>JAODLH010001940.1:775568-792274 GCA_027575645.1 Cossypha caffra
GACCATTTTAATTTTGCATCAGCAAATATTTCAGCTGGGCTTCTATAAGGGATATTAGTTTTTAATTATTTCTGGCATTTTCCCTGATTAAAAATGGAATTTATTACTCTTCTAGTTCTAATTTTATTTACTGACTTGGCAGGTAGCATTGCTCCTGGTGTCTTTTATGAAAGGCACCGTCATCTTGAAAAAACGGGATGACTCTTGCGTTGATGGTTTGGTAAAATATTGGTAGAATTTTGATGTTTTAAGGCTGGTGGAGCTAAAAATGTATTAATTGTTTTTTAAGCATCAGGCTAGCTTCGTGTGGCATCAGTCAAAACTTCATGGTCAATCTAGTACAGGATGTCAATATTTGGTATCCCTTCAGCTAAATTAAAATTTATAGTTAGCTGTCATGATAGTAAATGGGATTTATTTTGATTTATTCTTCTCTGTGTACAAATTCCAACCCATTGTGGTGCACATAACCTGTTGTGTATCATCTTTTGCTGAGTACATCCCTAAAAATTGTCCCAGCAGAGGCATGCAAGGCCCTTATGAATGATATCCTTTCTGTGGGAATTTATCAACCTATTACAACTGGCACAGGAAAGGAATCAACAAAATTACACAACGTTTGGGTTTTTAAATTTTATGTTGGAGTTAAGAACCGTGTTCAGTGCAGTTATTTATTACTTGCCTTAAATACAGGCTAAGTTAGGAAACATGTACAGTGGGACATGTCATTTATCTGCTCACAGCATGTGGCGTTCTCCGGAATATTCCCCCCAAACTCCTTAATGAATTAATTGGGCAAAGCCACCCCCGACAGATACATAATTCTTGTCTGTGTTGCGTGGATGGATCGTGTGTAAGCAGAGGAAACCTCCAAGCAGTGTTCCCCTGGGATTCCCAGTTGCTAATTGGATTTAGGCTGAGGTCACAGGCTGGCAGGTTGGACTGGGAGCTGTCCTCCTGTCTCCATTCATCTCCCTCTGGAAGGTCTCTGGAAAAAGCCTGAGCTGGGGGATCTTCACTGGGAGCAGGCAGACGGACAGCCCTTCTTCACACCCATCCCTGCTCCAGGCTGGAGCCAGGGGCTCGCTCTGCCGGAATTCTGCAGAATTTGTGCTCTTGGAGCAGAACTCCCGTCATGGAAACATCCCAGAGTCTGCTGGGAGCCAGTGCCCAGCTCTGCCCAGCTCTCACAGGGTGACACTTCAGTGTCCTTCTGAGCGAACAGCACGTTGCTGGGGAAGAGAGGATGGATTCTGGAAATCCTGCATGAACAAATGACACTTGGCAGGCGGGATGCTGCCGTGCTCTTGGTAAGAGTGCCAGTAAAATGAGCTGTCTGATGCAGAAATATCCCAGAAGAGAGGCTGGGTCAGGAGAAGCTGCAGCCAAAGCAGGGCTGTGCCTTCTCCCTTTGAAGCACCATCCTGCCTGTGTTTGCATTCTCTGCAGTTTTCCTGATGTATTGGCAAAGAAAGGTCAGGGTAAGTTTCCTGAAAACAAAGGAGTGAATGAATGAAGTATTTTTCTCTTATTCCTGAAACTGGTTATGAGCTTTTCTTTTTTTTTCCTAAGCCAGTTAGGTTGGGCTTTAAAGAGCAAACCTCAAACCCCAGACAATGCAGTAAAGCCAAAAGCTTGGAGCAGGTGTTGCACACTTGTTCAAACAAGTCCAGGGCTTGTTTCCTTTTCAGAAGGCTGCTGGAAGTCAGGCCTTAAGGAGGAAAACCAAAATGGAGCTATTGAGCATAGACCCTGTGCCCCAAAATTGTGTATTTATGTGTGTATTATCCCATCAGGGCGTGTTTCCTTGTCAGGAGCCCTCACTGTTCTATCAGTGATTATATCGGTGTTGCCCTTGTAAAGTTGGAGGTGCCCATTGTGTAAAATGTTTCACAAGTCACGTTGGGCTGGGAAAAGAACATGGTGGGGCAGAGGCTGCAAGCTGGAGCAGAGAGATGCCCTGCCAGGTGATTATACATTCCTTTTCATGGCTTGTTTGGGTTTTTTTTAGGAGGCAGAGAATAAGTTGAGGCATGTTGAAGCCTGAGTGAGGAGCGATAATGGAGTGCTGCTCTCCTTTCCCACAGCTGGGCGTAGGGAGGACGTGCCAAACCTCAGTGCCTGGTTCCTTGTGCTCACAGCCCTGTCCCGTGGGGGCTGGTGCCAGATGGGAGGGCTGAGGTGCTCGTGGCACCCACGTCCCTGTGCTGTCCTCCCCAGGGTGCTTGCTGTTGGCCCCTTTCCCGTGCCAGCAGGGAGTGAGGTGTGTGCTGAGTGCCCCCTTTTCCCCTGTCCTGCTGCCCAGTCGGGTCGTTCTGGCTCCTCAGGTAAAGCAGAGCTCACGAGGGATGGGGGTGGTGGAAATGGGCCTCCCACCACATTTCCAGCCATCACTGCAGTAGTTTATTTGTCTCATTTCAGAGCCATTCCACGGCTGGTTTAAATTACTCCTCCCTCGTGACCTGCTGTGCTGGTAAATGGTCAGGCTAAACAATACACCAATATTAATTGGTGCAGAGGGATTTCAGGTGGTGCTTGGAGGAGCTCTGCTCTGCTTCTGAACATTAAGTTACTCTGCAAATGTTGTTATTGTCTTTAAGTGGGATTTGCTGCCTGTTTACATAATTATTAATCTAATAATTATAGTGGAATTCAACCCTGAAAGTTGGTGGATCTTTGTGAAACACTAAACAAAGGAAGCTCGTCAGGTTTTTGTATATTTTATAAATATAAACCACTGAAACAATCAAACTGACAGAAATCCCACAAAAATGTCCCAGTTAATGGATTTTCTGTTTGCTACACTGTATAGAGTTACAGGAATACTGGTAGCTAATTGCAGCCTTACAGATGGCACCAGGAGGGATGGATTTCCCCAGCCTGTCCTGCCTTCCTTTGGCTCTCTGCAGTTCAGAGCAATGAATGCTTTTTGCAGAGGGAGGAGAGTATCCTGCTGCTTTTTGGGTGCTTTGCTGGGAGAATTTCAGGTATTTTAAAAAATTATATGTAAGTTGTTAACAAGGGTGTTTTCAGAATTTCTGAAGCGCACCTTTTTGTTTTAATGGGAGAGTGAGATGGGGATTGTGACCCAGGGGGTACTGGGAGATACCAGAGAACTTTCTTTGCTTCCTCCTCCTCCTCCTCCTCCTCCTCCTCCTCCCTGGCATTGCTGGGTCTCCTGGAGCAGAGCAGGGAGAAGGGATGGAGGAGGAAGAGGAGAAGGAGCCTTCCCTGCAGCCAGGGACAGCCCCTAAGAGGGGGCAGCTGGCCCGGCTGGTGAGGGGGCTGTGAGTCAAAGAAAAGGTCCTAAAAATGACTCCTGAGGAAATGATTTGTGGAAAAGCCAGAGAAATGACGTCTTGTTCCTCTGAGATTTGCCCCAGTGTTCTTTGCTCCCTCTGGCCTTTTCCTTCTGGCCGTGAACGTTTTGTGCACGAGGCAGAGCAAGATTTCCCACTGTGACCCAGAGACGTCAGAAGCTGGGTGGGCTTTTTGCTTCTGTGTGCCACCCTTCAAACCTCATCACTCCTCTGGAGGCCTGATGCAGAGCCCAGGGAGGGAATTTGCCCCTGGTTGCAGCCTGGCTGCCGGGCAGGGAGTTGGAGAGCTCCATGGGCTGCTCGTGTGCTGGCTTGTTCCAAGCTGCCCGGTGTGCAAGGCTTGGCAGCTCCCTTTGGGAGAAAAGGCTGCAGTCAGCACTCTGCAGGGAGGGAGGGAGGGAGGGAGACACTTCTGCTTCCCCTGGCAGAGCCCAGGGCTCTGCCCATCCCTGGTGCAGCCCTGCAGACGGGAAGCCATCGGAAAAACTGGGAGCGTTTGTGTTGCTGTGTCACGCCAGCAAAGCGGTGAGGAGCTTTTCTTGAGCTTGGCTTTCTGTGGGATGTAAAAAAAGATGTGTTACTGTAAGTCACATCATCATTTTGCTCCTGTAACCGTATTGCAGTGGCCTCTGCAGGCACAGTCAGAGGTCATGTCCCACTCACAGCAGTGAATACAGCTGTGCTGGCAAATATTTGAAATGTAGATCTGGCCCCGGCGTCGAGGCTGTGCTTTGATTCCTGCACTGCACAGGGCTGTCCTTCCTCCTTTAATGTACAGGGAGTAACATCTTGAGAAAGATTTTATAGGAGTTGATTGAAAACTGTAAATAATAAAGTGCAAAATAGGGGTTTTTTTAACCCCTTCCCCCTCTTTTCAAGTAGGTATGGCAGCTCTGAAAAGTGGTGGACGAAACCTAAGGAAACAAGTAAAGAAGGGAATTGCATTTGAAATATTTTGATATTGCTCATGGGTGACTTGAAGGGATGTACAGCCCATCAATTGTGTGTGATAAGGAGATCTTTTCAGACAAGACTGGCTTTGATGGCAAAACATCCAGAGGTCTCCAGAGCACCTGGAGGGCAGACTCTGTAGTAGAGAACAGAAAACTTCAAGGTGAAACCCCCTGAAGTGGCACAAAGGTTGTTGCTCCCAAAGAGAGATGCAAGGGCTGGTGCAGACCCATGGAGTCTTTGTTTAGCTGTGGTGTAAAAGTGTCCTTTGCTTCTCTCTTTTGTCCCCTCTTTAGAGGGCTTCCCTTGAAAATGGCAGCAGTCCCTTTGAGGCCAAGACGCATCCACTCATTTCCAAAGTAGTTACTGCTTCTGGCCTGGATCTGTAGGATCAGTGTGGAGATGTGGCTGTGGCTGCTGGTGGAGTGGAAGGCACGGGACAGTCACCTCTCCCTGGTGGCTTTGGCTCAAGAGGCTGGAAAAGCATCTTTCAAGAGGAAATTCCTGGTCCCTAATGTTATTTTTAACACCTTTTTGGGTAAAAGCTGCTTTAAGCAGTAACACACTGTGTGCATGCAGACAAAAACAGTGCTGGGAAGTTATTGGGAAAGGCTGGATGTCCCTGCAGCCTGGAGGTGGCTCTGTTGGGGGACAGAAGCCATTCAGGTGAATTCAGGAGCTGTTGTGAGCTCAGGTAGGCTGAGTAATTCCCTTGTAGCACAGGCAGGGTGACTCTGGTCAGTGTGTCCACAGATACACCATGTCTGCATCTGCAGGTTTGTTTTCATTTGGACTGATGCCACAGAAAATACCAGTGGCTTCCACAGCCACTAAAATCATCTACTGCTCTTTAAATGTAGAGAGGGAAGTGGTTATTTTCTTCCAGGGCTATTTTGGGCCAGAGTGAAGCACTGAAATGATGGAGTGGCACTTGCTGCTGCTGCTGCAAATATCAATCACAGGATCATTGAGGTTGGAAAAGACCTGTAAGGTCATGGGGTCCAACCTGTGCCCGATGCCCACCTTGTCAGCAGCCCAGAGCACTGAGTGCCACATCCACTCATTGAGTGCTGTGCAGATTTACTGTGGTTTTGTTTGATGGTGTGGCTGATACCTCACCAACCTGGCGTTTGGAGGAGGCATGGCTGTTGTTCTATGAGGAGTTTGTGTTTCTGACACATATTTTAGAATGTCTAAAAAAAACATCCCACTTCTTCATACTTTAGCTCAGTGTTTTGTTTCTGTGGCTGCACGAAAAGGCAGCGAGAGACTGGTGCTGAAATATTCCCGCTAGGATTTGGAACATCTCTCCTTGCTCCTTCTCTGGCACTACTTTTTGAGTCATTTTCAAGGGAGAACTAAACTGAAGCTGGTTTTGGCAGTGTGCTGTGCAGGATGTTGGGAGCTCACAGGTACAAGCCCCGCAGCTGGTCACCTGGCACCACTCACAGGCAGCTCTTGTGTGCCAGCAACAGCATCCTCCTCTTGTTGACCACAGATTGCAAAGCCAGAGGAGGACCTGGACCGACTGTGGTGCTGCCAAACTGTGGAGGATTTGTTGTTGTGTTTTTCCTATTGCTCAGGAACAGCTTGAGTTTGGGAAGGACGAGCTCTGTCCCTCTGTGCAGCTGTGATCTGTGGCTCTCACCGAGCTGCTCAGGGGTCCAGGCGGTGTTCAGCCCCTGAACCCTCCAGCTGGCTGCACTGGAGCTGCTCAGCTGCCTCTCTGCTTGTGTTCGTTTGACAGCAGCTTTGTTGTTCAGAGCTCCTCTTGGAGTGCAGCTTCCCTTTGGCCTTGCTCTTGCTGAAGGTGTCTGCTCTGTGTTAACCTTGGCCACGACGAGGATTGCACGTGGTGTCAGATGAGGTCAGTGTCTTCTGCAGCATCACCCACTGCTGTTTCTGCCAGGCAAGTCCTGCTTGGTGCATCCTTTGATTTACATTTGCTTTTCTTGGCATTTCTGTCACACTGGGAGCTCATGGGATCAATAGGAGGCAAAAGGTCTGTTTGTGCTGTGTCTTTTGCCAGCTTTGTGTCCTCAGCACAAGTCACCGGCACATTTCATTTTTATGTGTCGGCTTTGAAAACATGAAAAACTTGAATGAGGTAATTCTCTCCTCAGCACAACCTTTGTGCAAAGTTTCTTAGGCAGATCATAATTCCTATGACAGTTTTTGTCATCTTCAGCTCCAGCAGCAGTTTCCTGGAAAGGTGTCTTCTGCCTTTCCTCCTCTGGAAAATGGGTCATCTTCTTGTAGGGAGCGATCAAGAGTAGCAGGCAGAAATTAATTCCCATTTCTTCCTGTGTCATTCCCGGTTTCATGTCTCAGCTGTGCTCTCCAGCCTTGCATTCCCTTGACAGACAGATGGGTACATCACTGCTGGGATCACTTGTTCTACAGTCCCAGGCTCAACTCTGATCCACAGGTTTTAATATAAAAATTCTCACCCATGTCCCTGTGGCTGTTTCTCTCATAGTTTTGGGATGCAGATTGAAAGCTGCTGCTGACTGGCACATTTTAAACTCTGGATTTTGCTCCTGATAGCCTCAGATGTGGTGATTCACATGCCTTTCCCCCCATGCATTCTGTGGAAAAGGAGGCAAAGCCTTCATTTTAGTTGGAGGCCACACTCAGAGCTGATGAGTATCAGCTGCCTTAGCCTGGCTTTTGGTAGTTCTGGCTTTTCCTCTCCAGAGCATTTGCTGATCAATCCTTTTTCCAGCTCTGCTCCCTTCCCAGCTCTTCCCAGGGTGGGGGCTCACCCCCTGAGCCCCAAGGGTGTCTTCTCCTGGGATTTCCACCCCTCATGGGTTTTGTCCCCTCTTAATTAAAGAAGCAACACCCAAACACGGGGAGCTGTGTGTTCCTCCCTCGGGGAGGAGCCGTGTCAGGAGATGCGAGGGACGAGTCGTGACTGGAACCGGTCAGCCCGGATGAACTGAAGCCATCAGGTTCTGTCAGATGGAGATAAACCCTGAGTGCCTGGTGTCCCTTCAGCAGTGCCAAGCTGAGCAGGAGTCAGATTCCCACCCGGGTTCTGGGAAGCTCGGGCTCCTTTCTGTTGCTGCCAGGGCAGGCGGAGGGTGGGAGTCCTGTGGGCAGTCCTGGCTTTGGGCCTGGGTGAATGGCTGTCCCAGCATCTTCCCTTGTCCCTGCCCCACCAGAGACCGTGTCCGTGCTGCCTCTGGCATGTCAGGCAGTGAACTCCTGGTTCTGGGGAGTTGAGGGTGTTCAGTGCTGGACACAGCTTTCTCCTTAGTCGCCTTTTCCCGTTGGGATGTGGCTGTGTTGGGTCTCTGCGGCTGCTGAGAGCGCTGTGCTCACAGAGAGGAGGCAGCTCTGGGGAGCCTGGCAGCAGGAATGCAGCCCTCCCTGCAGAGCTGCAGCTGTGCCAGCCTCTCCATCCCACCCCAGAGCAGTTCCAGTGAAGGACGAGTCCTGAGCGGTGCTCATTTAAAAGCACAAGCTCACAGAGAGATCCCGGTGCCAAAACCTGAGCAAGGCATGCTGTCATCTGCAAAGGGCATCCTTTGCTTCAGTCCTTTTTCCTGCTACGCTTCCCTTGTGGCCTCGGCATGGAAGTTACTTTGCTGTCCTTTCTCCTGACTGTAAAGCAGTGATTGAGGAGCCTTGCACAGCTTTGGTGCTCCCTCAGAGAGAGGGAGGGCAGAAAGGGAAAGCTCTGCTGATCGTGCCTTTGCCTCAGTTGTGTTTCACACCGGTTTTTCCGCAGACCTCTGGAATCCCTCCCTAGTACTTAAGTCAGGGGATCTAAAATTAGATACTTCATATCTCAGGCACCATCTTAATGATCTGTGTGAGGTCTTTGGCATTGCTTGAAAATCAGATTACTTACCTCAGTGCTTAAATGAGGAGATACACTAAGCACTTCCTCTCCAATTCCCCCTACCACAATTATTGCCCTTAATTTTTTTCCACACCGTTTTAATCCTTCACATCCTGTCTCGTTGGTCACTCAAGCCAAGGGTTTCAATTTTTATTGCTGGAGCCTGTGGTGCTGGGTGTTCTTCTGTGCAGGCAAGGTCCCACTCCTTGGCTGTACAATGAGAGCTCCACAGATCTGTATGGAGCTCTGTCTCCTGCCCTGAACATTTTCTTGTTACTTCTCAATCTTTTTAGCTCAATTGGCACATCCCACCCTTGCTATGTATCAGCAGTTCTCTGCTCATTTGGCACAAGCAGAAAGCCCTTTTTAACCAAAGTGTAATAACAATAACAGAGAATCTAAAGGTAAATAAACAAGCCACACCTTGTTTTTTTATTTCAGCTGCATTTTGGGAATTCTTTTAGTTTTTCAAGTATCATATAAATGTACACGCACTCCTCGCAGCCTCCACGGAGGCCAAGGGGGCTCCTCCTTCCCTGCAGTTCTCTCCTGGCTGGGCTTAGTCTGCCCCACAGGCTCCAGGGAGTTGCCCTCGTGGCTTCCCATGGATTTGCTTATGTCTGATGATCTGAAATTAGAATCCTTCCCTTGCTCTGCCCATTGCTGGAAACGTGTAAAACCTTGCAGATTCCCCCCAGGGTAGAAAGGGGGATTTTCCCACCATTAAAAATAAAAGGGAAGGGAAGGAGAAAGAGTTAAAACATGCTCAGATAGTTGTAAAAATGATTGAAAAACAAACAAACCCACAACCGTGTCAATTACTCACATCCCCTCTATAAATAGAGAAACCCTGGAGAGGGGGCTTTCCCTTGGGCTACCTGCTCTGCTCTTCCATTAATTTATTGCCAAGGCCCTGGTGCTGTGCTCCTGGCTTTGCTTCCTTTAGTTGGAATTTGGGGATGGCTGACTGTTGGCTCTTTGGAGGTTTAAGGTCTCTTGACAAACCTTCCTCCCTCCCTCTCTTTCTGCCTTTTCTTCCCTCCCTTGGAAATTGTCATAGGGGTGGTGCTGCAGCTGGAGGAGCAGCGCTTCCCACACCTTCCCCTTCAGGAGCTCATCTCAAAGGGAATGTGGGTTTATTTTTCTTTGCCCTCCTCTTCATCTGGAGCATCACCAGCATTGTTCTGCCAGCCGTGACAGACACGGAGGTTGCGTGTTAGCGAGAAGCTTGCACAGGGGTTTTGCAACTGAAGCCCTACAGCCCATTCCTGGGGATGGATGGATGGATCCCTGACCCTTCTGGATGGTCATTGCCATCAGACTCCAGTTTCAGGCGTAGCCATTCTCCTCAACAGGTAGTATGAGCCGTGGTTGGTTTGAAATTAATTTTTCTCACAAGCAGTGCTTGGTTTGAAATTAATTTTTCTCACAAACAAAAGGCTTATATGACATTTTAAATGTCATAGAAAGAAAACACAGAGAGGAGCACGTTTGTAGTTTATTTTCGCTGCTTTAAAAGTCAACCAGCTTCTGCAAAAGTTGGTCTCAGGGCTCAGTGTGTGGATGGAGAGTGGGGAAGCTTGGAGCATTTCTGAATTGCATTTCTGAGCAAAGATCTGGGCACAGAGCAGTCTCTTCTCCATCCATCCATCCATCCATGGATGCGTCACTGGTGTGGCCTCTCCTTGAGGCGTGGGGGCAGCTTGGGCACCACAGGCTGAGAAGGATCTAAAGGTGTTGAAGAGCATCCAGAGGAGGGGCACGAGGGTGGTGCAGGGTCTGGAGGCTTGTTGGAGTGTCTGTGCAGGGCCAGGAGCTGGACTCCCATCTCTGTGGGTCCCTTCCAGCTCAGGATATTTTATTCTTCCTCTCCTGTGGGTTTTGTTTTGTGGAGGGCAGCCCAGGGATATGGAATGGGGAGAGCCAGAGCTGTCAGGCCAGCAGCACTCTGGAGAGCATTTACCTTGATCTCAGGGCAGGGCACTGGCTGGACTGATTTCAGCAGCAATTCATATTAGCTAACTAACTATTAACTAGCAAAATGTGGCCTCCAGTCACAAATCAAGGGCCTGGTTCTCCATTTCAGGAGATGGGATCGAACACTGGAGTTACAATGGCGTGGGACTGGGATCGTGGATGGGGAAACCAGCCCAGAGCTGCTGATGAATATTGAATGGTTTCTGTATGGAATGCCTTCTGCTTCCTGTCTCTGTATGCATGTCCTGCTTGGTGGCTGAGTTACCGAGGGCTTCTCCAAACTGGATGAAGATTTACTGAGCAACCAACTGATTGCATTTGAAATCTGACAAAAATAATGCCTCATAAAATGAAAAAGTAAAAATAGAGTTGAAACAGAGCTGTTGTCCTTCTTGCCAGCTTTTCCTGTTCACTGGACAAGGGGACGTATTTGCATACTGATTTTTTTTTTTCATTCTGGAAAAGAAGGGTTGTGCTTTGAAAAGGAGGCTTTTAGAAAGCTACAGCTTCCATGTTTTTCATCCATTAATGTTCCTGTCAGTTGTCTGCGAGCAAAAAGAAAGCAGACATGCTGGATTTTTCTCCAGACTCTTGGCATTGCAAACTGCTCCAGCATGTGGAAGTCTGAGCTCCTTGCTGTACCTGGAATCACAGGTAGCAGATGTGAAGAGTAACAAGGTGCTCCTTTAATCTATTCTGCTTCCTTGCTCTGTGTTGAGCCCATCCCTGGAGGTTTCCAGCCAGGGCTGGCAGCATGATGAGCCCTGTGGGAACTCCTTGGCCTGGTTTTTGGAGGCAGTTCTGTGGCTGTGCAGTAAATACAGCTGTGCTGCTTGCAGACCTTCAGAGGACGTGCACCAGGGATGTGTCTGAGTGGGTGCTGACAGGGGATGTTTTGTCTCGAGTGCAGAAGTTTGAAAATCTTAATTTGATTCTGGTTTTTATTTAAATCAGATTTATTGTTCTGTGTCTCAATGCTTACAGGTGTCCATCTCCCCTGAGAACAGACTGGTGGGTCACTGGTCAGCTTCCCCCTTGGCCAGTCTCCATGGGAGCATCCATGGGAGCACATGTGTCCCAAAAGGGCTCTGTGCTGGCAGGGAAGGGATGGGGCTGTGCTCGTGTTGGCTTCAGCCCTTCCTCCTGAAGGAGGAGCGTGGGCATCACTTTTTGGATCTTCCAAGACCTTGCTGGAAGGAAGGCTTTGCTGGAAGTTGCTTCAGAACTCCAGGAATTCTTCTGCAGCAGAGCCTGGGCTGTTGGAATGAACTAGGACACTGAGGACTGTTCCAGTGCATATTAATGTCAGACAAAGTATGAAAAACTGATGTTCTTCTTGAAAAGTGTGAATTGTTTTAATTTAGAAAAGCCTGTCCGAGTTGTAAAAGTTAATGGGAGCAAAACTTTTCAGGAAGGAGTCAATAGGTAGTGATAAATCCTTGTCTTCTGGAGGAGCTGTGTGTGCCCAGTACTCATCTGTTCGTGGCAAAGGATGTTGCCAGCCCTTCAGATGTACTGGAGCAGTGTGAGGGTTTGGATAATGCAGGATCCAGGTGTAAACATCCCCTTTTTAACCAAGGAGAGAAGGGGCTTTGCTGGAGGAGCACAAGGTGGTATGTGGAACCTTGGAGCTGGTTTCTCAGGAGAGTGACCAGAGTTTTTGTCACCCTGGAGCAGATTTTGCTGAGTTACAAACTCCTCAAAAGCCATGGTGAGGTGGAAAATCTGATAAAATTCTGGGCTGTGTTTGCTTTGTTCTTCTGGTCAGGTTTTTTTGGGCATTAGCAGGCGGATCTGAGCAGGGATGGTCACAACTCCTTTTCCTGGGAGGTGAGGAATGCTTGGGGCAGGGTTTCTCCCTGTGCGGTGTGTGCCGGTGGGGAGCCTCTTGCCTGTAGGACCTTTTTTGTCAGCAAGATTCCCCTCTTGGAAATTATTGGCAGCTGGCATGATAATGAGTCCATTTCAATATAAATGAGCTTCATTTTATTAATTTCTGCCAGCTCCTGAGCAATTCATGAACTGCTTTTCAGATCTCAACCAACAGCTTGGGGGAAGAGAGGGAGGTGGGGAGCAAAGAAGGGAACATGAAGGAAGAGAAAGAGAACTAGGATCTTTTTAATTTTAAAAGAACCAGCGACTCTCATCTCTTTTGAGAGTCCAGCCAAATGTGAGGATCACACTTTCCCCACCAACAGCTCTTAACATGAAGGGCAGCAGTAATCCCTCTCCAGGTTTTTGTTCTTGGGACCTGTGGAGAAGTTTATAACTCTTCCAAGTCTGTGTAGAGTGTTGAAGTGATGTTTTAGTGCTGGGGCTTGGCTGGGAGAAGGGGGAGTTGTGTGAGAGCTGGATTGGGAACACATTCAGTCCCAGGGCTAGACTAGAGCTGAGCTCCTTGCAAGGGAGCTCACTGGTGGTACCAGGCCTGGAAAGGGCTGGGATCTGGTGCCCACACGAGCTCAGTGTCTGACTTGAGGACTGTCCTAAGGACTTGTTTCAGGTCTAGGTAAGCACAGACTGGTCTCCTGATCTGCACCTTCGTGAGCACAATTAACCAGAGCATCCTTTCCTTGCTCACAAAACCAGATGTAAATGCTCTGCCCCAATGTCTGATTTGCCCTTGGAAAATGGAAATGAAACCCCTGCCTGGAAAACCACCCTTTCCACAAATGAGACAGTCTGCAGAGGAATCTCCTCTGAAGCCTTCCAGCTTCTCCAGGGCTGTTGGGCTCCCCTTGCTGCCAGAAATTCGGCCCTGCTTTGTTGGAAGGTGCCTCTCTTGGTGGTTGTCTTCAGATGCAGGTGTGGTTTTGGCCCTGAGCTGAGACAGACCGGCCTCAGCGAGGGAATGTTAAAGTCTGGGGGGAGTTTGATTGTGCAGAGCTGTGGGAAGAGGAATTCTCCACGTCCTGTGGTTGGGGCTGGCGGTGCTTGACTGGGTTTTTCATTTATTCTGCCACCATCAGATCTCATCATCCGAATTTGAGCACAGCATTCCGTGCTGTACTGCCCAGGGCTCCTTAGGTAAGAAGATGCTCCTGTACAGCCCTCCCTGCTAACCCTTTGTCTGATTTGTTTTTCTCCCCTTTCTCCCCAGGTTTTTGGCATGTAGTCATAGACTCTGACGCGGGAGTATCGGAGTTGCTGAGTGGCAGGTGCTGACAGCTTCTGCAGTCCCAGTAGCTGCTCATTTTGGGGTGATTTGCAGCTGTGTACCTCTAAATGCCACAGCGCTCTGGGGGAAGGTTGCGCTGGATACCGGGACTGCCTCGGAAGGTACTTGTGGGTCCCTGTGTGTGTCTGCAGGGCTTTGCTGTGCCCGGGGGTGCTGGGGAGGGCAAGGGTGTGAGTGCATGTGCTGGGTACCACAGGGCCTTTTCAGTGGCTGTCGAGCAGCTCCTGGTGACATCCCTTCCTCCCTCCCTCCTCCTCTTACTCGAATTGCCTGTAGGGCCTTTCTGGAGTCCATCCCCTGCTTTAACACGAGTGAGAGCGGCTCACAAAAAAGAAGTGGCTGGTTAAGAGGTTCTGATGTGAAAACAATGAAATACGCCGCTGGAGTTTCTGAGAAACTCAAAGGCTTTCTGTGGAATTTCAGCCTCTCTATTGCCCTTTTGAAAAAGCACATTTTAATTACAATAAAATGTGTGTGTTCACACTTGGTTATTAGTCTTGTACATTTTTCTATGTGGTTCTGGTGAGTTCAGTAAAAATCTTTGTTGTTGGCTGGCAGATTTTAGCAGAAGTTTATTTCTGTGGGCTCGCTGCCCGCTGTGGATTTGATCATTGTTCTGGTTCTCACAGCCTTCGAGCTGCGCTCCAGGAGAAAAATACAGATTTGTCACCAGGGCCTCCCACTAGAATCTAATTTTAAATTTGCAATCTGTTGTCTTGTGAGGTGCTTCAAATTTGGTTGGAAATTTAGTATTTTTCAGATATGCTTCTGGGATCTAGCGGTCCAGCCTTTTGCAGGTTTAAGAGTTAGTAACATAGGTTTAATTGAAATGAGTATTCTGGTTTTTTAATTATTTTAAGAAATAATTTAATATCGGAGTAGGGGAAGAGGAAGGAAAATTACTGTTTTTAAAGGAAGTTATGTTCTGAGTGGGCCATCATCAGTGGTCATCTAGAATGTGATATAATTTATGTGTAACCGTTCCATGGAAGAGTCATCCAGCAAAACCTCAGCAGTTCAGCTGGAGGTCAGTCTGCTTTTCCAGTATACCCAGTGTAGGGTGCACTGTTTTTCCAAAGCTTTCCTGCAAAATTCGTGGTTTGCTTGCTGGCAGCCTAATCTTGATGTGTCGATCTGAAGTTTGAGCTTTCAAAAAACGTAACTCAACCCCCTGTCCTGTCTCTTGATGGCTTAAAGGTGACTTTTTCGAAGTCACCACAATGCCGACATTATCCCTGCACTGACCTGGGAAGGAGCAGGTTTTGTGGGAGAGAAGCCCTTTCCCAGCATGGATGGTCAGGTTCTCTTAGAGGATGTGTAGGCAGAAGTTGCCACCCCTCCTTTGCCTGGCTTGGGCTGCAGGTACGAATCTGGATCTTCTGCGTCTTTGGCGAGCGCCTGAGTCAGGGCGCTGGTGCCTCTTCCAGGAGACGTGCCTGTCTCCCTGCTTTGCTTTTCAAACTCTCCCTCCCAGAGAGAGAGAGAGAGAGAGAGAGATTTCGTCAGAGGCCCTCTATTCCCACAAAAAGTTTGTGTTGTGATGAATCAACATTTTCTGCTGAAAAACGTCCAGCCAGTCGCGCTCGTGGCGTGCGGCCCCGTGCTCATCTCTGCGAGGTCCAGGGTAATTCACAGACTCCTGACACACCCACAGACCTGCCAGAAGCATGGGGATGTGTCACACTGGATCTGTGTCATGTCCTGGTGGCACCTTGATGGGTCTTTAATGGTGGCCTTTGCGTTTGGCAGCCCGAGCTAACAAGGGGAGCCTTTGTCCTACCAGCACTTGCGTGCAAGTCCCATTAACATTACTCATTTTCTTAATTTGATACAGATTTTTTTCATTGAGTGTGCTAAATGCAGTTAAGCCACAGACAGGCAGCATCTGGCAGTCGTAGCTGAGCACTTTGAGACACTGTTGCCCCAGGGTGTCTGCTGTGGCCCGTGGGATGGGGAGGCTGGGGCTCCCCTCCCCTGCCCAGCATGCTGGCCTCTATAGCAGTGCCAATTCCCCTCTCAGGGCTGCCTCTCCACCTCTGCCTGAGCTCACCTCACAGCTCCCTGCTGCCAGAAAACGGGCAGGTGTCACTCAGTGTCCCTCCTTCTGGCTGCTGCACCCCCCTCCAGATGCGTTGTCCCATCCTGCCCCTGCTGTGTCCCCAGACAGGCACCCACCCTTGTGCTGCCTCTGGCACGTGCCAGGCCAACTTGCTAGCTCAGCAGTAACTAACTAATAAGCTCTTCTTTTTGTTGGTTTTTCTTTTCCCCTCGGATTTATTTTCTGCTGTTTTAGTGGACTCTGCTGCATGAGCACACGTGATTTGGTTCAGGGGAACTGGTGGAAATGCTCAGCCAGCAATGCAGAAGGGAGGCAGAAATGGGGGTGAGAAGGTAGGAGCATCTCCCAGGGGAGATGGGCTCTTCCAGAGAATGGTGACAAACTTGGGGGATGGCACTATCCTGCATGGCTGCAGCTGGATCAGCTGTGCTGCCTGCAGCCCTCTTGCACCCGCTGGGCAGCGTTCTGAGGCCAGGAATTCAGTGGGATCAGCCTTTCCAGGGTGCAGGGGTGAGGTGTGGGCCCATTGATAGCCGTTTGTGGATTTGCAAACATACTCACCCAAAGTGCCAATTCACAGAATTACAAAAGGTCAGCTCTTTACTTTGAAGTCTGACGCTTCTTGCCAGTCTCCAGCAGATACTTCATTGTGTGAAATCACTCCCTGAACATTCCTTCTGTGGAGAGAAGACTTCCCTCCTTCCAGGAGAGTGTTTTTCCTTGTGGGATGCAGCCTGAGCTGCTGCTCCTTTCCTCACCAAGCCCATTTGTGGTCCAGTTGCTTTTCTAGCTTGGCAGAATCTTGCCTGGTATGGTCGGAAGGTAAAGAAGGTAAATTTCCGTTTTAAAGAGGACTTTTAAAACTGCTCATTCTCCTTAGGATGAGAAGGGATGGCTGGAGATTGAGATATAGAACATCTAGCTAAAATGTTCTGTAGGCAAAAGCTGGCTGATTGTTTTTCAGTCTGTATCAAAGAGCTGTAGCTCTTCGGAGATAATAAGCCCTTTTCTAGGGATTGATAAAGCTGTTTTTTTTTGTTTTAAGATTTAAACCTGCCCTTTCCTCAGTGCATTTGTTTTTCTAAACAAGTCATGGCAGCCAAAGGGAGTTCTGCCATTCATTATAGTAGATGTAGGGCATTTCCTGCTGTAGGTTACTCCACGTGCGGCTGTGTTTATGTTCAACACAGAAATGCCCAGATATATATGGTGTTGTCTGTTGCTCCAGCCCTGAACAGACATCTAGCCTCAGCAATGAGCAGCTTTGCTGGTTAGA
Source organism: Cossypha caffra (assembly GCA_027575645.1). Classification (NCBI taxonomy): domain Eukaryota; kingdom Metazoa; phylum Chordata; class Aves; order Passeriformes; family Muscicapidae; genus Cossypha; species Cossypha caffra. Next base: position 792,180 of record JAODLH010001940.1, read on the forward strand.
GGAGCAGAGGCACAGTCCTCTTGCTGTGGTCAGAAGTGTCAGTGCAGCGTTCAGTTCTGCTGTGCTGTCCCATTGTTTAGTGCCGTCAGTTCCTC
>JAODLH010001940.1:808548-819529 GCA_027575645.1 Cossypha caffra
TGGTGCTGTTCCTGCAGCCCTTCAGCAGTGCCAGGGCTCCCAGATCCCAGAGAGTGTAAGGAATGGTGCTGTTCCTGCAGCCCTTCAGCAGTGCCAGGGATCCCAGATCCCAGGGAGTGTAAGGAATGGTGCTGTTCCTGCAGCCCTTCAGCAGTGCCAGGGATCCCAGATCCCAGTGGAAGCTCTGCTGCTGCTTCCCACATCTCCCCATCCCAGCCCAGTTCCAGAGCCTGTTTAGCTCCCTTCCTCAGCCGTGGTCTCCACGTGCCTTTCTCCCTGCTTCCCCCAGTGATCCTCAGTCAGGCAGTGAAACCCCTGTGTTCACCAAAGCCTGCTGTGGTTGGAGCTCAGAGCAGAGGCTGTGCAGTGGGTGCCCTGAGCCCTCCTGGCCCCAGCACTGTTCTCTCAGGCCAGGCTTGGGGCATCCCAGGCTCTCTCAATGCTGCATTTCACATCTCATGAGCAGAGCCATCCTGGCAGCTCTGGGCTTGAACTGCTCCAACCTTTGTCTGCTCAGACCCTCCATCTGCCAAAGACCTTGAATGGGCTGCCCACAAGTCTTTGAGAAGGGGTGTTTAGGAGGAAAAGGGAGTGCAGGGACCAGAGGCAGATTAGGAGCAGGGTGCAGCTTCACGCTGAAAAGATCTTTTGACTAGATCAGTCTATGACTTGCATTGTGGTAAAGAATGTAGAGATCTTTGCAAAATGTGCTACAATTTAACCTTATGAGCAAGTATAGCAAATGTATTTACTCTGAGTTCTCCATCCTTGAGATTTTCTTGTATTTTTTTTTTATATGCTGATATGCTCATGTGTTAGTTATAAAGTACGAGCCCCATTTGTTGACAGGGAAACTGAGGCAGTTAAAACAATGTCTCACCAAGGTAATCTGAAAAGGCTGTAGCCCTGCAAAATTCTATCTCCCTCAAGCTGGTGGTCTGTTAATAGCTCTTTGTTTTCTTAAATCAACTCATTTTAACTAGAGCATGAGATAAGCTTCCTAAAAGTTACATTGGCTAAGATTTTGGAACTGTGTACTTTTTGAAGTGCATAGAATAATGAAATCACAGATTTCTTTGGGTGGAAGGGACCTTAAAGTTCATCCAGTGCCACCCCTGCCTTGGGCAGGGACACCTTCTGCTGTCCCAGGTTGCTCCAGACACGGCCTTGGACCCTGCCAGGGATGCAGGGACAGCCGCGGCTTCTCTGTGCCAGGGCTTTTCCCACCCTCCCAGGGAACAATTCCTCCCCAATACCCAGCCTAAGCCTACTGTCTGTCAGTGTGAAGTTAGGGACGAAGGGGGGCCCGGGAAGCAGTGACTCCATGGGAATGATGGTCCCGGTGCTGGCAGGGGTTCGGTTCAGTCCCGCTTGCAGGTGTCTCTGGCTGTGTTGGCAGGGGGGCAGTGCCCTGGGCATGAGCACAGAGCAGCCCTGGCACACGAGGCAGTGCTGGCAGAGGAGGAGGCTGCACCATCCAGTGCAAAACCTCGCTTGTGGCAGCATTTTGTAAACACGGGTCTCTGAGCAGCACCGCTTCCCCTCGCCAGATCTTCCTCCTTTGCACGGAATGAGGAGGTGATTGGCTTCCCAGAAACAAGTGTACTGGAACAGCAGGGTCCACGTGTGGCTGTGAGAGCTGCTCTGGGTGGGGACAGGGCTGTACTTCCAGGAAAGCCTGCTCAGCTCCTTCACACATGGAGGAGCAGAGCAGTGTTGGCCCGGCCGGAGCAGCCTGTCTGTCACTGTGTGCTGCACTCCATAACCAGATGGACCAGCAGAGCTGTGCTCATTGAGCGGGGAAGGAAGTGCTTATTCTTCCAGCTGGACCCCAAGCGTCCCTTGGGAAGCAGTGTTTATAGAGAGCAGCCCCATCCATCGCGAATTAATGCTTTCAAAGTTAGTCAGCCCTTCCCCTGCCCTAAGCTCTCCCCGTCCAGCCCTTGCTCCACAGGGGGACAGTTTCACACAGAGCTGATGGAGAGTTTCTTTGTTTCCACAGAGCTGCTCTTGGATACGGAGAAAACTGGTGCTTGAACCGACATCTGGAAGCTTGTTTTCTCTCAAAATAAATACTCCATTCTGCTACCTCTTCTCAGAAACTCATCTTTTTTTTTTTTCCTTTTTAACTTGTGAATCAAGAGCTAGCTGCTCTTGCAGGAGAGCTAGAGGTTGAAATTCCTGTTGGTTTTGGCCATATTTCTCGCTACTTTGCATCCTCTTCACTCAAGTACCTAAAATGTTTGTTTCCATTTACAGAATCTGGCCTTCGTTTGTCCTCCAAGATCTGCCCCAGATGCCTGTAGATACTGAGGTGGTGGTGGGTATCCCCAAGGGGAAATTAGCCTTTTGTAGCAGGGGGCAGCCTGAGTCACAGCCTTCAAAACCCCAACTCAATGGAGTTTTCTCCTGTCTTGCTCAAACTGGCTGTATTCTTGTCTCTTCTGATCCTTGCACTGCAAGTTCTTGGGGAGCAGGAAGGGTCTGTGGCCTTTGGTGGGGAATATCACATGGCCCATCATTACAGTTTGTGATGATGAGAACAGAAACAATCTCAACAACATTAATCTGTCAGGAGGAAAGAAAATACGAATCCTTTTGGTTACATAATTTTCAAAGGTTGGGCTTGGGGTGTCTGAAATTTATCTTCAGCTGTAGGTGTGAATGCACATTATCAATGTTTTCTCCTCAAAACGCGTAGGTTGGGCGCTGCTTTTCTAGACACTGCCAGTTTTTGCTACCATATGTTCTCCTTTTGCAAAACCTTTAGCACTATTAACTTGGCTTAATGTAAACAGATGATGCTGCATCTTATATTCCAAACTGCCAAGGCCGTGGAGGCACCACCTGGAGCGGTGCGTGTGTGACCGGTCTTTCCTAACCTGTGCCGGGAGCTCTGCCTCCACCTCACCTTTTCCTCCGGTTGTTGGTCTCCAGAAGGAAGGAATCTTTGCCCCAAAGGCAAAGTGTGGACCCACAGCAGCAGTTGGGAAAGTACAGCCCTGGAGCTGTGAGATGTTAGATGCCGAAAATGCAGCTGTTCCCGTGAAGCTGTGGGGAAATGCATGGGACAGCTTCACCCCTCTCTCCAAGGCGGAGAGCTCTTCACTCAGGACAGCCCCACCTTTTCCTCCAGGAGGGAGGAGAAGTGACGGGGGTTTCCATCGCTAGGAAAAATGGAGGTGCGAAGAACCGCGGCGCCGCTGGGCGTCCAGACCTTGGCGAGCTCTCCCCTCACGCCGCGCCTCTCTCCCCACAGGACGTCAACGCGGGCGAGGGCAGCGAGTTCACGGACAGCGGCATCGAGGGCGCGGCCACGGACACGGAGCTGCTGTCGCGGCGCTCCAACGCCACCACGGCCAGCTACTCGCCGCCCGCCGGCCGCGCCTTCGTCGGCAGCGACAGCGGCAGCAGCTCGGCCGGCGATGGGCTGCGCCAGGGCGTCTACGAGAACTTCCGCCGCGAGCTGGAGATGAGCACGGCCAACAGCGAGCACCTGGAGGAGGCGGGCTCGGCCCTGAGCGACGAGCAGAGCAGCGGCACCCTCAGCTCCCCCGGGCAGTCCGACATCCTGCTGAGCGCCGCGCAGGGCACCGTGCGCAAGGCCGGCGCCCTGGCCGTCAAAAACTTCCTGGTGCACAAGAAGAACAAGAAGGTGGAGTCGGCCACGCGCAGGAAGTGGAAGCACTACTGGGTGTCCCTGAAAGGTATGGAGAAGCGGGCAGGGGTGTGGCCAGGTGGGCACACTGGGTGTCCCTGACAGGGGCAGGCATGTGTCCAGGTGGGCACACTGGGTGTCCCTGACAGGGGCAGGCATGTGTCCAGGTGGGCACACTGGGTGTCCCTGACAGGTGCTGGAAAAGCGGGCAGGGATGTACCCAGGTGGGTGCCCACGGTGTGTCCTGTGGGATGGCCAAACCACAGACCTGGACTGGTAGCAGAAGCTGCTGTGAACTTCACATGAAGTGTGGGGAAGTGGCCCTGCTGTTTCCCAGAGGTTTTGTGTGGTGGTTGCTGACATACTCAGTGATGGCACATGTGTAGTCCAAGGCACAGCAGTGGGGTTCCTACCTTGCTTGGAGCCCTGCTGGCACCACCCTGGGCACTGGGTGTTCCTTGGAGAAGCGTGTCTGTGGCTTGCTGGCAGCTGAATGAATGAATACCCGTGTGCCACTGCAGGCACACCATAGTGGCAGACTGGTGGTGACAGTGTGCCATTCACACTGGCTCTGCCACTCTCTGCATCCCTCCTGTATCTCTCCTTGCCCAAGAGATGCTCCATGAGTGGAATTACTCATGGTGTCAGCACGTTTGTAGGGTGGACAGGAAGCTGTGGTTGGTCATCAGGGCTGACACGTGGCCCTGGCTGTGTCACCCACCCCGTGGTGGGCAGCCCTGGGCACCCAGCTGCCCTGCTCCCTCCTCAGCTGCCTGGGCCACTGACCCTCTTCTCTCTGGGTTGTTGCATTGCTGCTATAGGCACATGCTCATAAACTCATCTTCACGTGCTTCATCAGCAGGGAGATGGGAAGGCACAGTTTTGGGGCTGCCCTCCCTGTCCTCTGCTGTGGCTGGAGCCAGCAGAGGCAGAGCTTGTCTCCTGCTCTAGGTGGGGTCACCCAAAAGGCTCAGTGGTCAAACGCTGTTCTCCCCACACAGAGCTCTTCCTAGAGCACTTGTTTATTTTTAATTTGCAATGCTATTTTAAAACTAACAGCAAAGTTTGGAGGTAGTTCTTTGGGCTGGCTGGAGAGCTAGGGAAATGTGAGAGGAGATGGGGAGGTGAGGGGCAGCCCGGATCTCCTGGGAGGGGGCAGGAAGGTCTTGCTGTGAGGAGCTGGCAAACAAAGGGCCATCTGGGAGAAGAAAGGGGAAGGATGAGCAGGGGAGTGATGTTGTTTTGAAGTGCTTTGGCTCAAGTGGAGTGTTAACTCCTTGGATTGCTGTGCCTGGATACTGGCAGTGTTTAACTGAGGCTTTGAAGTGCATGGCTGCCATTGTTTGGCTGCAGATTGTTTTCTGAGAGGCTGGGTACCAGAGCATCCCTTTCCAGTGACACAGCAACTATGTGCCAGCCTGTAAACAACTGGAGATAGTGTGGGAAGGTGCGAGAGGAGGAGACCCTTTTCTTTTTGGCATCTCCCAAATTGCACCCTTGCTCTATACTTGGTTTTCCTTTCCGGGGAGGATTGTAAAGATTATTTTGTAACACTGAGCAGGTTGTTTGCTGTCCCCAGCTAAGTTTTTTTGTCCATCGGTCTTTCAGCAAGCGCAGCTCATCCTAGCCCATTTTAATTCCAGTTACTGTCTGCATCCAGTAATTAAGTGGCTTGATCTTTGCCTTGCAGGGGCTGTAGTAGCAGCTGCAGAGGCTGAGGCTGGGCCATGCCCGGGGGCCTGTCTGCTCCCAGGGCTGGCTCACAGCTGGTTGTCACCCTCAGGGGACCAGGATCTCACGGCTGCATCTTCCCTGCCGTGGGGTGGCCATGGATGACCCCAAATTTGTGATTTCTTGCGACGTTTCTCATCTGGGAATGTATTTTGCTGCCCGTGACTTTCTATTTTGGCATTCATAGGGAGAACAAAACTCAGGGTGAACAAAACAGCCCTGGGTCAGGGCTCAGTGTGCCCTGCAGCTTGTAGTGTGCCTGCTTGGCATTGAGACCAGCAGAGCATTTGGATGTGTGCTTGTTGTCTCTTGCAGGCTGCACGTTGTTCTTCTACGAGACTGATGGCAGGTCTGGCATTGACCACAACAGCATCCCCAAGCACGCTGTCTGGGTGGAGAACAGCATCGTGCAAGCCGTGCCTGAGCACCCCAAGAAGGACTTTGTCTTCTGCCTCAGCAACTCCCTTGGGGATGCTTTCCTCTTCCAGGTTGGTTTTTGCAGTTTTTTTTCTGTCTCCCAGCAAGGGGAACATCCTAGCTCAGGTTAGGATCAGTGGAAAATCTGACTCTGGTAGGTTTGGGGTTTTCCTTTGGCAGCACTAGAGGAAGGACATGATCTGGACAAGATCAGTGTTAAATCTGCTATTTAACAGCTGGCTGCACCCTCTTTGCATAGGCTGGAGCAAAGGATGAAGAAATGCTCTTGCATCACTGTGAAAACTGGTTGGGCAGCATGCTTAGAACACACAGAGAAAGCAGTCACCACACAGGACATCCAGCTGGGCATTACATGTGCTGTGCCACTCTCTGGGACTTGTAAGAGACCTGTGTCAAAGCAGGGCCTTGTCGAGGGGCTGACAAGACCAAGGGCAGCTGGAAGTGCCAGGGGATGTCTGGATCTGCAGGTGCTTTCCCAGAGGGGCTGCAGAATCCAGCTGCCCCTTGTTCACACATCTTGCTGCTGCCCAAGAGGAGACTGGAAGTGCAGGCTTTGGTTCTTACATCAGGAAATAGAAATGTCTTAATTTTGCTGGGTACATTAAAAATAAAATCCCAGGACTTACATCAAAGGCCATACATTAGTTGATGTGTTTCACTTGAAAAGATTTCTGTAATTTGGTAACCACTGCTTCCCTGAGTGATTTTTAGGTTGTCATCCCCTTTCTTATGTCAAGCTGGCACTAAGCAGGGTGTGACATTCTGTTATTTGCAGTTGGCAGCACGTGCTGAGTTGTGTGCATTTCCTCCACTTTTGATTCAGTTTTCCTCACTGGAGGAATCCCTTTATTTCTCTTTCCAATGACAATGGAGTTTCTTGCCTTCTTATACCAGAAGCTACTCTTGGGTATAATGTGCGCCCACATCATCACTCCCCTGTATTCCAGAGCAAAAAATAGAGTTGCAGTGTGTTGTAGGTCCTTGCAGCTGTCCTTGCAAAGGGCTGGATTCTCAAATGGGTGCAAAACAAAAAAGCCCTTCTGATTCTTGGAAGGACCAAGTGTCTGACTGCATAATGAAAAAACCCATCTTTTTTTTTTGTGGACTGACTTCTCTGCCACCTCAATGGGATTTTTCCTCAGCTCCTTCTGTAGTACTGCCCTTCCCCTCTCTCTTCACATCTTCCCTGGGAAGGGGATGTGTATTTTGGCACCTGGAGACCTTCCTCCCTGTGAGAGGGAGTCATAGAGCCACAGAATGGCCTGGGTTGGAGGAGACCTTAAAGATCATCTTGTTCCACCCCCTGCCATGAGCAGGGACACCTTCCACTGTCCCAGGTGCTCCAAGCCCTGTGTAGCCTGGCCTTGGACACTGCTAGGGATCCAGGGGCAGCCACAGCTGCTCTGGGTACCCTGTGCCAGGGCTTTTCCATCCTCACAGGGCAGAATTCCTTCCTTTTCTAGGCTGAACAATCCCAGCTCTCCCAGCCTTTCCTCCCAGGCAGCTCTGGCTGTGCCCACACAAACCCAGCCCTGGCACATGGCACACGTGTGTGCCAGCAGCTCACAGCCACTTGTGGCACCACGTTCGTGTGTCAGGTGTTTGCAGCTTGTTTGGGTGCTCCTTTCCCTGAGAGGGGCAGTGATTCCCATTGCCTGCTCATCTGCCAGGGGGTCTTCAGCTCCTAAAATCCACTCCATCCCCTTTTCTCCCTCCCTCTGCCCAGGAGACCAAAAAAAAGAATCTAATGGTATGCAGATAATACTTTGAAATTTAATAAGATAACAAATGCTGTTAGGATTTTGCTAGGAATTAACAAACACACCATGTCATTCTAAGTCCAGTGCTGATCTCTTCTCTGCTGAGGGTGAGGTTTCACCACCTGACTGTGGGCAAAGTGTCTCCCGTTCTGGCAAATAATTCCTGGATTTCCAGCAGCCATTCCTCAGCAGGGGGGACTCACAGTGTCTTCACCAGTGGAGTGAGAGCTTGCTGGTGGGCAGAGAGCCTGAGCAGTGTCAGCCATGTCCTGTGTACAGTGCCAGCTGAAGGCAAGGGCATTGGGAAGGAGGAGGTCAGTCCTGGAGTAGATCCTGCTTCTGCTTAGGGCTTCCAGGGACACTTGCTTCAGTCCCACAAAAGTTTGGGGAGCATCAGTCTGAAGCCCAGCTGGGCTTCTCTGAGAAGCTCTCCTTAGCTTCATCCTTGGCTGCTGGTTGTGACTCAGCAAGGATGACCTTCCTCATCTTCTCCAGCAAATGGAGAAGTCATGCTGGGCTGTCTATTAATAGATCAGGCATCATCAGGAAGTTTAATTAGAACAAGGTGGTTTGGCACCTTGTTACTTTTCCAGCCACGAGCCAAATACCAGTGTGATTATTGCCATAGGCTAACACTCACAGAAAGTCCCCTGCAACCCTGAGCTGGCTAGAAAGTTTGTTTTACTGTAAAAAGGAGTGCAGTTTAGTTAAAGGCCTAAGAAGATTGACTTTTATTTTGAAAATCTGGAAAGATTCTTCTTTGTGTGTCAAAAGCCTCTAATCAAAATAGTTCTCTTCCAGAAAAAAGACTGATGTCCCATGCTCCAGCCTGCTGTCTCATGGCCTGGTTTGGACTAGAAGGGACATTAAAAATTATCCAGTTTCACACCCTGCCATGGGCAGGGGCACCTTCCACTATTCCAGGTTTCTCCAAGGCCTGTCCAGCCTGTCCTTGGACACTTCCAGTGGGGAGAAATGTTCCCTTTTCCCAAGCTGCCATATCCATGCTTGGGAAGGGACAGTGCCAGAGCTGTGAAAATGACGATGAGCCTGCCTTTAATGGTAGCAAGGGTGTTTTTAGAGTGCTTTGGGACTTTCAGAAGCAGAAAGCTTGTTTGTCTGTGCACCATAATGAATCTACTCATACTTATCATGATCATGTTTTATGCCATTAGTGTATTATTAACTGCTGCATGCCAGAAAAGAGCACAGCGGTGGTGCATTCCCTGCCTTAAGGAACTGGAGTTCAGAAATCCTCATTAAATGCCAAGCTAGAAATGATGGCAGCACTGCACTGAGCCAGGGAGGTAATTCCTGAAGCCTTGCTGGGAAGCACCCACAGCTGCAAAGCACAGATAGAGGTGTAATTCCACGTGCTGAGTGCCTGGTGCCGAGTTAAAAATGGCCTGCTTGGGATGGTGGGAGGGTTATTACTTCGACAGGAGTAAGTGGATTTAAGGCTTTGAATCTTGAGATCAAAGGGAAAGGAAACTCCTTGGAATTGCATTTGTTAATCTGCAATCAGTTTCAGAGGGGATCCTGACTTCTTCTGCCCCTTTCCCTGTGTGCAGACGTGCAGCCAGACGGAGCTGGAGAACTGGATCACGGCCATCCACTCGGCCTGCGCCACCGCCGTGGCACGGCAGCACCACAAGGAGGACACGGTCAAGCTGCTCAAAACTGAGATCAAAAAGCTGGAGCAGAAGATCGACATGGACGAGAAGATGAAGAAAATGGGAGAAATGCAGCTCTCCTCTGTCACAGACTCCAAGAAGAAGAAGACCATACTGGATCAGGTGAGCTCTTGCTCATGTGAAAGAAGTCCCTAGTGAGGGTTCAAGGCCTTTTAGAGTTTGATGGGAGCTCCCTGGAGCAGGTGGGAGCAGGAGAGCTGTGCTGGCTGCCTTGGCTGCACCATTGGGTGCAGCATGGGCTGTCTTCTGCTGGCCTCCAGATTTGAATAGCAGGAGGCTGACTGAGAGGGCTGCCAGGCCATGGCTGGAGGATGCTTTGAGGAGCAGCTGTTCACACACCAACAAACACTGCTGCTGCTTTTAGTGTGCCAGAGGCTGCTGCTTCTGCTGGCAGCTGGGCTGAGGAAGCCATGCCTGCTTGTCACAAGGGCCTGCCTTGACCTTGTGGCTGCATCCCTGGCTCCCCCTGCGCCCCCCCCCCGCCTTCAAGTGGACAGTGTGTCAGGCTTTCAGAAGCAGAGAGCCTCGAGCAGATGTCTCTCACTGCTGCAGCAGCACCTTATTTTGGGAAACTTAACATATGGCTCCTGCTTCCCTCATTTGGAGCTCTCGTACCACGGCTGCCAAGTGTGCCTGCAATGCAAAGCATGGGAAGTGGCTGGGCTGGGCTAAAGAGATTTGTACCCCCTAAAAGCCTGTGAGAAGGGGAAATAGGGGAGAAAGGGGAGGGAGATGCTAAAGAGCTCCACTCAAAGTTGTCAGTCATAGTGTGAGGGCAGAGCAGTCTCTCTCTTTATGTAACTGAGTTTGTCTGGATGCTTTGAAACTGTTTCCTATAAGCTATTTGAATTATTTAAATAAGTCCTTCCATAGGCTGATTACAGCACTCTTCCACTGATCAGATTAATTATCCCCGGTGTATGGCACTTTTTCAAGCTCTGTTGTTGCTCACAGCAAAGCTGCTGCTGTGGCTGCTGATTTGGGATGCCCTGTGCCTGGAGTTTGGTGGGCTTTGCTTTTCTTGTTCCTCAGATGCTCTTGATGCATGAAAGAAGCTTCCTGAGGGACTGCTGAGCACAGAATCCTGGAAATACAAAGAAAATTAAAAATGAAATTTTAATCCTGTTAATTAGCATGGTATCAAAGAAGCAGTTGTCCCAGGAGGAGACTTCTGCCATGAATGTAGAAAAAGTCGTTTTCCATCTAATGAAAACTCTTTTACTGTTTGCATCCTTTGAGGGATTGGGAGGGCAGGGGAATGTGGGGATCAGGAATCAGGGTTTGTCGAGTGAGGTCAGCACTGGTGAAAAGGGTGTGTTACTGGCCGTTCTCCCAAGGCACTGACAGCCTCTCCCCTTCTCCCCGTGTCCCTGTGGGGCGGCGCAGATCTTCGTGTGGGAGCAGAACCTGGAGCAGTTCCAGATGGACCTGTTCCGGTACCGCTGCTACCTGGCCAGCCTGCAGGGCGGGGAGCTGCCCAACCCCAAGCGGCTGCTGGCCTTCGCCAGCCGCCCCACCAAGCTGGCCATGGGCCGCCTGGGCATCTTCTCCGTGTCCTCCTTCCACGCGCTGGTGAGCGGGCACGGCTGGGCAGGGACAGGGCACGGGCTGGGCTGGGCACGGGCTGGGCACGGGCTGGGCTGGGCATAGACAGGGCTGGGCATGGCACGGCTGGGCACGGGCTGGGCACGGGCAGGGCT
>JAODLH010001940.1:819629-831980 GCA_027575645.1 Cossypha caffra
GGGCTGGGCATAGACAGGGCTGGGCACGGGCTGGGCACGGCTGGGCTGGGCTCCAGGGGCTGGGCACAGGCTGAGCCCTCCTGGCCTGCAGGACATCCTGCTCCCACAGGGCTGGGCTCAAGGAGCAGGTGCTTGCTGCCACGGCTGGGGGAAAAAAGAGCCAATTTTGTCCTGTAGGTGTCATTTTGAATTTCCACCACAAACAGATTTCCTGTTACAAGAGCAGGGCCATCCCAAGTGTCCACCAACTTGGACTTGATCCACATGTCCTGTGAAGCCAGTTCTGAGGCCCACAGTATGTGCTGGCTGAGACCTCAGGCATATCTTTCTTCAGTAGTTTCATATCAGTGGCCAGTTATTCCAAAATCTGATCTCTGGTCATCAACACCTGCTGCTTCACAAGGGAGGAGAAATGTTCATTCTCTGCTACCTATGGTGTGGCAAATAATGGTTGTTTAAATTCGACTGCTGTAACAGCCCAGCTCTTAAAAGATGAGAGGGAGATGCTTTGCAAAGTGGTGGGGTTTTAATGAATTTCAGTCAAGTTCTTGTACTTTCAGCTCGGACTCCTGGAGGTTTATAGAAATAGCTGAGCTCCACTGTTGTCTTGTAGATGTCAGCTGTACCCTTCAATTGAATGCAGAGCTGTAATTCAGTCAGGGCCGTTTTTATTCTTTCCTATGTGAAAAGATTAGCGTCATCATCCTGCTAATTGCAGATGGATTTGTTATATATTTTAAGTGGCGGGCTGTAATTTGCATTTTTTTTTTCTTTTTGCATCAAGCAAAGCACTGAGCGTTAGCCTGAAAAACAGTCTGCCTCTTCATGCTGGTGTCTCTGGAGAGCCAAGGGAAAAAATATGTTTTGAAAATGTTGTGTTGGAAGAGACACGTGTTTTCTTCTCCTCTCAGCAAACTCTCGTGTCCTCCTTTGCCCTCAGGAACGTGGGGAAATGCAGCCTCATGTTAGGAGCCCTAACTCAGGTTTCAGGAAGGGAATTTACCCAGGGCTGCTGTGGCTGCCCCTGGATCTCTGGAAGTGTCCAAGGCCAGGCTGGACTGGGCTTGGAGGAACCTGGGATAGTGGAAGGTGTCCCTGCCTGTGACTGGGGGTGGGATGGGCTTTAAGGTCTCCTCCATCCCAAATCATTCTGTGATTCCATGACCCAAGTCTCCTGAAGATGTTCCTCAGTACATTCATCCAAGGATGTGCTAAGTTATCCCAGGTGGTTCTGCATAATTGTCCCAGGTACAACAATGGAACCTCTCACAGTCCAGGCTGTGGACATGGAGATGTTGCTGTGGTGGTCAGGTTCTCCTTTTCCTTGATTTCCCCATGTTTCTCAGGGAGAGCCCCCATTCCTCACACAGTTCCTGGCTGCAGCAGCCAGCCCTCTGTCCATCCCAGCTGTAATTTTGGGTGTGCTGCATCCAGCCAGCCAGTTCCTCAGCTCGGTAGCTGGGACGTCACTCGGGGGTGTGGGTGTTCCCTCTGGCACTGCCAAACGTGTGGCAGTGCCATTCTGCTGTGGCAGTGCCATTCTGCTGTGGCAGTGCAGCACTGAGGTGCTCCAGGAGGTGCAGTCAGCAGGGTGGGTGGGTCTGGCTGGCTGGCTGTGCCTTGCCTCCCGTTCGTACCTGCCGCTCCCTACCGCTCCCTTTTTGGCAGGAGAGGAGCTCCTCTCCTCAGGCCACCTCCACGTGGGAAATCTGCTTGGACATTGGCCTGAACCCCTCAGCTCTGAGTAATGTCCCAGGGATCTCCTCCAGAGCTTCCTCTGATAGCTGGCCTCACTAAAGGCAAACGTCTCTTGATGGGAAGGGTCATTGCAGCTCACTTTTCCTGTGCCTTGCTCAGTCCTTCACATGCCACTTATCTTGAAGGAAGTGCAGGTTTAAATGCCATGAGCTCCCTGCAAGCCTTTATCTGGCCTTGCTGCACTTCTGAGTCAGCACCAGCATGCCCAGAGTGTTTCCACAGGAAAGGACAAAGAGGAAGACCGAGTGTTGGGGAAGCGACAGATAAGTTTGGAATCTCAGATTTAACATGTCCAGCTTTGAAACCTTGCTAGGAAAAGAAAAATAAAAGAAAAAACCCAAACCCTTCACTGGTGCCAAGGTTTTGCTCTATGATGATTAGGCTGCTTTAAAATATCTCACATTAAATGCCAGAAAATGATGGAGGTGGTGTGTATTGTCCATTTCAGTATTTGATGTTGGGAGAAGTGAGTTAATTTGCAGTGAGGAGGCAGCAGCCTGGCAGCATCCCCACTGTCCCAGCAGCGAGAGCCCTTTGTTGCCATAGGATTTGCCATTTCCCCCCAGACCCCCAGTTAGGTGGGGCTGCTGCAGCCTGGGGTGTGCAGCTCTGGGGCTGAAGCCGTGTGGCACTGACAGGTGGCGGCTCGCACGGGGGAGTCGGGAGTGAGGAGAAGGACCCAGGCCATGTCCAGGTCTGCCAGCAAGCGGAGGAGCAGGTTCTCTTCTCTCTGGGGGCTGGACACTACCTCCAAGAAGAAGCAAGGGAGGCCCAGCATTAACCAGGTAAGCAGCTGGAAGTTTGGGGTGGTGGTATTTGCAAGGCTGGTGTGTTAGACTCGCACAGAGTCACTGGCACAGTCATCGCATTCCTCATCCCCTTCAAAAATCAGGGGCTGCAGCTGCACATCAGTGCACAGCAGCTTCTAGCAAAGGTTTGGAATTTGCCCTTTCTTTAGCTGAATTCTGTTGTTGCATTTCTGCTGCTTCTGCTTTTCCTGGAGCTTATTTCCCTAATCTCAGGAGCAACAAAGCCGCAGTGTAAAATAGGATACAGCTTTGAAGAGAAAAAGCCCTAAAACAATCCAGGTTGTTTGGTTATTTTTAATTTAAAATTATGAGTTTGTACAATGCCTTAAATGCAGCTGAGTTTGGTGAAAACTTCCTAAAGTGACAAGAAGCTTTGCATTTAACCAGGATACTCCCTGTTTTGCTTCAGATTTACGAAAAAACAGAAGTTGTGCTGTTTCCACCCAGTCATTGCCCAGATCTTTCTCTAGAAAACGTGTTCCAGTGTGGTAGGAAGGTGCTTCCCTGTTATTCTTTCCAAACATCCCTAATTACAGCTTTCACTTTTTGAGAGCTATACCTCATGTAATTGCAGGAAATGTAGGCTCTGCCTTTTTCTTCTCTCACTCCTTGTGGGGAGAAATGCTGGGGACACGCGTCGTTCTGTGCCCTGTGATTTCTTGTGCTGTCTGTGAAGCAGCAGTGGGTGTTTGTTTTGTTCAGCAGAGGATGAATGCTGTGGAATCGTTCAGCTTGTTTGGAGTGAGACACTAAAAGTTCACCTGTTGTTTAGAGGCAGAGCAAAAGCCCAGGGCTTGGCTGGAATGCAGCTCCATGAGCACATTCCCAATTCCTTGTGCAGATGCTGCAGCATCCCCATTGCTTTGTATTTACTTGTCCCAAATCTCTTGTCCTGAACTGGGATCCTGCCCATGCTGTTTTTTCAAACCTGTTTTTTCCCCCCCTGAGCTCCCCCTTTTGTTTTTCCTTTCAGTGGAGATAATTGCATTCTTCACGCTGCCTCCCCTGCTCCTGCCCCCCCCTCACTCCTCCACAGCACAGGCAAGGATGGGGATTCTGTTCCAGGTTAAAGGAAGCTCATTGTGGAGAGAGTTGTAAAAAGTGTGAAGTTTTGAGAAAGTAGCAGAATGTCTAAATGCAGTGCCTGAACACATTTCCCTTGCTTGTGTGAAGTGTTGCCTGTTGGAAGCAACCAAGTGTAAATTCCTGAAAGGCAGAGACCTTTCCCCATCCTGCCCAGTCCCTGCTTCATTTTAGCCAGGGAATCATTGACCAGCCCAGCATCTTGATCCTAGAGCTGTGCTGATGTGGAGCTATAAATCTGAATTTTCAGTTTCCATTACAGGATTGTGCTGCAGCACCAGCCCTGCCTGCCCGTCTGGTGCAGTCCTGTGCTGATTTGAGGTGGATGCTGCAAATATTCCTTTTGGTCATTCCTCCTGCATGGGATCCTGTCGATTTTTGGCTCAATGGCTCGTGCTGGGCTACCAGCTCCTGTTTCTTTAGAGAAGGGTTACACTGACTTGTGCTTGAATGTTTGCTGAGTACATTTTGGCATTTGGTTCATTACAAAGCCAGCCAGAGGCAGAACCCCTCTGAGTTCTCAGTGTTGGCAGAGGTGGGGAAGTGTTCATTTCCCACTTTCACTGCTGGGGAAACCCAGCACAAAGAGAGATAAAATTAGTCCAGCTCCACCAAGGAAGTCAGGACAGACCTCCAAGCAGAAGTGGCCTCTAATCTTCCTGTACCACTCTGCCACCAGCTTGTTTTTCACCTTCTCTTCCATCAAGCTGCTTTTTTCCTTTTCTCCAGTGCATCTGCAGCGGAGAGGCAGGGACTGCTGGCAAGGCCCCCCAGTTCACTGCCCTGCAAACCTCGGTGGAGGGCAAGGTCTGGACAGAGACTGATGCAAAAGTGTGCCTGTGTCAGTAAAGCCACACCTGTGCTCAGGAGGAGTGGTCCTAGGGAGGAACTGGGGGTGGGGGACACAGGACAGCACTTCCCTGTATTTGAGGAATGGCTCTTGGAGTGAGCTGACCTGGTGTTTAGGATCCCCTCTCTAGTGAAAACACCTCTTTGTTCTTGTGTTGTTTCTTTTTGGATGACAGGCTCTGGCAGAAGGAGGTTGGAAGGGCCGCTGGATGTGACATACCCACCCTGAAGAAGGTTTTCCCCATCTCAAATTTGTACAACTGTGAAAAATTTCTGCAAGCAGTGTGTTTGGAGATGGCTGTTTGCATTTCTCAGTTTGAATTCCGTGCTGGATGTTAGACAGACTGTTCTGCCCATGGCATGTGCTGCACACAGGCAGTCACGTTCGTGTTTTAATGCAGATTCCCTCTGTTGTTCCTCAGGTGTTTGGAGAAGGAGTCGATTCAGTAAAGAAATCTCTCGAAGGGATCTTTGATGACACAGTCCCGGATGGCAAGGTAAAACCCCTGCTCTCCAGCTGCCTCCTTCCCCCACGTTTGCAGGCAGTGAATTCAGAGTAAATACTAAGATTTGCAGTTTTGCCATTTCTAAGCATTGGAGCTGCAGCACCCACAACAATGTTGTTGGCATTGGTTTGCCCAGAAACACTGCACATTTCAGTTTGAAATTTAAATCTGCTTTCATCCCTGCTGTTTTTTTGTTGCATTCCTAGCATTCTCAGTAGCCATAGGGTGAAATCCCAGGAGAAGCACACCGCAGCTTCAGTGTAGCTGTGTGGGTGGCACAGGAGGCACACTCTATCCTGCTCAGGGAAAACTGCAGGTTCCTGTCCAGACAAGCCTTCAACCTGGGCTTAGGAGCAAAATATCTTCTCTCTGAGAGGGCTCTGATACAGCCCATAATGCCCTGGTTATTGATGAGGAGGGAGCTGTGTTGGGCTGGGGTGGTCATGATGGCTGTTGTCTATTTAGAGGGAGAAGGAAGTGGCCCTGAGCAGTGTCCACCAGCACAGCCCCGACTGTGACATTTGGGTGCACGAGTACTTCACGCCCTCGTGGTTCTGCCTGCCCAACAACCAGCCTGCCCTGACAGTCATCCGGCCTGGGGACACCTCCCGGGACGTGCTGGAAATGATCTGCAAGGTAACACGCCCTGGGGCGGGTGGGACACCAGCGCAGCCTGTGTGCCAGTGCTGGGGCTGCTCTGCACTGGGACACCAGGTCTGTGCTAGTGCAGACACCAGCTGCACTGCAGAGGTGAGGCCAGGAGCGCAGCAGAGAATTCCCTGCAGCTGGAGCTCGCTGGAGTGGGTGCAGGGACAGGCAGCAGGCTCGCCTTGGCCTTCCCCACTCTGGCTGCTCTGCAGGAGCCTGGAAGTGCCTTCACAGGCTGGCTCTGCCTCTGCTGCTGCCTCTCCTGGAGCCAGCCATCCTCTGTCCCTGCAGTGGGACCAGGCTGAGTGTGGGGCCCCTCTCCCAGCCCCACACTGTGGTGGTGCAGCCACCCTGGTGCCCCCAGCTCTGCATCCCTCCCGCAGCCCCTTCCCCTCCCTGCCAGGCAGGTGAGGTGATCTCACTCGTCCCAGGAGCCAGGGGACCTGTCTGCAGGTGCCATCCCTCCTCCTTCCCTCGGGCTGGCCCTGGGGAGAGCAGCAGCACCTGCAGTGGGAGAAGGTGCCCGTGTTTGCTGCCTGCGATGCAGAACCAGACTCAACCTTGTGTGGGTGGCAGGAGGGGACAGGGGAAGGCTTTTATCTGCATTGGAGTGGGGGGCAGGAAAAACCACCTGGATTTCTTTGCCAGATGAAGTATCAGAGACATTGGGCCATTAAAATGAGTTACATCTCCATAGAGTTGGAAACTTTGACAAATTAAACACAGGCTTTCAGCTCTGGCAGCTACATAATGTGTGTTTTCTGAGCGAGCGAGACCCAACTCCTGTCACGTGCTGCTCTGAAAAGTGTGTCTGCTTTGTACAACAACAACAGCAGGGGGAAAGAAAACATTTATTACTATTGAGAGCTTAACTTTGGGGACTTTCAGAACGTGTTGCATGTGCTTCTAAAGAGAGGGAAGGTGAGAGAAAGGCGCTTGTTTCCAGTAATTGTACGGTGCGCTCGTCTCTCTGCCAGGTGCGCTGCCGCTTGTGAAAGCTCTGCCTTGTGTTCAGCTAAAGATGACATTTCTGGAGAGAGGCATAACAGGGAAGCTGGATGACACGTTATTAGTAATGATTTATTTTTAGGATTTATGTTTTCCTTTGGGTAAGGATGGTTAACTCAGTGGACTGAATCCTTGGCTGGAGTGAGCTGGTGTAGCTCCGTGGTCCTAGCAGGTGCCTGCTGAGGGCCTGGCCTCTCACTGTGCTTTTGCTGTGCTGGGTGGGGGTGTTTAAGGAGAAGGGGAGGCTGGTGAGTGTTTTTTCAAGAGCTGTTATCTGTTTCTTTCCTTTCTGTAAGAGTTTTCAACCTGAAAAACACTGTCGAGATGCCTTCTTTTCTGTAGCATTTAATAATCAATCTCTTTCTTCTGTCTCTTGCATTCAGCTCATTTTCCCCCCTTTAATATCTGATCCACATCATTTCACATCAGTTTGCCATCTGCCATCTGAGAACCAGTCAAGTTCTGGTACAGTAAACATTTCAAGCTCTACATTTCATATAAACCTCCTCATGTTTGTAGATGTGGTTAAATCTGTGTGCTGCTAAACTGAGCTTGATTCTTCTGTTGGAGAACATTAAATGCACTAAAGTCATTGTGGAAAATGTGTTTTTATGCTAACATTGTTGCTTGTTATTGTACAGCAAGTTAGGCTTTGGAGGATGCTTTGTGGCACTTTTATGATTCAAGATTGGTGGGAGGAGTGTTTAAAGCATTTTTAAAGTGGTTTTTCAAAGATTTCTCCTAAAATGTAACTAGCAACATCACTTGCAAGGCAGGAAAACTCAGTGCATATGCATTAAATTGCTTTCTATGGCTGATAGAAAATAGTTGGTCCCTTCCAATCTTAACCATCCTGTGATTCTGTGATGACACTGCTCAGTGTGAACGAATGTATATGCATTACTAACATTTGCATAATGGTATGTCTTAAAATGGAGGAGGAAATCACACTCTGTATGTGGATTTAGGCAGAGCCAGTGTGGAGATAATCACACCAAAACCCAGTATGGAGATATTAGCAGTAAAGAACAAGCCTGGATGACTACATGGCATTTTGTCTTTTGACTGCATGAAAAGTGAGGCAAGAAAGGTTTGGGTTTTTTTTCCCCCTCACAATTTACATTTTTCAAAGGGACCTGCATGAGGGGCAAGAAGCAGATACCCCAAGTGTTGTTTGGTTTGGATTTGTGCTCAGAGCCTCAGAGGAGTTAGTTAAGCCTGATGCTCTGGGGCTTACTTTGTCTTTGGGCTGGTGTCCTCCTGCTGGGAGAGCTGGGGCCACACAGGAGCCATGGGATGGCAGCCGTGTTCCTGTGGTCTCCCCCACCAAGCTGGGAGAACGTGCCCTCTCCTTGGCCAGCAAGGAGCCAGGCTGGGTGAAGAGCTGGGGCTGTGTGCCAGCCCTCTGTGGCACTTGGAGCCTCTTGAATGGGATCACACCCCGGCTCCAAATTCTTCTTCTCCAGCACCTCGGCGAAGCTGTCGGGTTGTGCTTTAAACGGGGTTAGCTGCTTAATTTAGTCCAGACGTAGCCAGAGTTATTAGGAGAGAAATAAATAAACCAAGAAGCTGATTTGGATGGCTGAAGGGTATGTTGGGTGGTCTTGAAAGGATATTCGTATTATTAAAGCTGCCCTGTTTCTGCTCCCACCTCCCCACATGTGGATGCAGCTCACAGCAACAAAAAGTGGGTTAATGGTTTGGCTTTTAGGGCAGCCTGGCTGGGTCCACATTCAAGGGCCCTTTTCCTTTCACTTCGGTGGAACATCATGGCCCTATTTGAAACACTTTACCCGGTGTCAGATTTTGAGGTAGACACAGCCTCGGGGCAACTGTCGGATGTTAATTAACTAAATGGAATGGCTCACAGGCTGCACCGTGCTCGGGACTCTCCTTGCTGACCTGGATGGGATTGCGGTGTACTGGATTGATGGCATCCACCTGGGCTGATGGAGTTTGTTGAAGAAATGCGTGGAAGAATGCGTTTGTTGGAAGAAATCCTCTCCTCCTGTCCCTGTTCCCTGGGAGCAGAGCCCAACCCCAACCTGGCTCTCTCCTGGCAGGGAGTTGTGCAGAGCCACAAGGTCCCTCTGAGCCTCCTTTTCTCCAGGCTCAGCCCCTTTCCAGCTCCCTCAGCCTCTCCTGGGGCTCCAGCCCCTTCCCAGCTCCATTTCCTGCCCTGGACACCCCCAGATACGGGGGATGCACTCAGTGGGTTTAGGTCTCCTCTCTGTGTTTTTGTTTAAGACACTTTTGTGTCTAGGGACAGTAAACCAAGCTGACCAGAAAGTAACCCACAACTCCTCTGTGTCATTTCTGAAACTTTAGTGCCAATTCTGCTTCCCTGTAGTTTCTGAGGTGTTGGTACGTGTGTCCGTAAAGAGGAAATACTGAAAGCAGCAGTAAGAGGCTTTCAAAAAAAAAAAAAAAAGGTGAGGGAACAAGGATATCTCCTACATTCAGCTGTTTTTCTTTCAGCCCTTGATAGATTTCAGTCATTATTTAATTAACTAGGAATTTGCCTGGATTACGGAGTTATTCCATTTCAGGTACTCCACTTGATCAAAGGATAATTTGATCTTTGGGTTGGACATATTTGAACAGGGCACTGTGCAGAGTGCAGCAATAGATCTGTTTTGCTTTTCCTTCTTATTATTGGTAGCTTTTTTGCTCCTGGGCTAATCCAGACTTCCCAAAGCATTTCCTGTTCCCTGTGTGTTTGCTGGAGGGTCAGGGTGGGATGTTTTCCGCAGGTCCCTCAGTGAACATTGCTCATCACCTCAGTGCTGCGGTATCACAGCTGGAACTGGAAAAGCCAGGCTTTAAAAAACAGGACAAACTGGCAACAATGATGCTCCTGCATGAATTTTCAGATAAGCCATTGTTTTCAGCACAGCCTGAGAAGCCTTGGTAATTTGCTGGTGTAAAATGAAAAGGCTGAAGTATAAAAGCCTTTAATAGTGGGATTTCAGAAGTGGCAGAGAGGAGAATTTATCTACTGTATCTGTGAATCACTTCGGTGTTCCTCATTAGATTTAGTTTAGGAACTTTGAAAGTAACTTCTGGATGATATCCTTTGTGTTTATCATACCTGTAATGTGTTTTGATTACACACTGCATTAACCTCTGCTTAAATCAACCTTATTAATCATGCTGAGAAAAGGTCATTAACATCTCCCAGACCAAATGCTGTATCCTCAGCTAATTATAACTAATTCATTAAAATGGTGTGACCTGTTTCCACTGGGATGCAATCCAGGATGCAACTCTTGGCTTCCAGCCTCATAAAGCCAATGTATCCTGAGCTGCTTTGAATTTAGAGGACAGACAGATTTTTTGTGTTTATTAACCTTGCTTGAAATCTGCCACATCGTATTAATGTGCCAAATTTTGAAGATGCTAAAAAACCCCAAACCAAACAGAAAACACCTCTCCTGCTGTATTTTGCTCTGTTAGCAGAACATTTAGTTGAATACCCTTTTATCCAAAGGCATGCTCTGAGGTTTCTGTTCCAGCATAGGCCTGTTTCTGGATGGCTTGGGAGGGAGCAGAATGCCGGGTCAGCAGAGCCCAGGAGGCTGCTCCAAGAGGGCACACGGATCTTATTCTGGGGGAGAGCAGCAGGGCAGGAGTTCGGGTTTCAGGGCAGGAGGTGCTGCTGGGGCGTTTTTGCTCCTGTGGGGGTCAGAGATGGGGGGAAGAGTGCTGTCCTGGCTAAAGGCTCTCTGTCTCTTGCAGACACACCAGCTGGACTGCTCTGCTCACTACCTGCGCCTCAAGTTCCTCGTGGAGAACCAGATCCAGTTCTATGTGCCAAAGCCAGAGGAGGAGATCTATGAGCTGGTAATGCTGCCCACTGGGCAAGTGAAATGACACTGGGTAGGACGCTGGTAATTAGTGTTTAGCTCACATTCTGGAGCAGAGTTATGCTTTTTAGTTTGCAATTCTGGTGCTTTGCAGACCATAGCAGATTGGCCTTCAGCAAAAGGATCACTCCAAGCTTTTTATCCTGTGTAAGTGTTTAGCTCCTATTTGTGTGCGGTGTGTCTGGGGAGAGAGGAGGGACAGCCACAGGCAATGTGTCAAAATCACTCTAAGGTACATTTGAGCTTAGCTTCCCTCCAAGTTGTCTTTTCCTGTTGTTCATGTTGTCTGTGGAGATTTTAAAGACATGATGTGGAGGCCTGAGCACTTCTTGATACAGTCTCTGTCTGAGTTTTAAAGTGGGGGAAAATACCCAAGTTTTTTTTCCCAAAAACACGCAGAAGTTGTTGGGCTTTTTTTGTTTGTTTGGTTGGTTGGTTGGTTGTTTGGGTTTTTTTTCCTAATGGTAAGGTAAAGATTGAGGTCAAGAAGGTCTGGAGTTATGTGTGAGAATATACTTCCTTAATTGCCTCAGCTGGCTGTTTTCATCTCATTCATCTTGAAAGCAGACTTCAAAGGAATTTTGCCATGAGAGATTAAAAAAAAGACCAAACAGGATTAGTGTCATGCTGTAGCTCTGTGATTTTACACAGGCACACTGTAAACCTTTTTAAACCTTTTCATTGGTGGCTGGTTTACTTAGAAAAAGTAAAACTTTGTTAGTTATGGAGGCTTTTGCTCACTTAGCAAAGGACTTCTGGGATTTTCAATTAATGCTGTCAACAACAACAGCAACAACAACAACAAAAAGTAGTGAGAAAGTGCTGGAGGAGTGCTAGGACTGTGGAGTGTGATATGGTTGGGGAAAGTTAAAACTCGGAGGAGACAGCTTTTAGCTGCCGTTGTCTGGAAGGACTTTGGGCTCGTGTCTTGTGTTGAGAGGGTGTAGGATTGACAGCCATCACTTACTGCTTATTGTGAAAAGTGTAATTAATCCAAAACTCTGTCAGTGGGACTGTGCAGATGCTGGAAGGGAATGCAGAGATGGGAGCTGCAGGATGATGCCTGGTGTGGGGATATGAAACCAGCACACTTTGTGTGTTTGCTTGTCTGTGTGGGCTTGTTTGGGGAGAGTTCTGGGGTTGCTTCCACGGGGCTGTAATTTTCTGTAATACTGATTTTTGCAGTGGTGGTAGAAACAGGAGATAAAATTACATTTTATTAGGGAAACCTTTTGGAACCAAGTTCCTCTTCTTTTCTTAAGGAATAGTTTATGTACTTCAGTCCAAACGCTGAGTTTCAAAATGTTAATTATTGTGAATTGCATTTTTACACGCTCAGAGCAGCATGTAAGCAGAATTAATATACACCTGAGGGCTCTGTTCACCTGGGGCTGTGATTTTTTTCCGAAGACAAAGGGCTGGTTTGTTACTTCAGTGCTGAAAGGCACAGGGATTTGCAGCTGCATGGAGGGACTTCTGGGCTATTGCCTAGGTGTGAATTCGTGCTGGTCTCCCAGGAAGGATGTTAATGACCATTTCAAAGACTTGGGGGCTTTCCTTGGTACAAACAAACATCAGGGTGTTAAAGGTGAAACGTCATGCTGAGGTATAGTGAGTCTGATAGTCTGATAATGAAGAAACATTTATTTGAGAAGCAAAATCACTCCTTGTGCTTTAATGCTGTTGAATAATGGAATTCCTGCAATGTCTTCATTAAAATAATATAAAAACATTAACCTTTTACTACCTGTAAATTAGGAAAACAGGAACAGAAGCTCTGTTTCTCGTGCACTCAAAATGGTATTGACTGAGTGAATGCATGCT
>JAODLH010001940.1:855980-866573 GCA_027575645.1 Cossypha caffra
GTCTGGGGGTGCAGAGCCCTGCTGCTGCTCTGGGCTCTGCCTTGTGTCTGTGTCTGGGGGTGCAGAGCCCTGCTGCTCCCTCCTGCTGCTCTGGGCTCTCCTTGTGTCTGTGTCTGGGGGTGACCCTGCGTTCAGCTCTGCAGTCTGTGCCTGAAAGGGCACTTACCCACTGAGGTAAGGCATTCCAAAGGTTTTGAAATGCCTTAGCTGGTGTGCAGTTACTGCTCACTGAGATCTGGTGCTGATTTTGTAACTAGAAATGTGTAAATGTTTCCTTTTCCTGTCCTAAACTGTGAAATCCAGCTATTTTGTGCTGTGTGTTAAAAGGAAAGATTCTCAGATTAGGTAAGTGTCAGTTGCCACCTCAGTAAATATGCAGAGGCAGTGTGAGGGACCAACATGGAATCTTTTTCTGAATTTTTAGGACTTGAATTGTCTGATGGAGAGATACCTGAAGCCTCTACAAAAAGAAACCTTCCTCACACCAGATGAGGTTTGTTGACCTTTGCTTGTCTTTTTGCCAGAGAGCTTTTGCACACCCCTCCACTCTGTCCACCCAGTTGGGCTTGTTTGTCTAAAATTAATTTCACTGAATTCCATTTCTTTCACATAATGGATTTAGTAGAGCATCAAGGTGCTGCTCAGTAATGTCTGCAGCTTGTTTTTTCCTGACATCACATTGATTATACAACTGGTCTGAGAATTGCTCAGCTCTAGAAAACAGAATTTAGCCTCAAAGTGATATTTTCGGCATTTTGCTCTTCTTTTTCTCCTTTTATTAGCTGGATGTTCTCTTTGGGAATCTGACTGAAATGGTAGCATTCCAGGTGGAGTTCTTGAAAACTCTGGAAGATGGAGTAAGGCTGGTTCCAGACCTGGAAAAGCTTGAAAAAGTTGAGCAATTTAAGGTAATAATTGTTTACTTTTATATATTAAAAACACATCATTTTCATTCTCCCATTGTTTAAATTTTGAGGAGACCTTTAACACTCTCCATCATATTTTTCTGACTTTTGCCACTCATGGTTCATATAAAAACCTGCATCTGCTTCCATTTAAGATGAATTTTCAACTGATGCTGGTGCTGCTGAAAAATTATCCGGCTGCAACTGTAGTTTATGCTACATTTAGCCATATAGAGCCCTAGAAACCATGTGCTTTTTGGTTCTATTCTTGCCCTTCTGCCAGATTTCATGCCTTGAGCTGTCAGGAAATGCTAGAAATGGAAAGTTACATAAAATCTTTGTCCTGACAAGTCTCATGTTCAGAAGCCCTCTGGGGCTACAGATCAGAACAATACACGGAATTTTGCATTTCCACTTTCAATCCATGGTGGCAAAGACTTCTGGCTTTCAGCAGGTGTGCACCTTCACAGGTAGAAATGTAAACTGCAGCTCTGTAAACTTCATTTAAAACCCAAGGAAATGTGGAAACAAATTTTGTGTCTAATGCAGTGGTACTAGTAGTGGAGGCATGGCAAGGAGATGATAGAATGTTTTTCCTTTGGGGAATTCCACTCTGGCTCTGAGCAGCACTCACCTTGGTAAAGGGCAGGATGAGTAATAGTCATAATAATAACAACAGTAATTCCTCTGGCCCCTGTGTGCTCTGAGCTGGAAGAGGGGAGTGCCAGTGAAGGGTCCTTCCAGAGAAAACCCCATCTCCTGAGTGCTGCTGCTTCCAGCTCTTCCCGTAAAACTGCACCCAGCCCACTTTCAGTTCTGCCCCTGGGCCCTGTCTGGAAGCAGGGGGTGAAATGTGGGCTTCTGTGGTTTCAGTTCTCAGTTTGCTTCCCCCTGTCCCACTCACTGTCCCCAAGCTGCTCACGTGTGGCCTCAGCCCCTCACCAGGTGCTGTCTGGTTCCCAAGACATTTGGGATTGTGTTTGACCCTGACCACCAGCTCATTTCCAAGCAGGTGAAGCCCTTGGTGTGTTTGTGAGGGATGGGCGTTGCTTGCAGCTGCTCAGTGCCCTGACCCACTGCAGGCTCAGACACATCCAGTCCTCTCTGTGCCCTCTGGCCATGGCTGAGGTCAGTGAGGCTTTACAGTTCAGCCCTGGAGCTGGGAGCCCAGTCCTGTGGAGTTAGTGCTGCCTCCAGGATGGGACCTGGCTGATGATGCTGATTGCAGAGGCTGAATCCACACACCAGGGCTGGGTCTGTTTTGTGGTGGATGAATCATGGAGTTACAGAATGGTTTGGGTGGAAGGAACCTGAAAGATCCCCCAGTTCCACCCCTTCCACTGTTCCAGGTTACTCCAAGCCTCATCCAGCCTGGCCTTGGACACCTCCAGGGATCCAGAGGCAACCACAGCTTCTCTGGGCACCCTGTACCAGGGCTTTTCCATCCTCACAGGGCAGAATTCCTTCCTTTTCCAGGCTGAACAATCCAAATTTTCCCAGCCTTTCCTCCCAGCAGAGCTGCTCCATCCCTCTGATCATCCTGGTGCCTCCTCTGGGCTCACTCCAGCAGTGGTGCCTTGGTGTGCAAACACACTCAAACTGCATTGTCCTGTCCTCCAAAAGCTGGGTGGAAGCTTCAGATGGGCTGGCTGAAGGCAGAGTACCTAAATGCCTTTTTGCTGATGCTTTTTTTCCTTTCAATCCCAGAAAGTGTTGTTCTCCCTGGGCGGATCCTTCCTGTACTACGCTGACAGGTTCAAGCTGTACAGTGCCTTCTGTGCCA
The DNA here is from genome assembly GCA_027575645.1 of Cossypha caffra. Taxonomy (NCBI): domain Eukaryota; kingdom Metazoa; phylum Chordata; class Aves; order Passeriformes; family Muscicapidae; genus Cossypha; species Cossypha caffra. The sequence goes on from JAODLH010001940.1 coordinate 858,669, forward strand.
GCCACACAAAAGTCCCCAAAGTCCTGGTGAAAGGTAAGAGCCCCCTCCAGAGCTGTCACAGCCACATGCTGGTGGTGGGCACTGCACCCCAAGCCTCTCAGGGCAGGAATGGGGGCACACACGTACCTGGCTGCTCTCCAGGAGCGGTGGCTCTGGAGTGACCTCTGGATCCTCCTGGAGTTTGTGCCAGGAATCCTTACTGGTGGCAATCCCATGGAAGCCCCAGCCAATGTGGTGGAAGCCTCTAGGAGAGGATCAGCCTGGGAGAATGCTTTATGGAAGCTGTCAAAATATTTTAGCCCTCTCTCCTTCCTCTTGCCTTCATTCCAATTTGCCTGAGAAGTTTCCCTGTCAGAATTCCTGGCAGAGCTTGGCTTGCTGGGTTGGAGATAAAAGCCCTGTGGTCTGGCTCCTGGGCCAGCTTGCCTCTCAGGGATGTTTTCCCCTGTGGAAGTGTAAATCTCCTGGAGTCAGCAGTGCTTCGTGCAATTCCTTTTTGGCCAAAACATTAAACAAACAAATGGTTCCAGTTGTAGCAGCAATGCCATTGAGGGAGGAACTCTTGTTTTTCAAACAACATCTGGATGTCTGACAGTCAGAAATGTTGAGATTTTTTTGTTTCTTGGTTGGTTTGAGGGTGGTTTTTTGGTATATTTTTTTTCTGTGCACTTTTCCTTTTTTTTCATTTCTGCTTGTAAACTTTTATTCCGTGTGCTGCAAAGAATACTTGGCAGCTCTGTGGGATACATAAATAAATGATTTGTTGCTAGTCACATCCATGCTTTCTTTTGGCATTATTTTATTGGACCCTAATGCTAAAGCTATAGACTAGGTAGATGTGGTTATTTTGCTTTTCTTTACCACTGCTGACTGTACTTGTAAATGAGAAAGTGTTGTGCTTGAATTACGGCATAAACCAAACTTAAAATTCTATTCCAGAGGTAAATCTCCTCAGAAGCCTGGGAGTGTATTTCAGGTGTCACTTGGTGTCCTCAGCTGAGGTGCAGGTGGCTTTTGCATTTGAAACTCAAGTTGCTTTATGGAAATCAGGTGACTGCCTGCAAAAAACCCCAACCTGACAGGGACATGACTCCAATAAAAGCAATCGTGGGGAATTGCTCCTGCACTGAATAATTTGTATGTCTATAAATACCACCTCCTCCTTCCTCCCCTCCTTATGCTCCAGTGGAGGGAGCAACAGAGAAAATGGCAATTTTATCAATTCATAGCTGTCAGGTAGAAAAGATGATGGCAGTCAGGTGTCCAGTCTGCCTGTGCTCCCAAAATCTGGTGCATTAGCCTCAATTTACTGCTCCAGCCTCTCAGCAGCTCCTGATGGTTGTTGTGACTCAGTGCTGCATTTTAAGGCTTAACGAGGTAACAAGAACCAGACTTGCCAATATTGTGGGTGCACTATGGCTTAGAAGCAGTGACTTCTCACAAATGTCCAATTTGAGACTTTGCTTAAAGGGAACAGGTGATTAAAATAGTTTGTGCTGCTCTAGAATAGTTGCCAGGCCAGAAGTGCTTAGTGCTGTCTGCAGCTCCTCCCGAGGGGCAGGCTCTGATCTCTGCTCCCTGGGACAGGACCAGGGAATGGCTGGAGCCGTGTCTGCAGGGCTTTGTGTTGGATTTAGGAAAAGGTTCTTCCCCAGAGGGTGCTGGCACTGCCCAGGCTCCCCAGGGAACGGGCTCGGCCCCACAGAGCTCCAGCAGCATTTGGGCAGCACTGCCAGGGGTGCCCAGGGTGGGACTGGTGGGGTGTCTGCAGGGCCAGGAGTTGGATTCAGTGATCCTCATGGGGCCCTTCCCACTCAGGAAACTCTATCATGGATAGTGAAATTAAAAATTGCCCGTGCTGGAGGTGGATGCCTGCTGTGAAATCCTAAATAGCACATCCGGGGAGAGCGTCAGTGACTCAAATCCTGGAGGGTCTGAATCTAATTCTGCAGGCTCAATAAATCTGCACTTCCTCACAAAATGTCTCTGGTAACCCAATTGAAACCTGCAAAGCTGGCTTTCTCGGGGCAGCAGGTAAGATTGTTCATTGATGCAGTGCTCCCTGTGACTCTTGCAGCCAAGACAGACACTGCTTTCAAGGCGTTCCTGGACGCCCAGAACCCGCGCCGGCAGCACTCCTCCACGCTGGAGTCTTACCTCATCAAACCCATCCAGAGGATACTCAAATACCCCCTCCTGCTCAAGGAGCTCTTTGCTCTCACTGACGTGGACAGTGAAGAGCATTATCACCTTGATGGTAAGGATTTACCCCCACTTTCCTCGGGTTCACCTCTGCTCTTGAACCTCCTCCCCTCCCTCCCTCTCAGAGGGTTAAAATTCCTTTTTCTGTCTCTCTTCCAGTGGCCATCAAAACAATGAACAAAGTTGCCAGCCACATTAATGAAATGCAGAAAATCCATGAAGAATATGGAGCAGTGTTTGACCAGCTCATAGCGGAACAAACAGGGGAGAAAAAAGAGGTAAAAATCAGATTTAGAGAGCAAAGGGCTGGTACTGTGATGCCTGTTAAACTGGATCCAGTGTTTGTCTTTCCTTCTGTGCCATTGAAGTAATCCTGGATCAATCCCAGCTCAGTTCAAGCCCTGAACTGAATTGAATTTGGACTCCACTGAGGGGAGGGTAGAAGGATGGGAGAACATCCCTCTGAACTGGGGATGGCCCTCAGTTTGTCACACTGGGGGACCATGAGGACAAAGACCTGCATCCCCCAGCAGCTGGGAACTCCTTTCTTAGTCTGTTCCCAGCAATGTGGTGTCCATAGAGGAGCCTTTGGGCAAAGCCAGGAGCTACAGCAGCTGTGGGGAGGGGGTGCTTTGGCCACTGCACCTGATGCAGTCTCTAAACTTCACCCCAAAGTGAATACGTGTGTAAATATCCCAACAAAATACAAAGAAACTGGTAGGGAGATAAATGGACAAAGGGGAGCAAAAGGCAAAGAAGACATCTGGTTTTGACCCTGACTTCCAAGAGCTGGACTCTTGAGTTTAACTTACCCTAATTTAGTTTACATGCATCAATTTGCAGTCAGCTGGTGAAATACTCCAGAAGTTTGCTGGGGGGAATTTTGTTCAGGACTAGAGCTCGTGCAGGTTTTCTTGAGCTGAAAAGTCAATCAGATTCCTCGAGCTGATTAAAACCCTTGCCTCTGTGCATGTGTTGGTGTTGGCAGGTGGCCGACCTTTCCATGGGGGACTTGCTCCTGCATAACACAGTGATATGGCTGAACCCTCCTGCTTCTCTGGGCAAGTGGAAGAAGGAACCTGAGCTGGCAGCGTTCGGTTTGTATCCAGGACTTTTATTTCACATGCATTGAGGGCTGTCAGCTGTGCCTTAGCAGGTACTGCAAGTAACTGAGCATCGCCTTCCCCAGGGTTGGCTGGAACTTAAACATGGGCTTGTCTCTTTGCTGCAGTGCTCAGTTCTGCTCTCTGGGACTTTTCCTGGCTCAGGTGAAAGGTTTGTGTGCTTGGGAATAGCAGAGACCCATTCCAAGCCCTATGGATGCTCTTGAGGAGAGGCTGTGGGAGTGGGCCTGGACACTCTGGGCAGGGGAAGTTTGAGAGGGGATCCATCAATCCACACAAATATCCCAGCAATCCACACAATTATCCCATCATCTGCACAAATATTCCCAAGGGCTGGCAGAGGAAGGTGCCAGACTCTGCTCAGTGGTGCCAGTGGCAGGATAAGGAGCAGTGGCCAGGAACTGGAACACAACAAGTTCCACCCAACCTGAGGGAGAAGTTCTGTCCCTGGAGGGGCAGAGCCCTGGAATAGCTGCCCAGGGAGAGTGTGGAGTCTCCATCTCTGGGGACATCCCAAATTCCTGTGTCAGCTGCTCCAGGTGGCCCTGCCTTGGTAGGGGGGTTGGACTGGATGATCTCCAGAGGTGCCTTCCAACCCCAGCCACCCTGGGATTCTGGGATTCTGTGACTCCATAGCTTTTATCTCTAACTTTCTCCTCCAGTGTTCAAAACTGCCGTGGTCCTCGTGTACAAGGATGGTTCCAAACAGAAGAAGAAACTCGTAAGTGTGCAGGGACTGATGCCATGGGCATTTCTGGGGCCATGGTGTTTTGCTTTCCACAAAGCCATGGAGCTGGAATGTGCTCTGGCATGTGGTCTCTGGTGTCTGAGCAGCTGGGTGGGCACAGAAATCCTTCACCCTTTGTTGCCGTGCCTGCCACATCCGTTCCCTGCTGGGGGCTGGGTTGTCCTGGACGAAGCTGTCACTGTGAGTGTGTCTTGGCTTGGATTCTTCAGTCAGCATGTGTGAGTGTCTGAGAGCTAATTAAAGTCTGTCACCTCACACAGTGCCCTGGGTGTTGTGTGCCACCAAGCAAGTGCTGGCTGCTCTCAGCTACATCAGGAGTGGCTCAGGGGTCCCTCTGGGTTTGGGATTCCAGGTTAAAGCTGAGCTTGACAGTGCTACAGTGGGGGCACAGAGTATAGTGATATAGGGAAAGCAGTGATCCCCACCCATGGCATAGACCAGAGAGGGATCTGAGGTGCCTGCATGGGGAAAGGCAGCTGGCACAGGGTGACTCCAGAGGGACAAGCAAAACGCCGATGTGCTCCCAGGTGTGTGTGCAGCCAGGGCTGGCCCGGGTGACTCCGGAGGGCAGTGCTGACAGCTGGGGGGCCTCAGGGCTGCTTCAGTCCAGATTCAGCAAGGTCTCCACAGAGAGGCCCCTCCGGGAGGTGCTGGGGTGAGCAAAGCAGGGCTGCAGCAGGCCTGTAGCTGGGAGCCCCGAGCACGGAGCGCAGGGCTGTGTGCCTGCCCGGGCGGCCCGTTTGCTGACAGTGTCTGACGCTCCTGCAGGGCGGGTCGCACCGAGCCTCCATTTACGAGGACTGGGATCCGTTCCGCTTCCGCCACATGATCCCTCTGGAGGCGCTGCAGGTGCGGGCCCTGGCCAGTGCAGGTAATGTCCCACAGCTGCATCTGCCGGGGCTGGGCGTGCTGGGGGGCCTGCACTAACCACACTGCAAATGCTTTAAACGGCAAGGTGGACATCAAGGTCTGCTTGGTTTTCCCTTTAGACGCAGAGACCAATTCTGTGTGTGAGATTGTCCATGTCAAATCTGAGTCTGAGGGCAGGCCAGAAAGGACATTTCACCTCTGCTGTAGGTAAGTGGGTTTCCCTCATTTCTGTGGCAGCTGCATCTCTGCATCCCTGCTTGCATGTGTCCTTCCTTCGAGGCAGTCTGGAAACAGCCAGTTAGGGAGAGTGGGGAGAGGGTGTGTCAGCCTTACTTCTGGAAGATGAAAATAAAGGCATATAACTTGTTCAGCTTCGCACCTTTATGGGAAAAGCCATATTGCAATTTTCCAGTTAAACTGCAGCATTGCATCTTTATGGCAGGTGTTGTGTTCAGCTGGTTCCTTCCATGGCACCAGATCCCAACACCTGCACTTGGGACACTGCCTTTCCTTCAATAAACATCCATTGTTGTGGCTGCCCTGGCATGATTTGGGTTCAGGCAAGAACTTGGAACACAAGTTCTTCAGGATCCAACAGAGCTGATGCCAAGCCAATTCCTACTTGTAGGGAGAGTTGCAGGAGCTGTGCAGCTGTGGGGTGTGTTTGCAGGGACAGATGGACTGAGCACCACAGGTCACTGGATGTGTGGGACACAGCCAGGTGTGGGTGGCACTGCAGGGAAAGGAAACCTGGAGAGGGCTGAAAGGCTGAATGTTTTATTAATGACCTGGGTATTGGTTTCCTTGGATGCCTGCTGCAGTGACCATGGATTTAGCATTGCTTTGTAAACACTGAGTTCAGTGGAGTCTTCTCTGGGGAAGCACCTGCCAGTTGGTTTGCACTGTCTGAAATCACAGAACTGGCCATTATTTACCTCATTCACAGCCAGCTTTTAGCAGTTCCCAAGGGGTAACTGTGCCTTTTGTATTCCCACCTCTCTTTCAGCTCTCCAGAACACAGGAAGGACTTTCTGAAAGCAGTGCACTCCATCCTGCGGGACAAACACAGAAGACAGCTCCTTAAAACCGAAAGTTTGCCCTCATCCCAGCAATATGTTCCTTTTGGTGGAAAAAGATTGTGTGCTCTAAAGGGTGCAAGGCCAGCCATGAACAGGGCAGGTACTGTAGGGCTACAGACTTTCAAGATCCCAGTAACCCCAGCACCGTTGTAGGACATGTGGTGGTGTCTGTCACTTGTTTATTGGGATTAGCATTCACTCCTGTATTTGTAAAAACTGCTGGTTTTCCACGCTTCACTTCCTTGAGAGCCTTAAATTGCCTCTATTTACCTTGCTTTGCTCGAGGCTCAGCTTCAGAGCAGTGCTTCTGGCATGGAAGGGAAATGGGATTCCTGGCAGTACCGATTGGCTGTGCACTTTAATCTGAACTGGGGTTCAGCTGGACAGGGCAGGAGCTGTGTGACTCTTAAAAGTGTGTACAGAATTTTGAGGTAACCCGAGCACTTTTGAACTAATATGCACAAGGAAAAGCAGCTCCCCTGAGCTTGGTTTGAAGGGGCAGCTGTGGGTGTCCTCTGCCTGAGCCTTTTCAGCTCAATTGCTAAAGGGCACGTGCTCCTCCTCCCCACGTTTGGAGAAGCGTGCACTTGGTACTTTGATGTTTGTAATGGCCTGTCCTAAACCATGGATTTTCCTTTCCAGTTGACTTCAGGCAAAAGCAGTGAGAAAATCCCAGGGAAAAGCAGGTTTTCATTTTCAGAACTGTAGATGCTGGAGGGAAGAAACATTTGCTTCCAACTGCCAAGTGCACGGCAGCGCTGCGTGTTTTGTTCTGGTCTGTTGTTTATTCCTTGTTCTGCTCACTAGATCCAGCACTGTAGACAGCCAGGCTTTCTGTTCCTCCTCTGACCAGGGCAGGCCAGACCAGCACCAGCTGAGCCCAGCTTCTCACTCGGGGTGCTGCAGATGCCATTGTACCTCCTTTCAGTTTGGCTCTGTGGGGCATTTGCATGGTGAATTCTGCAGGGGTGAAAATCCCACCCTGGAGTCCAGGCCTCTCCCTACACATAAAATTTGCAGCTGCTGAGCCATTGTACCTACTGCACCTTGTGAGGCTCAGGGACCTTAAAATGTGACCTCAACTCCAAGGCAGAGCTGGATAAATCCATCCTGCAGGTTCTGAGGTGCTGTTCAGAGCTCTGTGTGTGCCCCTGAGGCACCGTGCTGCCACCTGCAGGGTTTGTCCCTGCTCAGGAAGATGTTCTGACACGGGAGATGGGAATTTGCTAATTGAGCCACTTGTTGAGTAGATGCTGAAAAGAATTTCTGATGGCTCTTCTGGGTTGGAGGTTTGCTATTTTCCTCGCCCCTTTCCTTCACAGGAAGGAAGTGAGGAAGGGAGTAGCAGAGCCTGAGCAGGGAGCGTAATTGCCTGTAAATCCCTGCAGCATCCTCAGCACTGAGGTAGCCCTGGGCAAGCTGCCCTGAGCCCAGCCAGGTCTCCCTGTCCGAGGTGTGAAGCTGTAGGATTCTGTGGTGTGCTGGCAGCAGGGGCGGTGAGGGAAGCCGAGCTGGGCAGGTGCCCTTGGTGCCGGCCAGGTGCCCGCAGGAGCAGCAGCTGAGGGCCATCGCCTGTCACCGAGGGTGCGAGCGGCAGTCCCCTCGTGCCGAGGGGACGTGGGAGTGAGCAGGACTCGGCTCTTGCCTAAACCAAACCCCCGTGGGGCTTTCTCTTTGTGTGCGCAGTGTCAGCCCCCAGCAAGTCTCTGGGCAGGAGGCGGCGGCGGCTGGCCCGGAACAGGTTCACCGTTGACTCGGAGGCCGTCCAGGGCAGCAGCCCCGAGAAGGAGCCCGCGCAGGGAGGGGACACCGACCGCTGGGTCGAGGAGCAGTTCGACCTGGCGCGCTACGAGGAGCAGGACGACGTCAAGGAGACCGACAT
>JAODLH010001940.1:871673-885008 GCA_027575645.1 Cossypha caffra
AGGTAATTCAGGGTTCCCCGGTGCCGATGCTCTCTCTGTCCCAGGTAATTCAGGGTTCCCCGGAGCCGATGCCCTCTGTCCCAGGTAATTCAGGGTTCCCCGGTGCCGATGCTCTCTCTCTCTGTCCCAGGTAATTCAGGGTTCCCCGGTGCCGATGCTCTCTGTCCCAGGTAATCCAGGCTCTCCACTCCCGCACCCCGCGGCTCCCGCTCCGTTCCAGCCGCGGCCGGCGGGCGTCCCCCTTTCCCCGTAGATCGCGGGTGGATCCGCCGGTTCGCGGCTCGCAGCCGAGCCCTGGAGCAGCGGACGGCCCGCGGGCAGCGGCAGCAGCGCCCTCCGCCCGGCTGCGGACCCGTCCCGGCGGCTTGTGCGTCACTCCATCAGCGAAAGTCATTTCCAGGGACGGATGCGGCTTCGCTTCATCTCAGCAGAGATTAAAGCCCTTTAATTAACTCCTCAAGGGGTTTCAGAGAGCTGAGTGACTCCGTGGTTGTTTCAGAGCGCTGAGGCTGGGAATGATCTCGGTGCTGGAGGAGGCTGAGGGATGTGGAACAAAGCTTGGGCAGAACTGCACTTGAAGAGAATCTGCTCCATTCCCTGCCACAGGTTCTAGGAGAGCACTACAAAAGCCCTTCAGATCTCCAATACGAAATTAAAGGGCTCCAGCAGACTGAGAGCATCAGCTTTCTTCGAGGTCACTGCAATACCAGACTATTAGTTGAATTACACACTGGAATACTTCAGGAAAAGGAGATTAAAAGAAAGTTACTTTGAAAAGAAAAGAAAATCCAATCCTCTGCCCCCTCTAACCCTCACGAGACATGAGAAGACGAGCAGCTGGTAATGAAGAGATTTTTAAATGACCCTTCTTTGCCTGTCTCCTGTGTAAAAAGGCAAAGAGCAGTTGTTAAAGGTAAAATAAAACCGAGAGTGTGGGGATAAAAGTTGTAAAAAAAAAAAAATTTCTGAAAGCAGAATCTTCCCTGAGCCTGGGAAGATTCCCCCCAATGTGGTACAGAGGAGTTGGAGCTGTGGGCTCAGCTCTCTGCACTTCTCCAGGGAGCTCAGGACTGGATTTCCAGGCAGTGCAGGGAAATAATAATTACTGGCATCACTTCTGTAGGTGGCCCAGAAAGATTCTCTTGGATTCCTGCTCTCTGGTCCTGAAGGCAAGGGGATCAGAGATGAGGAAGGGGTGCCCCTGTATTTAACTGTTGCTTTTACAGGAGGGAAAGGGCTTTTCTGTGTCTCATAAGGAACTGGGGCTGGCTGGAGTAACAAAAACAGTTCCACCAAGCTGAGGGGTGCATCCCTCTCCTGTGGTGTCTGGTTTTGATAGAGCATTTTCTTCCCAGGAAAATGTGAAAACTGCTGTCTGATCCCCACAGGAATGGGGAGCACCACAAAAGGCAGGAGGCTCAGTGTATCCTTGGCAGCCTTGATGTGACAGGAGTAAATCAAAATCAAAGCAATCTGGTAGCTCAGTTTGCCTGCCCATGGCTGGGGAAAGCTCTTCCCACCCAGACCTCCCAGGGAGCACAAACAAATTTATCCTGCTGAAACGAGAAGCTGTTCACCTGCACGGGACTGGGCTGTGCAGAGGGCAAACAGCTTCATTGTCCCCTTGAAAGACACAACACAGGAAGAGATGTAGCTTGTGAGAGATACATTCCAACAAACACAGAATCAAAGCCTGTAGAGAAATTAAAATATACTAAGCCACAAGGATATGAAGTAGACGTTTTAGTAGAAGTAAGTTTACTTTAAAAACTTTAGTAGAAGTAAATTTCAGTTTTAAGTAAGTAGGAATATGCTTTATGTGCCTTAAGAGAGTGAAAAGCTCTAAAGCCTAATTTAAAGTTCAGCAACTTAGCCCTAGACATAAAGAAAACAGAACATTGCTTGCATGTCTAGATAGAAACATTTATGTGGAGAGATAGAACTATATGTGGAAATTATGTGTAAGGACTGACACTACTTTTGTGCTACAGAAATTAAGTTCTGATAGGTGTAGAAAGAATGTTCTAGAATCGTGTTTTTAGCTGATTGGATGATTTATGAATTAAAAACCCCTGTGTTGGGGTAAGAGAATATAGAGAAGAAGAAATGAAGAAGAAGAAGAGGGAAAGAAGGAGAAGGAAGAAGAGGAGAAGAAATGCCAGGAAGCTGCTGCAGACTGATGCATTCATGCAATAAATAACTTTATAGCAACCAACGACTGCTCCTGTCTCTTTGAAGACCCAGACCCATAAAAATCTCGAATTTGAGCCTCACTGTCCTCCCTGTGCTGTGGCTTTGCCCTGAGCCAGCATGAGCCCTGCATTCATCCAGGTTTCAAGGAGGGGTTGGTGTGACAATGGATTTCACAGTCAAATGTCACCTCTGAACAGTTTCCCTTCTGATGATAAACAGGAACAAGTTGTAAAAAAAGGAGCCCCTCTCCCTTTTTTTGTTTTTTTCCCATTTTCCTCTGGACTTTGATCCATCTCTGAGCAGCAGAATGAATTTCCCAGGGTGGGCTCTGCTGACAGCTCCTGTGCCACCTCTGGAGCCCTGAGCTGACACAGCAGGTGAGGTCTGGGCGTGCTGGAAACGAGAGAGCATTTAAATAATTGCAGGTAATGCTTTTAATTACCTCTTAAAATCGTTGTTTTAATTAATCATAACAACGTATATATGAATTATAAACTGTGTGTTATTCATAGATCACTCTCAGCACAGCTGTCATAAGCTACTTTTGTGGGAGCACAGCTGGGGGAATGACTGAAAGTGTAACTCTTGATAAACTAACTCAGATGTGCTCCAGTGAACAGAGCCTGGGAGGGGAAGATGGATCGGTGAGGTTGGACATGGGGAAAGCAGAATTTATGGACCACAAGGACATTCTGCAGGAAGCACAAGGTAAAGCAGAGCCTAAAAAAGAGTCAGTAGATGTGTTGGAAACTGGAGGAAAAAGGTACTAAAAATATGGACTAATTAGCATGGGAAGTGAGAAATAATAACCAGTAGAGGATGGAACACTAATTAATGAAAGAGAATGATGTCATTTAGAACCAATGAACGTGAATTTCTTCCTTTTTTTGCTGAAAATGTGTAAATAAGTGAAGAAGTTGTCTATCAGAGTCCGTGTGGAGGCCAGAATTCTGTCAGCCACAGCCCCAGACCTCGGCCAGGAATAACCCAGCCTGAGGTGCTGGCAGTGCCAGGGTGTTAGCAGAGGTTTGGTGCCCTGGGAGTGCCGAGACAACCACCCAGAACCCAGCATGGCAAATCCATTTATGGGGCAGCAGCTCCCTGAGAGGTGAGGGAGCCTGGTGGGGAATCAGAGGGGGGGCAGACCCATCCACAGAGCTGAGCTTTGGGGATGCTGCAGGACCCCCAGGGACAGCTGGGAGACCCCCATGTCCCCCCAGGGCTCCCTGTGTGCCACAGCCCAGCCCAGCCACGCCAGCTTCCCAGCAGAAAAGGGAAAAGTGATCAAGCAGTGTTGTGTAAAAAATGAAAGAAACAGCTGGGTGTTTCTTAATCCCTGCAGGCACAAATGGAAGAAAAATTGCTAATCAGGAACCTATTGATGGCACACAATTCCATCTGCACTGCCTGGAGCTGCACTGCTGCCCTCAGTGCAGGGGAAGCCTGGCTGCTGGGAGGCTGGCCACAGGGTGAGGCAGAGCCTGAGAATTTTCCTTGCATGTTCACTGGAAGCACCTCTTTAACTCCTTTTTTTTTTTTGTTCTGCAGCCAGATTGCTGCACTCCACAACCTTCTCTCCCCCAGGAGAGATCTTCATTTTCCCTGTGAGGAAGAGGTGCTGCTGTGGCCCTTCCCAGATGGGCACTGAAGGGAAGGAAACCTGGAGGCTGAGCTCAGCTTTGACAAACCCCAGATGTGACAAATCCCAGCCAGAGCCCTTCCCATGGCAAGCTGTGTCCCCAGCAGAAGGACAGCTCTGAGCCCTGTGCAAGGGAGGGCTGCAGTGCCCCTCAGCAGAGCCCTGTGTCCTGACTCCCCACGAAAGGCTGATTAAATGGGGTGTCCCCAGGAGGATTTTCCTGGGCATAAACCACAGCACGTCAAAGGCTCTGAACTAATTTGCTCTTTGTCAACTAGATAAAGATATTAAGTTAATGCCTTTTGTTCCTCGACAGAATGTTTTAGTCAGTGAACAGAATTAATTGTGTTGACATAATGGATTTATTGTTTCAACAAAATGCCTGTCTGTTTTCACACAGTGGATAAGGGACTCGACAAAACTAATGCTGATACCAGGGGATTCTTATGGAGCTGAATTATCAGCCTGATAAAATGCCACTGGAGTAAAAGACAGCACGAGGGAAAGCAGGGAGGCTCAGAAGCAGAACACACACAGAACACCTGGAGTTTGGGATGCAGCTCTGGGCTCCCAGACCCTGCTTGCAAAGGTGAGAATTCCCCTCCCAGAGCCCTGCCAGAAATTTGGGAAAGAAACTGGGGAAAAACCAGGAAAAAATTGGGAAAATTGAGAAAAAAAATTGGAAAAAACCTAGGAAGTATAGAAAAAAATTGAGGAAAAATTGGGCAAAAAAATTGAAAAAAAAAAGGGGGGGGGAAATTGGGGGAAATTATGGAAACAAAAAGAAAAAATTTGGAGGAAAATTGGGACAAAAATAGGGCAAAAAAATCAGGCCTCCTGCAGCCAGGGCTGCGAGCAGGGGAATGCCTGGCCCAGCCAGGGGGGTTATTTTGGGCTGCCCAGGGGTGGGGGGCTCTGCTGCTCCCTGCCTCACTCACAGCTGTGCTGGGAATTGCTTGGCTGAGCTTGAGGCACTGCAGTAAGTTTATTTTCACTTCCTCCCCTTCTCCTCCAACAAAAGGTATTTTCTTGTCAAAAGCTCTTAGTGCCCATGAGAGAGAGGGGAAATCATGTCTGCTGAGGTGGCAGGACAGATTTATTTTCATTTACTGTGCCAGAAATAGCCCGAGTGTGATAACAGCCACCTATTCCACCTCCCACTCCAGGGGATTTGGGGCAGCCCCTCCTCATCCCGTGGCACCCACAGGGACAGGGAGGGCTTCTGGCTGAGGGAGCAGTGATTGCAGCCCCTCTCCTCCCAGCAGAGCTGCCTGAGCTGCAGCACAGACCCCCCTGCCCTGGCCTGCCCTGCCCTGCCCTGGGTGCTCTGCCCCAGCCCCGGAGTGTCCTGGGTGACACAGCCAGGGAGGGCACAGGACAAACCTGGGGACAACGTGCCAGTCCTGCTCTGGCACTTCCACGTGTGCCCCCTCTCCACACTCTGTTCTTTACCCCACAACATGCTGTCTTTGTTTATTTTTGTACAGCCAGGAGAGGGAAGCTGCCCTGGGAGCGATGTAGGCACTGGCAGGAGGAAGGGGAGACTGTGCATCCTGCTTTAGTGCATCCTGCTTTAGGGCATCCTGCTTTAGTGCATCCTGCTTTAGTGCATCCTGCTTTAGGGCATCCTGCTTTAGTGCATCCTGCTTTAGGGCATCCTGCTTTAGGGCATCCTGCTTTAGGGCATCCTGCATGCTGTGGGTGGCAAACAGGCTGCCATAAACAGGCTGCCCCTTGCAGATGGTGTTTTTAAGCCCACAGGGTGGAATGCTCTGGCTTGTCCCTGCACTCGGGGAGCAGGGATGCTGCAGGGTGAAGGCTCAGGAAGGGAATGACCAGGGATGTGGTTTGTCACACCAGGGTCTTTACTCAGGGAGGGACCAAAGGGCTCTGTGGCACTGACTTTACAGCAGAATGTTAAATTCTGCTTTCAGTTCCATCCTGATCGACCTCAGCACAGGGAGAGCCCAGCCTGGGTCACTGGTGCCCACAACTCCCTTGATTCCTGAGCTCTGGGATGCAGGGAGAGAGCTGGGAAAGAGCCGCAGCTGCAGCTCCCCCAGATGACCTCTGGGGCTCTGCATTTGGAGAAGCCACCCAAAGCTCCCCCATTCCCCACCAACTCTGCAGGATCAGCACAATGCCCCCTCCAAACCCCAAGGTGTAACTGGAGAGGGGGAATTCTCACAAGCACCAGCTGAAGCACAGGGGGAAGTTCCAGAATCTCACGGATTTTGGAGCAGACGCTGTGGCTTGTGCAAATGCTAATTCCCAATTTGAGCTGAGATTTCCTGCTTTACATTGGGTGTGGCCCTGTCCCTGACAGTCTGCTCTGGCTGCAGTCTATCTGCCACAAATGGAACCACAGATCCTTGGGAGGAGCTGGAGAGGTTCTCATTCCATTCCACCCTGTGGCTTTAAAAACAAGTGTGGGTGACAAGTCTAAGTCTTAAATTCTTTCAAACTAACACATTAAAAAAACTTCCAGAATTCTTGAAATCCAGACAGGTTTCACTCTTTGCTGCCAAGAGGTGACTCATTAAAGGCTATTTTCCCATCTGCCTGCAGAAACAATTTTGTGTCTTCTGAAAGGTGTAGGGTCACTGGAATAATGGGTTTCTTTCTTAATAATGGGATCCTGATTGCATGTGATGGCCTCTTTTTTTAACCTTAATGAAGTTGCTCTGTGCATTTGGCAGGAATAAATGATTTGATGGAGGTCCTCACAATTTCCAAAGCCTGACTCTCCTGGCTCTTACTCCCAGTGAATGTATGCACAGAAATTAATTTCCAGCCTGATCTTTTGCCCACTTAGAGGCAAAGTTCTGCCCAGACAGAGCCCAATACTGTTCACTGGATCCACTTCAGCCCTCTTCAATCCCAGTTTTGGGGACAATTTTCCTCTGGAAACACCATTTACTGTGAGGAGAAGGCTCTTGTCCTTTGGGGAGTGTGGCACATCCCAGAACCCAACACTTACATTGAGGATTAAGGATCAGAAGGGAAGCTCAGCACGGAGAGAAGGAGGCTGCTGTGCTGGGAACAGAGCTGTGAGTAGAGAAAAATCCATCTCCCAAATCCCACTGCCCTTGCTGGGGGATGTGCAGGTTCTGCCTGCCTGTGCTGCTGTCCCCTGGGCTTGGGGACAGTGGCACCTGGGGCTGTGGGCAGCAGCTCAGGGTCCCTGCAGCCCAGGGAGGAGGGAACTGGGCTGGGATTGTCACCCTGGTGCTCCCCTCCAGCAGCAGGGAGGGAGGAGGGCAGGGACACTCAGAGCTGGTTCTGTACCCACAGCTCGTGGATTTTGGGAGGTCAGTGCCAGCCTGGCCCCAGGAACCCAGCAGCAGCAGCAGCCAGAGCAGAGGGCTCTGGGTCAGAGAAGCTGCTCACACTGGGGTGCCTTGTGGCAGCAGGCACTCCTTGGGAGATGGAAAAGGTACAGCACGCTCAGAAAGCTGTGGGAAAGCAAATCTCAGGGTGGGGAAATGCAAGAATGCTGAGCAAGGGCAAGAGACAATGAGGCTGTGAGCTGTGTGGAGACAGGCCTCAGGAAAATGCTAAGGAAGGGAGTAGAAATATGTAAGCTTAACAATGACCCTTTATCCATTGTTTTAAGCTGCTGCATAAGCTATTCATATTTTTGTGGAGCTGTGCAGCTTGAAGAGAGAAAGTGCAGGAGAATCCACATATTGAGGGGACTCCCTCAATAAAATAAACAGGCAGAACAAATAACCCATGGTTAGTGGCTCGTGGAGAAAGCACCTGCAGAAGCCAGAGCCATCCTTTCCTGGGGTCAGAGCCAGCAGGGGAGGCAGCTGTGGGGAGTGCTGGAGTTGCTGCAGCCCAGGGTGCCAGCCAGGCTTCGAGGGAGGCAGCAGCTCTGTGCAGGTGTATTTACCTGTGTCAGGGAGCATTCTGCATTCCTGCTGTGCCCTTTGCCTGCAGCTCACCGCTGGCACCACCCTCAGCACGCTCTGGCTCCCTGCCTTTAATCAACAGCTCTATTAATTCTGTTTCCTAGCAAGCAAAACAAACTCCACCACCTCCCTCCGACCCAGGAAAAACACAATTCTGTTTATTGAGAGCACACAATAATCTGTGACCAGGGCTCCAGGATCCTGCAAACAGCAGGGCCTGTTCTGAATGCACTCAGTGAAAAGGGTGTTCAAACCCCACGCTGAGGGCACAAACCAAAGGAGCCACGAGCAGAAATTCACAGATGCAGCACCTCCATGCTTTAAACCGTGTCATTTGGGTCTTTGTTCCCCCAACAGCCTCTGCCCAGAGCCAGCACAAACAAGTGCTCTGGGGAAATGCTGCGTGCACAGGAGGCAGCAGGAGCCCCCCACCCCAGAATTCCCCACAAACTGGTGGCTTGGGGAGATGAAAGGGGAGCAAGGATAGATAGAAAGGGAGCACGGAGGGGAACCATTTCAGAATCCATGGTTCTGTGATGCTGATTTTGGAAAATCCCTCCCAGCCCACGGAGTCCCAGCTGTGCCTGATCCCCACCTTGTCCCCAGCCCAGGGCACTCAGTGCCACATCCAGGAATTCCTGGGACACCTCCAGGGCTGGGGACCCCGAGGCTCCCTGGGAGCCCCTGCCAAGGCTAACAGCCTTTTCCATGGGGAGATTGCTGCTGGTGTCCAGCCTGCCCTGCCCTGGCCAGCCTGAGGCCGTGGCTGCTGTGCCACAAACCAGCTGGTGTGGCACCCAGGGTTTGAGAGCAGGCTTTGGACACGGCACCAGCTTTGGGAGCTGCCTCAGGAGACAGAAGGTGGCTGACAAAACCTCCCTCAGACAGAGGAACCTGACCTAGCCCTTCCTGGAAATGCTGGGAGGAAGGTCCCCAGGCAGGTGCAGGCAGGGGCTGCACAGGGAGGGAGACCTGGGCTCTGAGCCGGGCTGAGCAGGTGGGAGCAGCTGCTCCCGCCTGTGGGACCAGGCAGGACTGCTCAGACAGGGTGCTCCTGCCCCTGGGGGAGCTGAGGGAGCCTCTGTGGGCGCAGTCCCACGGGAGAGCTGCCCAGGGGATTGTCAGGACTTTTGAAATATCCCATGGCTGCTCTTTGCCAAAAATACCAGCCTCCGGATCAAAGACATTCCCAAAGCCCTTCTGGTTCAGCAGGTTAAAATGTCCCATGGAAAGTGAGATCTGAAGAGTCAGCAGGGGTGAAAATCCTTTGTGGGAACCCAGAGGCATCATCCTTCTCTGGTTATCAGCGTTGTTACTTCTTTTAGAAGTAACTTTGAAAGAACAACAAAAAACTTGGAGAATCCTTTTTAGGTAAGTTGGAAGCAGCAATAAATATAGCCATTGTCAGTGACAGAGCTGTGAAGTGCAAATCTCCAGGATCTGGTGGAACTGGGGCATTGAGTAGATCATGAAGAATTATGCTTTATAATATTCTTGTACACCCTCTGAGCGCGGGGAAAAGCGGATTCTGGTACAGTAAATTCCCTCCAACCTGGGAATGTTACAGCCTTGCAAAGCCAAAGTAGATTTGCCTGCATCACACAAAAACTCTTAAATTAATCCTTAGCCAAAACCTAAGCCTCTCAGTGGCTGGCTAATGCAGGTTTGCCATGGGTGGCCATGTAATCACTACAGCACTGGGGCACAGGCAGTGCAGGGCACGGGAGCTGCTCCTGCACCCTGAGAGCCCTGCTGGGCTGCAGGGCTGGCTGCAGTGCAGCCCTGCACACAGACATGTGCTGTGTGCAAGTACTAATGTAAATCAGTGCCATCAGCAGTCAGTCCTTTGCTGTCTCCTCACAAAACCCTGGAATGGTCTCTTGTGAGGGCGGCTCTCTCCACCCCTGCTGTGGCACTCCTGGGGTGTAATTCCCAAAGAAGAGGGGGAAAAAGTGCAAATTTCCTTACCCTTGCCATCTGAGGTGAGGAAAGACTTTTTCCCCTACAACAGGAACTCAAACTGTGGCTGCCTGTCTGGTTTTTAATCTCTTTTCAGGCTGCCTGTGCTCTTTGGGAGTTTTCCAGCCAGCCAGTGGTTCCACGGCTGCAATAACAGTTCAGTGTCAGCTCACCTGCTCCAGGTGTTGGAGGAGAGCTCTGGGGTGTGAGATCCACATCCCCACAGCCTCAGAGCACAGGTACATTCTATTCTCCTGCTGGGAGCTGCAGAAAGGAGGGAAATGTGACGAGAGTGAGGGCTCCTGTTCTCCTGCAGTGCTGCAGGAGTGCAGCTTGTGCAGCAGTGCCAGAGACCACAGAGGTGCACAAGCATCTCTGTCTCCTCTGGGCACTCCAGCCTTTCTGTGCCACGGGCAGAAATTAAATAAAATCCACTGAAAAGTGTGGCTGCTGGGGGACAATCCCTGGAAACACAGGATTGTCACACTTCTGCCTTCTCCTTGGGAAAACGGAGAGCCCTGGGGTGCCAGCCTTGCTGCCCCTTCATTCCCTCTTCCATCAGCTGCCTGGAAACCCCTTCCCAGAATCTGTGAGGACAAAATCACAAACTTTCTCCTAAAAAAAATTCCTTTATCACTCCATTTAAAACTTTGACTGGAAGTGCTGGAGAATAATAAGACCCAATACTTTTTCACTTAAGCTGATGGGATGTAAGCTCAACATAATAATAGTAATAATAATAATAATAAAATAATTTTGAATGCATGTTTGAGATGTATTTTTCTCCCACCTTTCCCCATTTATGGTTTGATTTTCTTGCTGGTTCCCTGTGGGCCAGGCACGTCCTATTAAGGGGGCATTATCCCAGCCCGTGCTTGCTTTGGGGTTTATCTGAAGGCAAACTGTGTTAAATTATGGTGCTGCATTATTAACAGGCCATATGGGCATCAGGCTGGAGAGAGAGAAGCTTAGCAGGGACACAGGAAAACAATCTTCCAGATCCTTCCTTCTCCTAATACATAATCCTGAGTGCAGGAAAGAGATAAAATATTTAAATGCCGTGCTGGAGGGCTGGGAGGGACAGGATGATGTGAAACTGCTCTGAGAGGGCTCCATGTGGAGCCACCACTTCTGCTGCTCCTGGCCAGCACTCCTCTACAGCCAGAATAGTTTTTAAGTGTTCTCTGGCACTGAAAAGCATTTTTTCCTTGCATTTTCTGTCAGGTTTATTACTTGCTGCAAAAAGTGGGTGCAGTTTTGGGCAGCACAATATAGGAAGAATAAAAATCTGTCAGAGAGCACCCAAAGGTGGGAAGGGGTAAAAGCTGGGCCAAGCATTTGTGAGCTCTTGGGTTTAAAACCCTCAAAATCCTGGGACCAAACACCACCAGGTCCTTCTCCCACAGGAGCCCTGGTGTGAACCTGCAGTGGGAGCCAGCTCAGCTGGGAGGGTCCCAGCCAGCTGTTCGTGTGTGGGAAGCAGCTGGTGGCACCAGCAGGAAGCCAAACCAGCTCCAGTGAGCAGCAGAGGCTGGGAAAGGAGGGAAATTCAGGGAAAAATTTGGGTGAAGTGGGAGTTGTGCTGGTGCCCACGCCCCAGCTGCAGCAGGGAGCTCACCCTGCCCCATCAGAGCTGCACAGAGGGGGCTGGCACTGGGGTGTCACTGGGCAGCTGAGGGATGGCTCCTCAGTGCTCCCTTCCAGCCTGGAATGGCCTGTGCCACCAGCCTGGGGTGACACCAGCCTGGAATGGCCTGTGCCACCAGCCTGGGGTGCCACCAGCCTGGGGTGCCATTCCCTGTGTGCCATTCCCCGTGTGCCATCCCCTGTGTCACATCCCCTGTGTCACATCCCCTCTCCTCCTGGTGCTCACCTCAGATTGATGCTTCATCAGTTCTCTCTTACAGAGAGAACTCTATTACAGAGGCTGAACCCTCCCTCTCAGTATTAATTGCAGTTTTTGCCAGTTCTGCTGGGAGGAGCAGAGGAGAAAAGAGGGTTTGGTGAAGGTTTGTCCCCTCCGTGGGACTCTGGTTTTTCCCACCTCCTACTTTGTTCTGCTCTTCCCTTGGGCTATTTAACACCTCTTGCCTTTCTCCCAAGCTTTATCTATTTCTTGCCCATGTCCTGGCCTCCCCTCACTGCCACTTTTCCTCTGCTTGCCTTGGAAATTCCTGCATTTTTGTTTTTTCTCAAGTGGGAAATATTTTTTGTTTCTTTGCTTGTTTGGGTTTTTTGTTTGTTTTGCTTTGTTTGCTTTTGGTAAGGTTTTTAGTGGTTTGGTTGGTTGGTTTTCATTGTTTGCTTGGTTTTTCATGCAGTGGCTGCACTGTGTGTGCCTCCCCTGCCCACCACTGGAGGACTGGGCATTTTGGGGTAACCCTGTCCCCCTTCTGCAGGAGCTGTGCATCCAGAACCTGGGGAAGGTATCTCTGTTTGTTTGCACTTCCCAGGGGAGTGCAATGCACAGGTTTTGGGTTGGTGGCACCCAGCAGTCTGGAGAAGCACAGTGACTCACTCCCCACCTGTATTTTGCTGGTATTTCAATGCTGTGTTTTATATTCCCTGCCCATGAGCCCTGCACCCTGGGGCTGACTGAATTCTCCCTCTGCATCCTCCCTGCTCCTCCCATCACAAAGTCCAGCCAGAACCACTCTTGGTTCTGAAACAGGCTCCATTTCCATCCTCTGCTCATTATTATACTTGAGCTGGAGCGTTCTGCTCTCCAGGGAACCAATTGTCCATCTCTGTGGAGCAGAGGGAATTCTTCCCACCTCTGCTGCCACCCTGTCCCTGGTTTGGCACAGGAGCCTCACCTGGGGCTGCCTGAACAGCTGGGAGCAGCCCCTAGCTCTGCTTTGGCTGCTTCACCCGAGGCTGGCTGGCTGCAGAAAAGCAAAATTAGGAATAGAAAAGGTTGGAAATGGATTGTGCTTCCCTGGGGAGACGTGGGGCTTTCACCTGGCTTTGCCTCTTTGCTGCAATGAATTTGTGCTGAGGAGCAGCAGCTGCTCTGGGAGCTGCTTTTAAACAAGAGGGGAGCAGCAAACCCCTGTAGCTTTTGTTCCCCGTGCCTGGGACGTGTTAGCAGCAAGCACTGGAGCTGTTTGCTGGGCTGGTTTGGGCCTGAGAGCCCAGCAGGGTTTGCCAGGCCTTGGGGTGATAATCAGGCAGAGAGCACTTGCAGCATGCTTCTCCCCTTCTGCTGCTTCCCTGGGGCTCAGAGCAGCAGCAGAGCAGGGCTGGCTGGGAGCTGCTTGGGGACCCCAGCAAACACCCCCTGAGCCTCTCTGGCTGCTCTGCTGGCCAGGGCTGGGCACACAGTGCTCCTGGGGCCACAGAGGCAGCAATTTTCCTTCTCCTGCCTCCCCAGGCAAAGGGGACCCTGGAAGGATGGAGCTGCAGAAGGGACTGTCCTACCTGTGCTCTGTCCCCAGGGGCTGTGCAAGCTCAGCCTGGGCAGGGGGACAGGCAGGGCAGGGCTGGCCCAGGGGCTCTGTCCCCTGCCACCACAGCTGGGTGTGCCAGAGGGCAGGGCTGGATGGGATATTGGGCAGGAATTGTTCCCTGTGAGGGTGGGCAGCCCTGGCACAGGGTGCCCAGAGCAGCTGTGGCTGCCCCTGGATC
>JAODLH010001940.1:935009-945973 GCA_027575645.1 Cossypha caffra
GAAAAGTCAAAACACAAATCCAAGATAATAACATTTAACTTAAGAAGTGGAATTACAATGGGGGGGGGGGGGGAAGAAAAGATTGAGAAGCTTCTAAAATGAGCCACTGGAAAGGTAAAATGTTTGCAGGTAACCTAAAGACCTCTTCAGGACATCACCACATCCCAGGCTGGGAATAACACTGAAAAAAGATTTCCAGAGTGGGGAGGAAAGCCCTCCCCAAATGCATCCCTAGCAGGAATGATTCACACTTTGGGGAAGGGATTCAAAAACCTGTGTTCAGAAATGGGAGTTTTATCAGTGTTGGGGAAATAATTAATTGATGAATTCTTGGCATCCAGCACGAGCTATTCCAGAGAATCTCCAGAGTTTTGGAACTTTCCCAGGAGGGCCACGGTGAGGGCAGGGAGAGGCACTGAGTGACTCCAGCCAGGAGAAGATTCCAAAGGGGTTCAGACAAACATCCCTGACAGTTCAGACAGGCCCCTGCTCCCTGAAGTGGCCTTGAGGCCAGAGCAAGAGGCAGGAGTGTATGTAAAGTCATTTAAAATAAATACAGAAACCAATCCTGGACAGGAGAAATTCAGGAATTCCAAAGAAAACCCCCAAACCCCTCCAGTTCCTGTGTTGGTAAATTAGCCAGAGCAAGGATAAAACCAATTCTGTACAAGAATAAATGGGAATTGGGCACAAATCCCCCTGGCTTCTGTGTAGGGAAGAAATGCCTTGTGAATTTGTGAGATTCTTTTCAAATTAGCAATAAGTGTAACACCAGATAACAAAAGACAAAATAACTTTTTGTCTCTTTGGTTTTTTTAGTTGGCTGGCAGAGAATCTGAATGTCTGCACATTTCTGATTTAATTTGGAGCTGTTTCTGAAACAGCTCAGCATTTCAGAACTGCCCCAGCGTACACCAGGCTGGCAGCAAACCCCTGACACCTCACAAGCAAGCATATGTCTGCTCTGAAAAACACAGCCCACATCTCCCCCAGTGCAGCACTGGGGATGGCACAGTCTGCTGGGGAACACAAGGAATAAAAACCTTCAGGATTTGAAATTCTTAAAGTTTTTTGCGATAAACTTAGAATTCATCACAAATTTAAACCTCCCCCCCTTTTTTTTTTTATCCTTTTCCCCACCAACTACACTACCAAATTATTTGTTTCAGTATTTTTTGCTCTAGACTTCAGTTTTATTTTCTTTGTCTGTCTGAAGCTCTGTTCTGGTCTTTTCTTATTCCAGGAGCTCAGAAAATTCCTGTTGTTGCCGAACTTTCCTGAAGTTTTTCTTTCTTTTCATTTCTCCAAGGAGACTACAGATTGTAGCAGACTCACTGTTTTAATTTGTGGATCCTATAATTCCAAATCAAACTTAAGTAGACTATTTCATCAGGGGAAAACAGGAACATTGCTCAAAAAACAAAAAAAAAAGCCACAAGAATAATGGCAAACCCAACAAATAGTTTCATAAGGGGCTTTAAATGTTTACTCCAGCGTGTTCTGATTGTGCTAGGGGCAGTAAAATGTAAATTAAATTAGTGCTCAAGCTTACTTATCATTAGGAAACAAGCCTCTTTTTTTAAAGACAAGGAGAAAACACCATAAATTAAGCCCGATGTGGGTTAGGCTCACACGTTACATAAGCCCCTAATCCACGTTAAAACCCTTTTAGTAACATATGGGCCATAATAATTTCCAGTGCTCTTTGCTCCTGCAGCATAACGAGCTGCTGGCTCAGAGCCCTGGAGCCCCTGGGAGGCCCGAGCCGGAATTTTCCCCTCAGGATCCCAAAGGCCCAGCAGAGGGTCTGGGGTCCCCAGCCCCCAGGATCACTGCTGGGGCACCAGGAATGGGGCCCAGGCCACAGCCAGCAGCTGTGGGGTGACGGCAGGGACACGAGGATTCCGCCAGCCCAGCCCTGCCGTGGCAGGGACAGCTCCCGCTGTCCCAGCTGCTGCACACCTGTGCAGCCCGGCCCTGGGCTCCAGGGCAGCCCAGCGGGGCCGGGCACCCTCCCAGGGAGCAGTCCCTGCCCCAGTTCCCGTCTGAGCCCGCTCTGAGTCAGTCTGAAGCCGTTCCCCCTGGGCTCTCCGTGTCCTGCTGCTGTGACCCGGCTCTGCAGGGGGGGTCTCACCTGGGCCCAGGGGCACAGTCCCCTCCCCTCGGGCACACGAGGGCTCTGCAGGGGCTGCTGTTCTCCTCTGGGTTTAAAATAAGGGTGCACGGTGTGAGGATGCTCCTGGAGCATCCCCCAGCAAGCTCAGATTGATGTGCTTTGGAGTTTCACAAACAGCACTTCACGAGAGAGCACCCCATCAACTGCTCACTTCCCAGCTGTTCAGGAAATCACGAATTTGAGGAGTGTGGACAACAAAGCGATGTTCATGCCCAGTGCACTGCCACCAAGGACGGGAGCAGGTTCCAGCCCTCCCCTGTTGCCCTGCTCAGAGCACCCACTCTCTCCCACTGGCCCCTCTGCGCCTCCCAGACCCTCTCTGGGGCCAGGCAGCCTCTGGAACAGCTTCTCCTCAGGGCAGAGCTGATCCCAGGCTCAGTGCATGGAGCACCACGTCCCTCCCCAGTGCCAGGGCTCACTCTCAGTGCTGAGACACTTGCAGAGTGCAGCTTGAGCGAGGCACTTTTAACTGAAGCTGTTCAGGGACATGCAGGGGCATCACTGAAACACTGCCTGTGTCCCTGCAGGGAGGAGAGCCCAGGCTTTGCTCTGTGCTCCATAAAGGGCTCTGGAAACAGGGGATGGGAGCTCCACAGGGAAATGTTGAGCTCTGCAGGGAAGAGGGGCCTTCTGATTCACCCACCGAGGGCCAGGCCCACCCACGGGCCTGCACAAACCACAGTAACAGCAATAATAGTCATGGCTGAAGGAAGAAAATGTAGGCCAGGCCCTGGCATTAACAAAGCTCTAAGAGCTGCTGCACTGACTGCAATCCAGACAAAAGAGATGAAATCTGGTCACACTGGGGAGGGCCTCCAGGCACAGAGCTGGTTTTCGCCCTTTATTGGTATTTAGCTCATCTAAAGGGAAGCTGAGGGTTTAAAAGCCATTCTTCTTCAATGGGAAATGATTCATTTCTTTTTCCCCCCAACAATATGTTCTAATCTTGTTCACTTCACTGAGAACATGGTGACACATTGGGGAGGGCTGTGTGGTGATGACTTTCCTGAATGGAAAGGAAATGTCACACAGGATTTTTCTGAGAGCACGTGACATTTTCCTGCCCTCACCCAGAATAAAAAGCAGCAAATTCAGAGGTGACAGCCTTGGCCACATCTTCCCAGGAATGCTGGGTTCCTCCAGCATCACCTTGAGCAGGGACCTCCTCCTTTCCAAAGTATGAACTCAGCCTCAGCTGGTGCTAAATTCTGGCCAGAGGGTCTTCTTTATGTATCAGGAATTACAAACACACAGAAAGCCTTTTTTGCCTCTTATTTCCCCTCTCAGGAAGTCCCCAGCACCCTCTTCCCTTCCTCTGTCACCTCAGGGCTCCCTGTGGGAGCACAGCCCTCCCTACAGAAATACCAGGTGCTCCCAAAGAAGTTCCTGTACAGATACTCTGTACAAACCCTGTTCTCCTTTTCCTTCTGTCCCCTGCTGAAAAAGCCTCTGATGTGCCTGAGCTGCTGCATTCACTGCCCTGTGATCCTGCCCTAAGGTATTCCTAACTACTAAATCCAGCTGACCTTCTTTGCTGGAGACTCTGCATAACTCGGGTTCTGCCTGGGCTTTGAGCAGAAGGTTTTTATTTCTCCCAGCTGACTCCTCAAGGGTTCTGTATTGATATATTGACCCCATGCAGATGTGTGGCCACAGCTGCCTCCTTTGGGAGAGAGGCTGCACCACGGAGAGTCAGCACATCCCAAAATTGTCCAGGAGAGCATGCCAGCCTGGAGCCTAATGCATCAAAAAGACATAGCTGAAGTGACAACAAGTAATTATGACATGCAGATAAAACACATTTTAATGAATGCAAATCTACTGGAAGTTCAGCTGGTGGGAGAGTGACCGACTGAAGGGAATTCTGGTGGTGTCCATCTGTAACACCTTTTCCTCCTGCCAGCAGCTCTTCCCTCCCCTCAGACACTTCCATGGGGCAGCAGGAACGAATAAAACACCCCAAATCTCTATGATAACAACATGGTCCAGCAGAAACAGAATATTTCTGATTTTTCTGCTTGCTCAGGGAGAGCCACTCTGTTCAAGGATCCACAGGAGCAGAAAACTGAAGGACACATAATGAGAATTTTGTGTACTCCAGCCACTCAGTGCATTTGAATCCTCATACTAAAATTAAATGACCCTTCTTGCCTCTCTTCCCCCCTTTAATTCTCAGCACGGCATTTAACACTTTCAGTCATTGTAACAATGTCTGATTTCTTTCTAACAGAGATGTTGAAGTTATAGCAGTGATGCCACTTCTTTTCAGAGAAATGCTGTTCATCACCTTATCCCTGAAAACCTTTAAATGTTTCTGCAGTTTGTTTAAGGGTGGATTTGGAAGAGCCACTCCCTGTGTGGTGCCTCAGAGCAGGGCCTCTGAGTGTGGCTGAGGCAAAACAGAGATAACAAAGAACAGAAATAACAAATGGCACTTCCTATCAATACCTCTCTGCAGAGGGTGCTCCTGCCAGTCAGACCTGAGGACTTCCCCAGCTCACCCAAATTTTTGTCACTGTCTGAGGTGTCAGCACAACATCCTGCAGTGGGTGCTTTAGATAAACCTGGGCTGGACTCAAGGATCTCAAAGGTCTTCTCCAGCCTAGTCCATCCTGTCCTTCTCAGGGTTATTGTTAATTCCACTGAAGCTCAGCACAGATTCAGCTCCTCTCTGGAAGCATTGTCAGAAGGTCTCTGAACACAAGTCATTGCTGCAAATAACCCCATTACAAACAGCCAAGCTCTTCCAATTAAGCAAGTGCAGGATAATAGCAGAGCACGTTATCCTGAGGTTATGTGGCAAATGGCAAAGTTCTGTCATTGTCTCCATGTCTTGCAGTGCCACTGACATCCCAGCACACTAAAATAAATTCCCTGTTGGAATATTTCGAGCCTCAGCCCCCTGCAATGGGGATTTCACCAGGCTGACAAAGAATGAATTAAATCTTGCCTCTGTGGCACATGGCTGCAGAGTGCTTTTGTGCAAGAAAAAATTTCCTGTGACATTTTCAATGAAAGGGACACATTTGGGTTTGTTCTACAGGTATTTCACACAAGGGCAAAGTGCTGCTATACCCACAGAGTTCTGGGGGGGTTGCATTCCCTTTTCTTTCTCTGAACACACAGTTCTGTGTTGCAACAGCATCCAGGGTCAGAATCCTTCTGCCACAAGCCAGACCCACTTTGTTTTAGTGCCAGCAGAAAGCTTTGCTTTCTTACATTGCTTAGGATTAAAATAGCCTGGCTCAGCTGCAGAAGTCACAAGTTGTTGTGGCTGGTGGGTTATTCAGGTAAAAAACACCAAGAGTCCTGTGCTGATTTCACTGGAAAAGAAAAGGAATAGTTTCTGAGACAGCACACCAAACCTCCCTTAGGGTTATGGAATGGTTTGGGTTGGAAGGGACACTGAAGATCCCCAGTGCCACCCCGTGCCCTGCCCCCCGTTCCCCATTCTGTTCTGGGGAAATACAGACATTTTTACCCCAGAAATAGCCAAGCTGCTTCTTGTTAACTTGTCCAGAAAGAAGCAGCTAAAAAGCAAATTTATTCAAGCCCTAAGAAATTGCCTTCAGAATTTTACCTGTGTCTCTACTAGACCATCATTAGTGACAAAATAAATCTTCAGTGATTGCCGAATTCCTGTTTAATTTATGGACATCTCTTTGAAAAATGAAGGCTAAAATATACACAGGTACATGATAATAAATGATAGATTTGAGAAGGGACATGCAAAGGCAGGAATCTGAGCAATCATTTTCCTCTTCTTTTCAGATGGAGGATCGAGCTACAGTGAGCTCTATATATCACAGCCCTGCCTGGGAAACTTTCTGACTAGAATTATTAAAAGCAGGAAATATTAAACAATGCAAATGTTTGCCCCTTATTCCGTGCATGCCACACTATTGCACACAGTGAATTTTTTCGTTCTGTGTGTTAACTCTTTTTTTTTACCCAATTCCTTGCCAGCCAGCCTGGCTTTCCTTTTTATGTGTTACAGGAATCCCATCCACCATGAGCACTGCTGCAGAGATCCTTGTCTCCACAACAGCAGATTGGCTGTGGATTCCCTGCACTTCGAGTTTTTCTCTGGAGCTGAAGTGGTAAAAAGATATTTTAAAGCTCTGCACAATATTCTGACAGCCCCTCCTCCAGGGCAGAAGGATGTTTCTCTGCACTGAGGCTCTGAGAGCTCCTGGCCCAGGGATGGCAGCTGCTCCCAGATGCCAAACTCTGTTTGTGTTCCAAGACTCTGGATTTGCCTTGGAATGCCTCTGGGAGCAGGAATCGCTGCTCCTGGTACTGCCCTGCACTCAACAGGTTGCTAAAAGTCAGATTTTCCACAGGCACTGGTTCTGTAAAAGACAGGAAGAGCCCTCATTCCAGCTTTGGTTTGCTAATAGAAATGCTGCCCACAGTTCTGTGGGGGTTTTATCCCCTCTGTCAATTCAAGATTAATGAGATTCAATATGAATTAATGTGGATACCTGAGAAACTCGTGGAGGACTCTGTGATCTTAGAAGCCTTTCCAACCTAAATGATTCTGATTTATGGGATGTGAGCAAAGGTTTTGAGCTCAACAAACAAGCAAGTGCATATGTAGGTCACCCCTTGTGGAGCTCATGCTTTTCCTGCTGAATAAAGGAAGAAAATATTTTTACCTCACTTTGCTGTTGCACAGAGGAAATGTTTAATATATTTAGAAGGTTTTTCAGCACAAACCCTTTGTCCCATTTTTAATCTGGTTTAAGCTGGCTTCTCACCTGGATCTGACTTCTGAGCATAAGGAAAGATGTTTCAACTGGCAGAGTCATCAGATGCTGGCACAGCTGCCCCTGTCCTGGGAGACACTGAAAACCAGCCTGGCAGTGACCCTGAGCACCCTGGTTTGGGTGGAACCAGAGGATCCCCCAGCTTCAGCCACTCTGGGATCCAGAGGGGATGCTTGGCTGGGACTGTGGAGCCCACAGCCTGAATTTAGAGGGAGCCCTTGTTAATTATGGCATTAAAAATGCCTGGTTTTGCAAGCCAGATGGAAACACAAGCATGGGCACATGACCTGACACCCCAGCATGGCCTTCCCAAGCTTTCTCCTCCAAGAAATCCCAGGAGAGTGGCAGAAGGGGACCTGCTAGCCAGAACACCCTAACAATGCCATCCCTTCCATTTCCTTTTGGTGCTATTTTAACTCAGGAATCTGCCCTCAGCAGCACAGGCTGGCACAGGGAGGCACACAGAGCTGCTCAGAATTACCCTGCCCTCAGTTCTGTGCACGGCTCTAATGCTGCTAATGTGGAGAATCAGGGAGGCTTGTAAGCAGATCCACTGACAGGCACAAAGTAATGAAGCTCTCTCTGCTGCTTTGGGTGTTTTCCCAGTATTTTGTGTGATACCTCTCCATTCTGCTTTCCTCCTGGTCAAACACACAGAACCAGGAGCGAGAAACAATTTATTTATCTTGGTGAGGAAATCAGATTTGTATAAATTACACGAGCAGGAGAGAATCAGGAATTAGTGCTGTGAAGGAAGACTTAAGTAACCTAAAGCAGTAAAAGTAACTGTGCTGATTAACTTCTCAGCTTGGGCAAGCATTTCATTCATTCCTAAAAGACACTGCACAGCCACAGAGGCTGCCCTACATCAACTGGAATATTTCAATTGCACTTCAGGCTACTTAGGAACCACAAAAAAAGCGATCTGGGAATGCTGGCCGTGGGTTTCTCAGTTCCAGCTTCATGGATTCAGAGCTGATCACCTCCTGCCCCTGCCTTGGGTCACAGAATATCAGTGCCAAGGCTGGAGAGGGAAAAGATGCTCAGAGGCATCCGAGTTTGTTATGACAGGGCTTCTTCCAAAGGGATATTTCAGCAATTGGTGATGCCAGCCCTAATTTTTTGGCACAGCACAGGGGGAAAAAAGAGGGAGTTGAGGCAGAAATGTATTATCCTGTCCCAGTTCCAGCAGAAAATGCCTCCAGTGGGTCAAATCATGGTCTCCCATCAGCTCGCTGCAGAGAGCATTCATGCAGCAACACAATGGAGTGGGCAGAATGTGAATGAGCCAGGACAAAAAACGCCCAAAGCAAACCCAAAGCAGGCAGGAACGTGGCAGAGGGAACGTGACTCTTCTCACCTCAAACACAATGCTCACACCAAAGGCTCCAGCACGACGGAAGGTGCTGGTGGCAAAAAGCACACCGTGCAAGGCAGGGACTGGCAGATGTGCCACAGCAGCTGGAGATGAGTGTGAGCCCTGCAGAGGAGAGGCCCAGAAACAGCCACACTGCAGAAAGGAGCTCTGTGCTGGGCTGCAGCAGGGTGCCCAGTCACACAGCTGTGGGGTGACACACATTCATTTTGGGTTAATGGTCTGCTTGTTCCCTCCTGGCTGCCTCTGCAAGGACCCCTCTCATCCTGACTGCAGGAGCTGTGCTCAGGCAGGGCCCCTCTTGCAGTCACAGGAGTGGCTGAGGTGAGAAACAGTTCAGACAGCAGAACACAGCAGAGCTGGGTGCTAGCCCTGAATCCAGCTCCCAGGATTAATGTGGCACATTTACTTGTAATATATACACAGATTATATTTTGTGTGCAAGGGTGTGATACACAGATCTTAAAATATTCCAAGTTTCCTTTCAGTTGTGTGCTGACACATACAAATTTAGACCTGTTTATGCACATACTGAAAACCCCATCTATTACTTTTATCACATCTTTTACCTTATGTGGGTATCTAAAATAGATCACACAAATGCCAAGGGAGAGACAAAACCCTGACAGAGTCATCCTTAGAATGCAGAGATTTAAACCCCAAAGCTGCAGCTGTCTGTGGGTTTAATTTTGCCAGGTGCTATGCAAATGATGAGGTGGGCTACCAAAGCATGTGTGGCACATGTTTAAATGGAAACATTCCTGCTTGTGAGCAAACTCTCAGTAATCCTTCAGCACTGGAGCATTTTTTTTTTTTTCAAACTCCTGTCCCCCATCTGTGGATGAATGGAGAAGGGTCTGCAGTGCCAAGACCGAGGTGATTGAAGTTAATAAGGTGAAACACTCTCTGGTTGGTAAGGTAATAAGGTGAAATACTCTTTTGAAGTTAAGTGTGGAAGGAGAAAAATGAGTTAGGACACATTGAAATGATGCTGGCAGAGATTTGGGACAGTCATTAATTCACTCCACCAGCTTGCTCATAATTGAGAGTAACTAATGGCAGAAAAGAGAAATATGCACTGGGAAAACAGAGCAGCAGAATAAAAACATTAAATGAATTCTGTTAAATGAATTCTTCTCCCTTCCTCATTATCTGCTGAAAGGTTGTTGGTTTGGGGGGTTTATTTCTCCTGTAAAAAAGGAACTATGGAAAGAGCTCCTTGGAGCAGAAACAGGGTTTTGAGTTTAAAACCAAATTTTACCTCCTCACATACATGGAATTCGGGGGTGTTTTGGTCACGTGTGGTTAAAGAGAGAGGGGAAAACTTCTACAAATATTCTGTAGTACCTTAAACTGGGTAGGGCCTGCTTAAAGTCCTGAGGGCAACAGAGTTAAAATTTCTCAGAACTTGACCAAAAAATTGAGAAAACTCCAAGGGTTTTTGTTTTTTTATTTTTTAAACTTCCACATTTCCCTACATATTTGAATAAACTTGTTTTTGTGGTATTGAGGCTGCTCCCAAACTCCAGCCAGAATTCTGAAAGGATACAGAGTGGGAAGGAGGTGTTTTACATCCCCCCATGCAGCCATGAGGCCCTGGTATCAGACCAGGTTTCAGCTATCAGCCTAACAGTGTTATATAAACTGCAATTTGTGTCACAATCACACTTTACATCCACCTGGAATTCCATGTTGTGGAACAAGAGTGAGGACTTCAAATTCCTGTGTAAAGACCTCTGTCCCTATTGGTAATATCAATTACTACATGTTTACACCTGGGTAAACAAACAAGAACTCAACACTGCTGATTTCAGGAGGAAACTGTCCCTGGTGAACCCAAAACATGCCAAAAGAAGTGGGGCCCTGAACCCCAAAATACAACATGAGAAATAAAAAGTGGGGCTCTGTCCCCAAATTAGTGTGCACAAAAAAATCAAGGGTATGAGGAAAAGTCAGATTTAACATTAAACTACAAAAGCACAACAGGTTCTTGGCAAGATTCACTCTACTTAAAAAGGACAACGAAGGCACAACAAGGAGAGCAAGCAACAACAAAACCAAACAAATCCAGGCAATCAAAGCAGAAACGAACTGAAACTACCTGGGTATGTGTGTGTGTGTGTAAAGAGTGTAAACAAGGATAAAAAACCACAGCCTAAAGCTTAACCACACTTAAACTTAGCAGTGCTTTATCTTAACTGATACCTTAATCTATAGCTTAACCACAACAACCCAACAGAGAAACAACATTTAGCAGCACTCAGCCTGAATTAGAGCTACAGCTTAACCCAGCTTCCAGATTTCTGTGGCACGTGGGTGAGGGGTGAGCACACACAGTCACAGTGCAAAGAAAGGCAGCTGGGGAACATCCCCTCGGGTGCTCACTTGGGTGTCTCTGCACCTCCTGGTGGGCTGGTGACTGCTGTCACAGCCCGAGGGGGTCACAGGCCCGTTTGGACTCTGCTGGAAGGGATCACACCCATCCCAGAGCATTCTGGATCACAGGGCTGTTTGGACTCTGCTGACAGGGATCACACCCATCCCAGAGCATTCTGGATCACAGGGCTGTTTGGACTCTGCTGGAAGGGATCACACCCATCCCAGAGCATTCTGGATCACAGGGCTGTTTGGACTCTGCTGACAG
>JAODLH010001940.1:957709-974210 GCA_027575645.1 Cossypha caffra
TCCCTCTGGAGTGTGAGATGCTGTAAATGAATGTCACAAATTGGAATGTAAATATTCTCAGTCCTATTCTGGCCTTTCCTTCTGCTGAGGGGATCTTGTTACCTTTTCATCTAGAGCTGTCTCTTTAGGGCTTTATTTCCCTTTCCCTTTCCCTTTCCCTTTCCCTTTCCCTTTCCCTTTCCCTTTCCCTTTCCCTTTCCTTTCCTTTCCTTCCCCTTTCCCTTTCCTTTCCCTGTCCATCAGGGCTCAGGCAGCTCCAGGGCCCAGCCCTGTCCTGGCAGGTTAAAGGATCTGCAGATGGGTGAGGGTGGACGTGCCCTGCCCAGCAGGAGCCCTGGGAGCTGCTGCCATCCCAGCTGCAGTGAGGGGTGTGTGCTCTGCTGTGAGCAGCCCTTCCCCTCAGTCCCCAGGTGTGTGGGGTGCAGGGTTTGGTGAGCCCCTGCCTGCAGCAGCCAGGCTGAACTCCTGCTCCAGCCCTCTCTGAGCTCTGCAGATGGGGATCCCAGCCTGCCTCTGCTTGTTCTGCTCCTTGTCCCATGGCAGCCACCTTGTTAAAACCCCACTGGCCACAGGCAGAGCCCAGTGAATTCCCACCCAGCTTCTCCAGGAAATTTCAGTGACAGGAGCTTTCAATTTACTGAATTCAACTGCACAACTTCTTTCAAATCCAAGCCCTTGCTCTTATCTGTGAGTTCTTACAGAGAATCTGTGAGAAAATTGGGCACAAAATCATCCCTTCTGGCTCCCTGCCCTTTGTTTTAAGTGGCAGAGCACTTTTTCTCAGGAAAAAAAAAAGAACAAATGACCCAAAGACTCCTTTAGCTCTGCCTGTGCCGGAGTCAATGGAGCTGCAGCAGTTTATAGTGATGAGGTTCTGGCAAGTGCATTATTCTGGCAGAAGAGAACAGTTGGGCAATTTACTGCAGCTCATCCAAACTGCAAATGAAGGTTCTGTGTTCCCTCAGTTTGAGGAAATCAGCAGGAAAAAGCCTTCCATTTTTTTTCTACCTCCCACCCCTGATTTTGCCAAAGTTTCCCACTTCTGCAAAGGTTTCCTTCTCTGCCCTGCCCTTCTCAGCACAGCAGAGGCAGGGAAAGGATGCCAAAAGTGCCTGGTTTGTAGTAAGAACAGTGCTGGTTCCTGGGTGTGAGTTATTCCAGCTGGGATGGAGTGGAGGGGCTGGAATTGAGGAGCTGGGGTGTCTTTTAGCCCCAGTCTCTGGAAAGAACATTATTGTTTGCATGCAACCCCGTGGCTGGAGCCAGGGCAGCGAGCAGGGGAGCACAAACCTTCCTCTGGACAGAACAGTGTTACTGGAGGAGAATCTGTCCCTGCCCTGTGCAGCCCAGCCCAGAGCTGCCAGTTCTGCACACGAATTGATCAAACAGGGTCAAGCATGACACAATTCTGGTGTCATGCTGGATTTGTGCTGGAGCTAATGTTGTTACAGCCCTGCTGTGGCTGACATAAACCTGTCACTTCCTCAGGAGGGTGATTCATGAGAGGCACGGGAGAATCAATGGAGATAAAAACAGGGAGTGCAGTGGCAGCATCCATCTCATCACCATTTTGCTTGTATTACACCGAGTAACCTGATTAAAAGGGTCATGTTTAAACATCCTGTGGCACAACTGCTCAGAGGAGTGGGAGTGGGAGAGGGGGAGCCCAGGCTGGGGAGCCTTGGGGTGGGGAATCCATCAGCCTGCAGCCCTGGAGGAAGGGGCAGTGGGCAGCCCCAGCATCCCCACAGCCTGGGCTCAGCTGGAGAGCTGCAGGCAGCCTGGCACACTCCTGCTTGGAGAGAGCCAAACTGAAATAAAAAAGGCCCAGAGTGGTGTGCTACAAAGTAGAAAATCCCCTTTGTGTTCATGCCCAGTGAATATTCAAAAAAAAAAAAAATTCCCTCCAGAATCCATCTCTAAGCGCACACAGATACTTTTCCCCAGAAAATCTGTCTGAAAAGTGTTTGGAGTTACCTTGCCCATGATTTAGCTTATCCCTGGAATAGCCAAAATGCAGGTCTGCCCACGCTGCACTCTCAGAACAGAGCTGCAGATGCAGTTTGTTTGAAGTTTGTTGAAGTTCTGCTGGGGCTGGGTCGGGTGGGATCCTCGCTCCTGCTGGGTTAAGGGGTGGTGCTGCTTCCATCCAAGCCATGCAGGGATCCACAGCACCCCCTTCCTTCCTGCAGCCTGGTGTGGGCACTCGGAGAGGGCAGAGCCTGGCAGCAGTTCTGGCCCTTCAGGAGCTCAGCTCCCCCTGCACTGGGGGCAGACCTGTCTCAGGAGAGCAGGGGCAGCTCAGGAGTGCACTGCTGCCTGTTACTGCACAAGTGTCATCTGCATCCTCCCCACAGCTCCCTTGGCACTGATCTCTAGGGGATGATGGGCATGACATTAAACAGAGGATTTCCCTCTCCCCTTCTGGAGGTGCTGTTTCTCCTGGGATGCAGGACTGGAGTCCTGCAGTAGCTCTGAACTGCAGGCTTGCCATCTCCTGCCATCGTGGGCTCAAGCACCGGCACACCGAGGGGATAAAGAGAGGGAAATGATGAGAAAAGTCTCAGATAAGAGGGAATTGGCAGGTTGATGATAATCTTAAGTGTGTGGGACTGTGTTTATGCCCAGTTTCTAGTGAAACTCCAGTGCTTTCCAGCACGCTGAAGAGATTGTGGGATTTAGTGCCAGAACTGTCAGGAAATTCTCAAACACTCTTCTCTTATCCTGGCACGTTGTGCTGTGCCCCCAGCCTGGGAGAGGACTGCAGTGGGATCTCAGACATCCAGCACATCATGGGATGGATCTGCAGCTAACAGGGAATAAGGGTTTCTCCATTTTCCTTCCGGGGATGCCTTTGAATTGAGACTCAGAGACATCCAGCGTTTCTTGCCAGGGTGAGGAAAAGCCGTGGGCAGCCTGTGAGGAGCACAGGGAGACTCCTGTCTCTGGAGGGGCTGAGGTGGGTGAGTGGCAGCTCAGGTGCTGCTGCCAGCCTGTCCCCGCAGTCACCCTGCAGGTTTACTGCAGCTGGAGCACACAGCTGCTGCAGGTGACAGCCCCTTTGCAAGGGGCACTCACCGTGCATCAGCGATGACCCTCGGCAGCAGGAGTGTGAGTCACAGCACATGGGCTCCCCCCGAGCCGGAGCCTGCTGGGCTGTTTCTGCCCAGCACACGGCGGCAGTGCCAGGCACGCCCTTACCTGGTGTGCTGGGGGCTCAGGTGCTCACCCCAGCTGGCGTGGGCAGTCCCTGGAGGGGTCCCACCGTCCTGGCAGCCGGAGCTGATGTGCAGGGTGTCAGGCGGGCCAGCACGGGTCTCACGGGGCTCCTCCTCTAGGAGGTCCCTGGGGGACACTGGGGTCACACACCCTGGCCAGGGGGCTGCCAGTGGCCCCCAGGGCACGGGTCAGATTCACTCTGGCTCAGAAACAGAAGGTTAATCTTACCCAGGTAAACACTGAAATGCAGTGTTACCTCCACGCTCAGGCAGTTTGTTTTCAGAGAACAGGCACTTCCCAGAAATGGTTACATAAATCAGAGGAATTACAATATGAGCATCCTCTGGAGCTTTTCCATTTCTGTTTTCAATGTCAAACAGTGTTCAGTGGTGGAGGTTTGAAAGGCTGAAATTAGAAACCCTGTAATGGAGTATTATGGAAAGATATCCCTCAGAAAGCTCATTGGCAGCTCCTCACCCTCTGCTGTTTCTCCCATTACCAGGGAGGGTGAGTTCTGCAGTTAGTCTCATCTGCTGTAACCGGGGCTGACCTCGCCCTGCCCAGCCTCCTTTTCCTGAACCCCGAGCCCCAGCTCTCAGATCACCTTGCAGCCACACGTTCCCCAGGTTCATTACCCTCCTATCAAACTGCATTTTCTTGTATCCCTTTCAAATTCGGTGCCTTCCCGTTTCTCCGAGCATCTGCCTGCACCCACACAAACGAGAAGGATCAGCTGGAGGGGGTAATCTTCTGCCTGTATCCCTCTTGCTGCTTTCTGTCTCTGCATCCCATGTCTCTGCTCTGTTCCCTCTGCTGGCTGCTCCATCCCCGAAGGCTGGGAGCCTGCCTTCCCCTCAGGAGTAACTCAGACCCCCGTTTTAGTTGTGGTTCAACAAGATGCTTCTCTGCTGAGAGGGAAGGAAAGAACCAGCTGAGAGAACAGAGCGAGGCTGCTTTTCCTTCTGGAGTCATCCTAATGGGAGTTTTTTGGTCCTGAAGGAAGATTCCAAGGTTAAACAGCAGCAGCAGGAATTTCACAGCTTGGGGTGTGCATCTGTGCTTTTGGTTGAGCTCTCCCTCCTCCCTTTGCCAGAAAAGGATGTCCTGAGAGGAGCAGCATCTCCTGATCTCCCAGTAATCCCCTTTTCCTGAGTGCCCTGCTGAGGCCAGGTCTCTGCTGGGCTTTATAGATTTTTGGACACAGCTCCTCAAGGTCACCCACCTAGGAGAAGAACGTGCTCATTTTCCATGTGTAAATCAGGAACAACACCAGGCTTTGCACCCACACAAAGCTCCCTGTTCTCCGGGCTGTGCCACTGCCAGGCAAGGTTTCCTTTGAGAACAGCTCCCTGCCTTTCACTCAACACTCTGCTTTCTGCAGCTCTCTCCTTTTCCTGTTCTGAGGGGCTTTGGTCTCCTTATGAGAAAGAGAAGTTGGACTCTGGCTCGCTGTGCTTGTCCTCAGGTGACTCTGTAGGAGGTGTTTGTGCACCTGCATGAAAAACACACAGGGACTGTGTGGTTGTCCAGCCCTGTACAGCTGTACTACTATTTACCAATCCCATTGCTTTTAATTCCCATGCAGGAATTCTGGCAACCGCAGGGCTGCTGAGAATCCACGTTTTACAGAAAAAGGAGTTCTTTAAATCCTGAAAGCCACGGCAGGAAGCCATTCTTGGATTTGTTGTTGTGGGGTTTTTTGGGAAGGGGGATAATAACAGGAGGAATTTACACAGAAGGATTCCTGAGATCATGACAGTCGATTATGTACCTATTCCCAAAGGATTAGGTATTTAAAACTGTGTTTTACAGCCCCACTGAGGGGTGAGTGCTCCTTTCTTTCCTGACTAGAGAACTGGAATGCTGAATCAGGGAACGAGTGTGGAGGCTCCTTTTTCCCCAGGATGGGGAGATTGCACAGCAAGGAGCAGATTCCCTGAGGAATACACACACACTGGGGACCACAGGCACTGGGGACATTCCCTGCTGTGTGCCAAGGAATCACAGAGTTACTCAGTTTGGAAAAGGCTCTGAAAGAATGGGGCTGGACCCCTAACCCAGCACTGCCCAGCTAAACCAGGGGTGGTAAAATCAGCCTCACTTCCCTTGCCTTTCACTTCCCTGAGGAATCTGTGTTTTCTGCCCTCTGAGAAGTAGGAAGGGTTCCAGATTTCCCCGTGCCAGTGCCCAGAGGGCTGTAGGGACTCACTGGCTTGGATGAGCACCCTTTGCTCAGGCTGAGGAGGTGTCAGTACATCACTGCAGAGAGCCCTGCTGTGCAGAGGGAGAGCTTCCCTGGCTCCTCTCCAATCCCTGCTTTCCTTCCTCCCCTTGGGACGCTGATAAAGATGCTCAGTATCTGTGCAGACAAGCCCTAACAGGATGTCTGCTGGGCAAGGTGCTGGCCAGGCACACACTCCTGAAAGCAGCAAACGTGAATTGCAGTTCCAGACTGCAGTGAAGTCCAGCAGCACCTTAATGCCCCACTCCTTACTGGGGCAAAGACTGCAGATCAGCAGGGATGGAGGTGCTGGAGTCACTGGCTGGCCCTGACCCACCCCAGCACGGGGTAATCAGAGAGGAAACCCTTCATTTGCACCTGCTGGAGCCAGCAGTAACCCTTCAGTGCCCAGGCCCAGCAGCTCGTTTGTGCAGTGGCTCCTTCTGCTGGGTGAGCAGGTTGTGTCCCCTTAGGGGAGGCACACGAGGGTGAAGGAGGCAGGAGACACACTGTGTGCTCCATTTTCCATTCCTGGCAGGTCAAGGGCAGGGAGCAGGCTGCACCCCAGTCCAGCTCTCCTTTCTGTGGGGCACATTCAGGAGGTTTCCCCTGCCCTGTCTGGGATCCAGCCCCACGTCAGGGCGGATTTTGGAGCCTCCCAGCGATGTCTCCTGCAGGCTGTTCCCACAGGGAGCACTTGGAGAGCAGAGAGCACAAACCAGGCTGCTTGCCTTGGCTCCTGGCCCTGCCTCGTGGGGCTTCCCAGAGGTTCAGTGCAGGCCCTTCTAAAAAATCCTCCTTTGCCCTTCTGTTTTTCCCTTGTCACAGTGTAAGATGCTGGTTTGGACACTGTTCTTCTTTGCTTTCTGTGTTTCCCAGAACACAGAAAGGGGCTGGGAACTCTCCCCCATTGACAATCCAGTGCAGGGAATGCTGGGGTGGTTTTCCCTGGGAAGCTGTCCCAGGAAGGCTTGTGCTGCTCCCTCTGCTTCAGCCACACAGAAGTTTTATTCATGCCTAGAAGATCAAATCCCTATTTATACATCTCAATCCTATGAGCTATAAAGCTCTTTTTTGTGGTTTGTTTGTTTTTTTTTTCTTGTAAACTTTGTTTTTACTGTTTTTTGTGGGTTTTTTTGAGGTGTCAGTCACTGAGGTTTGGGAAATGTGCTGGAGTTGTTTGTTGTACAAAGGAGAGCATCGTGGGGAAACTCTGCAGATGAGAAGCTTCAGACAGAAGCTCATCACGAGAGCTTTTGCAATGTGCAAACACAGTACCTCCCCCCAAGCCTGTCTACATAGAGAGGAAAAAATAATGGCTAAACAAATGAATAAAAACCCAAACAAGCAAATCAAATACTTAGTGAGCCTCTAGAGAACATCCATCCTTCTCCTGAGCCCTGCCTGGTGGCTCAGCACTGTCTGGCCTGATGGAGTTTTAAGCACTGAAATGTCACTTTTGAAATTTAAGTTTGAATAGTTTTCCAAGGATAAATGATTGTGGAGCAGAGTGTGGAGGTGGCTTGGTGGCTGTGCTCCCTGCCCATGGGGCTGGAGTGAGGAGGGAATCCCAAGCCCTGCCCCTGTCCCACTTCCAGCTCTCTGGTGGTGAGCAGCTCCTTCAGGAGCCACAGATTTGTGCCAGGATTATGAGAGCAGTGGGACACGGTGCTCTTCCTGAGAAATGGCATCTGGCAATATCCATCAATCACCTGGGATTCCCCCAGCTGCCTCCAGCCTAAATGTGGCTACAGTTCCCCCTCCTGGGTTATTCCTTCCTGTGTGTTTGCCTAGAGATGAACAGTAGCCTGCTGTCTTCACATTTAAACATTATGTTGTTATAAATAAGTATATTCTGCTGTGGGGGTGTTCATCTGCTAAAAGCAGAGTTTGTTAGGTTTGATTCATTCGTGAATAAACAATGAATTGGATGGTTTGTTTTCCATTCTCCTCAATGCCTCCAATTTTCTAATTCCCTAGTCAAAGAAAATGGAAGGGGAAATTGCAGTTTGATCTGATGGGGATGACTTTGATCTGATGAGGCTGGATCAGCCTCAGGAGCTAAACTGACCACAGAGGAAGTTTGTGGGGGAAGGAAAAGGCACTTTGACAGGAGCCATTTGTCAGGATCAATGGTGTGCAGCCCTGGTGGAGCACTGGCAACTGCAGCTTGTCCCTGTGGAATTGCAGTCATTTTTCCTGCTGCTCTCCTAAGGAGTATGAACAGTGCCAGCAGCACCTGTCCAGGCTGAGAGGTACCTGAGTGGCAAATAAAACTCAATTCTCTCAAGAGGTTTTTGTTGTAAGTATGGATTTCACCTAATAGCTTAAACACTGAAAAATTGCTTCAAATTACATTTTGTGTTCTGGTTCTGGTCCAGATATTTCTAGGCAGATGTGGTGCTCAAGCAAAAATTAAGTTGTTGGCTCTTTCCTGTGTTTATTTAATTTTCCTTGTTGCCTTGTGGATACCCACAGTGGCTTTTTCAGAAGAGATGCAGCCTCTTTTCAGACATGCAGCAAATTGGGCACTTCTCTCCAAGCAAACCCCAGGGTGGGCTCAGCAGGGGAAGGAAAGCCAGCCCCTGGCATGGAATGGTTTGGCTTCTCTTTTTGGGTGTGCTGAGTGCCAGAGGAGAGGCAGTCTGGTCACAGGGTGGGTTTGCAGAGCTGTTCACATCTGGAGGAGATGAACTGTGTGCTCTCAGATACCCTGCATCTGCAGGGATGCTGGCTGCCCTGGGGCTCCCTGCCACTCCTGGAGAGGTGGGAGAGTCAGGCCCTTGGAAGGGCTGTCTAAGCAAAGCAGTGGAGTAACCTGGTGGAATAATCTCATTTGAATAATTTTGAGGAAGGGTTTTTCCGTGGAGAGGCTGCCCAGGCAGGTTTGGAGTGCCCATCCCTGGAGGTGTCCCAGGAATTCCTGGGCATGGCACTCGGTGCTCTGGGCTGGGGACAAGGTGGGCGTCAGGCACAGCTTGGGCTTTGTCTTGGGGAGCCACAGGATAACTTTGGCCACCTCTTCCTGGTGTTTCCTTTTCCTCAGCACAGACTCTTGTAGAACTGGCAGTTTTCTCAACCAGGCAGGGGCTAATGGCATCCTTGACATATCCTATGGTGTGTGTGCAGCTCTTTCCAAAGGGGCCATCTCTGACAAGGAATTCCTTTTCATTTGGGACAGTCAGTGTCTCTTTGGTGTGATTTCACTGCACCCACTTGCCTTGCAGACAGTGCTCCCTGACCTCTGCAGCACCATCCTTTGTGTGAGAGTCAGAAGTGTGAGAATGAATATCCTCTTCCCAGCTTCTCTTCTGCTTTCCCCTTCCTGCCTTTTGTTTCCCCCATCGTGGCACTGGCACTACCCTGGCTCTTCTTTGCTGTTGGATCCATGGCATTGCTTTCCTGGTTTCAGGGGTTTCACCTCCTGTACAATCCCTGGAGCACATCCACACCTCCCTGCTCAGCTTGCTGCCTCCCAGCTGCCTTTGATGACAGTCCTGAGCACTGCACCGAGTGCCTGAGACAATCAGTGTCCTTTCCCTGCCCTGCCCTGCCCTGCCCTGCAGAGCCAGAACCCGCTGTCCTCTGTGCCAGTGGCCCCACGGAGCTGGGGCACAAACACCAGGCTCACCAGGCTCACACCCCTCTCATGGTGGCAGAGCATTTCTCCAAGGAGATTTCCTATTGTGCAGCAGGAAACATCTTCTAGTAGGAAATACCTTTCACTTTGTAGTCATCAGTTTGGAGCTGGGGAACAGCTGGGAAGAAAACCTGCATCCAGAAAATAATTATGTAGATGAATATCTAAGAGGAGAAAGATCCCTTCTGAGAAATGAGGCTTTTATTCAATACTGCTGAGCATGCTAGCTAAGATGTGAAACTCAGTGTGCTAATGTACCTGAAGACACATAAAGCACCTCTTTGTTTTCTTCCCAGGGGTGTAACATCATTAATTTGGGACATGTGTGTGGACAGCACCCTTGGGGATGCACAGGGAGGAATTGCTGGGCTGTCTGTGCAGGGCCAGGGGCTGGGCTGGATGCTCCTTGTGGTGCCTTCCAGCTCAGGATACTTGGTGATGTTGTGATCACCCAGAGCCAGGCTGGGATCTGAGGGCAGTGCTGCACCACTCTGGAAGGATCTGACACAGAACAGGTCTGACCTGCCCCACCTGCAGGGCAGACCTGCAGGTGTGCTCCTCCAGCAGGTGTCACCCAGTGCTTCAGCCTCCCTTTCCCGTGGTGAGGGTTGTCCTGGGGTGCTTTGCCATGATTCCTGCCGTGGGGAGCTGGAATATCCACAGGAGAGCACTTTGGGCAGCTCAGGATGCAGAGGAGCACATTGGCACTGGAGATCCTTCTCCCCAAGGCAATGCCCTGTGTGCTTTTGACTGTACCAGGATTGAAACACTGCATGGCATGTCTGGGCTGCAGGCTGTGAGTTCTGCTCTCCTTTGATGGGACCCCATTCCTGCCCCTCCCCATCCTGCTGTCACTTGGCCATTCTGGTCTGGCTCAGGGAGTCACAGCAGGAATATGAAATCCCAGGGAACCCCCTCCCTGAATCTTTGGAGGAAAATGAAAAGAGTGACCCAAAGAGTGTATTTCTCCCATGTTCTTCTGAGCTGATTGTATTCCTCTTTCTGAGGAACATAAAAAAATGAATGAGCCCCAAATTCAATATCTTCCTTGTGTTCTTATCACAGACATCTCAGTGTGGTGCATTTTCTCTCATCTTGTGTTTACTGTAAAACTGTAAAGTTGAAAAGCACAAGTAGGAGATCTGTGTCTACCCAAAAGCTCTTATGACCCCTGAAAGATACAAATTTAACCCCAAAAGTGGATTTTTTGCTCTTGTGGCAAGACAAGGAATTTCTTTGTGCTGATAAATCCATGATTTTGCATCCTGCTTGATAAAAGGACAAAATAAAAATCAGTTTGCAAATGATTACAGTTCATTAAAATGCAATTATTTGTGAACTACCCTGAACTGATGTTCCTGATGAGCTGAGCTAATCCTGTGCCACTTCCAACCTGAATGGAATTGAAATGTAGAAGTCAGGACTCAGGGAATGCTTGGGGAGTTTTGGGTAGATGCAAACCATGAAAGGATGGAACATTTCCTGGGAGTTACAGGCCAGGCCAGAAAGCCACGAAAACCTTTAGGCCTCATAACTTCCCTACAGGTTTTTAACATTTGAAAATGAAGGTGGTTTTTTCTGAGTGTGAATCAGGTGGCAGACCCCACTGCTCCTGCCGTGCTGCTGCACTGGGGGATGTTTTAATAGGAGCAGGAATCCTTCTGCAGGTGTTTCACACCCCTGGAACCTGGAGGGGCAGTCTCTGCTGGGTTTATCCCAGATGTGCCCCTGTTCTCCCTGTGCCCTGTGCTGGGTTTATCCCAGATGTGCCCCTGTTCTCTCTGTGCCCTGTGCTGGGTTTATCCCAGATGTGCCCCTGTTCTCTCTGTGCCCTGTGCTGGGTTTATCCAGGATGTGCCCCTGTTCTCTCTGTGCCTGCTCCCTGTGCCCTGTGCTGGTGCCCAGCCCTGCTGTGGAGCTCTGGTGCTGGGCAGAGAGGTGCCCCTGCTCAGCTCAGTCTCTGCAGAGCTCCCTGGCAGTTCTCTGTGCTGGAGGGGCCCTGGTGATGGGGAGGCTCCTCTGCAGCAGCTGCTGGTGGCCCTGCTGGGCTGGCAGGCCCAGGGTTGGGAGGGGAGAGCAGCCACAGGCACTGCTGGGGTGCAGGGGGGGACAGCAGGGTCCTGGGCTCCGTTTCTGGGAGCCTTGAGCCCAAATGGTCGCTAAGGTCGAGTCCACAGACATCCCATAAACTCCTACAGCCCCTTTCAGCAAGTGCTGGCTCCCAGGGTGCCACAGCAGTGACCTGCAGTGACCTGCAGCAGAGCAGACTCGGGCTGGAGGTCTGTCACCTGCAGTCATGGATTACCTGGATGATGTCACGACCCTGGGGCCAGCAGGGTGTCAGCACAGCTGAATCAAGCCCTGCCCTGGCAGCCCCAGGGCTGGGCCTGTTCACAGCTCAGCAGGGATCCACAAGAGGAGGGACAGGGACTGCTTACAAGGACCTGGAGGGACAGGACAGGGGAACAGCTTCCCTCTGACAGAATGGGTGTGTATGGGGTATTGGGCAGGAACTGTTCCCTGGCAGGGTGGGCAGGGCTGGCACAGGTACCCAGAGCAGCTGTGGCTGCCCCTGGATCCCTGGCAGTGCCCGAGGCCAGGCTGGACACTGGGGCTGGAGCAGTGGGACAGTGGGAGGTGTCCCTGCCATGGCAGGGGTGGCACTGGGTGGCTTTAAGGTCCCTTCCCCCCAAACCATCCCATGACTCCATGATCCCCCAGTTATTGTGTGTGCACAGAGTCTGCACCCAGAGCTGCAGTGGGAGCAGATCCAGGTTTGCCCAAAAGATGCAGCTGAGTGCTCTTGGTGGGTCTCTCTGAGTGTGAGCCCTCACTGTATCCACGGGGTGGTTTTAAGCATTCTGGATGAATGCTCCTGTGTGCCCTGCTCAGTGATTCCTTGCTATTCCAGGACCATAATAACAAGGTTTATTATGTTCTTACCCAGCGTGTTGTGACATTATTGCAAAA
Organism: Cossypha caffra; assembly: GCA_027575645.1. NCBI lineage: Eukaryota > Metazoa > Chordata > Aves > Passeriformes > Muscicapidae > Cossypha > Cossypha caffra. The sequence continues at coordinate 969,760 of JAODLH010001940.1, forward strand.
TTATTGTTTTGTTTCTCCTAAACTCAAGATTTTTTTGTAGCAGTAATAATAATAAAAGGCATACAGGCTGATGAATTATCCACCATGTCAGACTGCAGCACAGCAGAGTCTGAAATAGCTGAGAGAGTAAAACAGAAAAATATCTCAATTTACGAGTGAAACACTAACACACACTAAACTTTTGCTGCACTATTCCTCATCTGAATTTTAGTTTTCTCTTCACAAGCAGACAAGACTTAGGCTTCTCAGGTGATAAATCTTTACCAGATTAAAGGGATATTCAGCACAGGCCTTTGGAAAGCATAAATTGTGGGGTTTGTGCAGGGCAGGCTCAGGGAAAAGCACTACTCCTCAGTCTGGTGGGAAATGCATTTCCAAGGGAATAAATAAATAGTCAGGAGGATGCACAGGAGGATGAGAGCTGGTTCCTCGTGTGGTGTGTCAGGTGGGATGGCTGGCAGTGAGCTGCTGCTGCTGCTGGCCAGGTGCAGGGCGTGTTTTCCACGGTGTGACTCACGGGACTGAGCAGCCCGGCCGCCGTTTGTCTGCATTTTCAGCAGAGGGGCTGCAGGCAGGGCAGGAGCTGTGCCCTGCGGTCTGCTGCCCACCTGAGGAAGGTTTACCTCCCCTGAGGCTGCAGCAGGAGCAGTGAGCAGCAGGGAGGGGCTCCAGGCTGGGCTGCCCTGTCCCCACAGGTGAGGCTGCAGCCACACCTCAGCCTGTGCCAGGGACATCCCCCTGGTCCCAGCCCTGGGGCAGGGGCAGGAGCCTCTCTGCTGGGGGATCTGTGTGAGCAGGAGCTGCCAGCTGTGCTGTTGGAGGATGGATGCCTCAAACCCTCAAACCTCTGCTGTGGGGAGAGGAGCTGAGTGCCCACTCAGCCCCTGTGGTGCTGCTGCATTCCTGCCTTGCACCTCTGCAGGTAAATCCCCTGGACATCAGGAGCCTGGATGGGTAAGAGATACTTGAAGAAATTCCTAGGTAAAGGTGGGAGTATTAATTTTCTGGCAAATACAACTTCTTCCAAAGGGAACCAGGTGAGGTTTAACATCCCTTTCCATGAAAAAATTCCTCCTCACACCCAAACCCATAATTTATGCAAATCTGCTTCCCTTACCTTCCTGTTCATCTGCCATATGCTCCAGGTCCTCAGTGGATCCCTCTGTGCTTCCCGTGTGCAGAACCAACAGGAATCCTCACTGTGCTGCAGGACTGGAAGGCAATTTAGCTTTGGTTAATTGTGGCTGCCAGTGATTGCAGAGCACGTGTGGGGACAGGCACCCTCCAGTCTGAGCTCAGTCCAAAGTTCCCAGCACAGAAATGCTATCATTACCTCCCCAACTGCACAGGATGAAATGCAGGCTCGCTGATTATGGGGGAAATAACTTTATCAGCTGCAACTGGGAAGGTAATGCTTATGTTATCACACTGGAATGAAAAGGTGCTTTTCTGTGCAGACACCCTTGAGGACTGTAAGAGAAAGAGGCCAGGAAAACTACAGGCTGTTTCCTCCACTCATCCCCTGCTCTTCCAGCTCGTTTGGTGTCACAGAGCACTGTGGATGCTGGGCCCTTTAATCACCTGAGACCTGTGGAAAAAGTTCCAGGCTTGCAGGTGCACCCCCCCTCCCTCCACTGGTGCTTCAGTGTGGCCATCCCTGCCCTGCCTCCATGCCCATCCCTTCTCTGGCTCTGAGCCATCAGGTGCCTGCCAACGGGCTGTTTTCTTCCTGGAGATTGCTGCAGGCAATGCCAGTATGAGTGGAAGTGCCACTAACTCTGATGATGGAAGCAGATCCCCAGTGGAGGTGTGGGGAGGTCATGGCAGGGATCCACACTTGCTGTGCCCCCCAGTTCTGTGCCAGGTCTACCCAGACTAAAGCAGCCTTCTCCTGTCCCCAGCTCTCTGTGCATGCTGAGGCTGGAGGGGGCTCTCCCCTGTCACTCATCCTCGTTGTGAGCAGCCAAATTTGCTCCCAGGCCCCTCCAAGGGCATCCAGGGATGTGCAGCCTCAGGGATTGAGGGAACCTGCAGAGGCTTCTCTGAAGGCATGGCCTGGGAGGAATGGACTCCTGGAATATTGCAGTCACTGCAGAATATCCTGCTGCTGCTGAGCAGGACCCAGCTGTGCTGCCTGAACTTCTGAGTGGGGGCAAAACACTCAGAAGGAAAACACCAGCTGGAGTAAGTGGGACACAGTAATTGCAAGGCTTTGATCTGTTTTTTACAGCCCATTTGAAACTGATTTTCTTAGCAACACTTCCCCTAAGCTGAGGTTTGGCAGAATGAGGAGTTACTGGAGCTGCTGGTGATTTACATTTGCACAGCATCTTTTCCATGTCTCTATTAAAGGAGGCATTTTGAAGTGCCCCAAATGGTTCAGGCACCTGATTAAGAGACTCAGAAGTGCTAAGCAAAAGTAAACACCAGAAATCACATGTCACAGAGGAAAATGAAGGATATATTAAAGGCAGCTTAATTTTTAATAAGAGTTTTAATTACTTTTTCTTCCACTGTGTCAACATTGCCAGAGGAAGTCCAAACCCTTGCCTCCTTGTGTGTCCTTTTCAAATAAAGAGCTGCAAAGAATCATTTCTCTCCTCTGTGAGAATGGAGCACAGATCAAGTTCAGTAAAACTTGTCTCTGATCAGGCTGCAATAATTTCTCCAAATGGCTCTATAAATTAAAATATTTGCTCTGTGTTGAGCAGCAAGGGAAGACAGATTGTAGCTCATTCACCAGGAAAGGTCAGCAGACCCAAATGAAAATGCAAAAACATCAATTGTTTCCATTCACTAATCACATATAATTGGTCTGGCTCACCTGAACTAGAACACATTTGTTATTATAATGCATAATTAAAGTTCTTTTCATTTTGCTGCTTTCCAGATGCAATTATCTTTCTTTTAACAAACGCAGAGAAGGAAACTTCTTGTAAAACTGAAGGTACATTTGACAAATTAGTATAATTAAGAAAATGTCCCTGAAAGAGGAAAAACTTTCCAAGTAGGAGCACTGTCAGTTCCCAGCACTTGCTGCCTGTCCTTTGTGACTCCCATCACAGAAGGAATTCTGATTTACCTTGGGATGGAAGGCTCTGAGCCAGCAGGGCTGAAACATGAACCTCTTTGCTTTGCACCTCACTCTCCAGTCCTCTCATGCTTGATTCTGCTCTCAGGATGTGTCCCTGCTCGAGAGGGCAGAGGGAACAGGGGCAGCTCTCCCTGAACCCCAGCCAGCTGCTCCCTGCCATCCCATATTTGCAATATCAGCACGACAGGTTCAGTTAAATCTCACATTCTGAACTGCCTTGCCCCTTTCTGGTGCATAAGGACCTCCTGTAACTTCAAGCTGGTTTTAAATAACGATGTTAAAGTCAGAGATGGGTTAGAGATGTATTAGTGTCTTCAGGGAGCTGAGATTAAAGATCATCATATTAAAAAAATGCATGCAGCCATTAATGTAATTTTGAAGTGTAAAGCCTGTCTAATCTAATTTACTATATTACAGTCTGAGCTATAATTTTGACTAATTAAATGTCACTAATCTTTTTGCTAGTTAAGCTTCGATTGACCAATATTTACTTTGTTAGGATAAGATGAAACACCTCTGTTCCCAAGAAAAGCCTTTAAAGAGTCAAGCATCCCTGTTTCCACTGGAGCAGTGGGGCACAGGGAAGCCAAGGGCCATTTCAGAGAACCAAAATGTGCTCCAAGACTGAGCACGGTGTTCACCTAACAAGCACTATTAAGCTGGTAAAATGAATTAATAGAGTGCTGTAAGCACGATGCTTTGTCATGCAGAATTTAGGGTGTAGGGAAAGCAAATTGCTTCATCCTGGTCTGTTTGGGCAGCTCACAAAGGGAGGCAGGTCTGAGACAGGTGGAGGTTCACCTTCTGTGGGTTTCCAGTGCCAGCCAGATTGAATAATGACAGGGTCTGTGTGCAGATAGGAGGCACTGCAGGGAGAAAATGCAGCATGGCTGCAAGGCAATTTATTGACCTCCTCAGTGCTGTTCAGTGCAGAATGGAAGTTGCATTTGCAGGCCAGGGAATGCACCAGGCAGTGATGAGAAAGGAGAAAGCAGGAGGGTTCTGCACAGGGAGCAGCCAGCCCTGCCTCCTCCTGGGGCTGCCAGCAGATGTTCATGAGCAGCAGCTCATACCCAGGGCTCGTAAACACACCTCTTCTCTGGGTAGTGAAACACCCCCACAGCAACACAAACAGCTCTTAGCCAGCCCCCAGAGGGGAGGCATCCTGGCAATCACTGTGTGTGTGAGTGCACAGCTCCCCTTCCAGCGCTGCCCGGGGTGCTGAGTGCTCCCTGCTCCTGCTGCCTCCCTCACCCCAGCCTGGCCTTTCCTGGGGAGGCAGGACTGGGCAGTGAAAGAGAGGACCTTTTCCCCTTTTCCCCTTTTCCCCTTTTCCCCTTTTCCCCTTTTCCCTCTG
>JAODLH010001940.1:1009657-1023934 GCA_027575645.1 Cossypha caffra
AACATACGAAGAAACTACTACAGTCGCTCTGGAAACTGAAGGAGAAGTGAGTCTGTAGCTCTGTCCTTGCCTCACTGTGTAATTCCAATTGCTGTGCAGATCGATTGATCAGTGATCAATATCCAGAAAACATTGCAGCCAGTATTTCTAAAGAAGGAAATTGGTTCCTGTAGCAATGCTCTGTCATACAAGGATCCACGACTGAGCTTGATCCAGAGATATTCTAAAAATACACATTTTAGTTGAAATGCCTTCACTCTTTCAAAAGTCCCGGTTGTATTTTGATTTTCAAATGGAAATCTTTCCTTTTCCTTTTTTTAGAAATGAAAATTGGAAGTTATGTGGAGTGTCCCACATATGTTTTACCTTTTCCCCACCTCAGTCCTTGCGTTTGAAGAATAATTATAATGAAATTGAAAGTTAGCAAAAGACTTGGTACCAGGGAATGCCCCTGCAGTGATGCCCTACTTCTTTTGGGGGATGCTGAGTATAAAACTAACACTGCAGCCTAACCCGGAGTACTTGGGTATTCTGGTTATACCCAGCAGCCTAAACCAGAGCACTGTGCCCAAGAGTACCAGAGGTACCCCAGCAGATCAGTTCAAAGCCTGACCAGTGACACAGCTCCCATTTATCACGGACAAGCAGCTTCTCTTGCACGGAGTGAGATACGGGAGCTAATTACTGATGGCCTTGCAAAGGGAGTCTCTCATCGTCACTAAAACACCGATTTAAATACTCTGAGAGTCTTATCTTCCTGTGTCTGATGCAGCAAAAACAAAAAGGTGATTGTTACAAGCAGAGGATAAGGTGTAATAAGACCATATTGCATTTCCTGGAAAGCCTAAAACATGAGTTGGAAACAAACAGCAAATACATTTGGACCTCCCTAGATCAGGTTGGGGGCTGGTTTGTTCAACAGGGATAGAGGAACTTTATAATCAGGAATCAGTGAACAGGCATGGAGAAAATAAGGTCAAGGAGGCAGAGCCATAGCTTGGGCCCACAAAGGTAGAATTGAATTTTCCTGTTTTGTGATGCGGTTCTGACATTCTGTGAAGGCATTTTACAGACTGATCTAAAAACAAAAATTCAGCACTCCAGTCTAAATAAACCAGTTTCAGACAAAGAATTAGCCTGCAGTGATTCCTGCAGATGCTGGAGTTAACAAGTGCTTCAGTGGCTCCCTGGTGGGTTTTTGCATTTTATTTGGTGGTGAAAAGAACTGAGGTCACCTCATTTGCTTTGTGGGTCGCACTGTGAAATGTCTGGGATCAAGGCTCTGCAGCAGCCCATTAAGGAGCTTTTAATGAAAAGTAAATCCTTGTCAGAAGCTGTGTCTCTCAGTGACCCAGCGCCATCCACAACTGAAGGATGTCTCAGCTTTGAGCCCTTCTGGAGGCATTTGCAGGGAGTGCCCCTTACCCTGCTCAGAGGGAAAAGGAGGCTGCTGTCTGTCTGCAGAGGGGCAACAGGGACAGAAAGGAGGATCCCACCTTTTCTGAAGGAAAGCTGGGGGTAAATATGAAATATGTTTATAATTGAATGATCGAGTTCTGCTCACGTCCCCTCTAAAGCATAAGGCCCCAGATGACGATTGTTTTTAATTATCATCGAAACCCCTGTGAGCTCCCCTTGTTCAAATCCAGCCACAATTAAAAGAGCAACTGCAGAGAGAAGGATAGAGATGCAGATTGGGTTCTGAGTGACTGTTAAATGCCCTCGAGCAGAATCACAGAGAAAAATCTCAGAGACTGAAAGATCTGAGGAGATTTGAGTTCCTGCTGTTTCTGATGAGGTCCAGGCCAAGCACTGAGGCCAGGAGTGAGAGCCATCATCCATTCAGGAGGAGAAGGAGCCGGAGGTTTTTCATTACAGAACAGCAGAAATTTCAATAATGGCAGAAGGGAAAGCAGTCCATCTGCAGAGTACCCACAAATCGGTGCTGTCTCCGAGGGGCAGCGTCCCCAGACACAGGAGCACCAGGGCTCTCCGCAGGGAACAGAGCATTCCTGCTGTTTGGGGCTCCCTGGTTACTCCCAGTCAGCTCGTCAGGGTGCTTCCACGGGGCTCCAGCCCTGCCGAGTGGAACAAGTCAAAGGGAGAGAGCAGGACCAGCCTGGTCCCGAGGAGCCAGGAAATCGCCACCCCTGCTCCCTGAGACAGGGCTCTGGGGCTGCACTGGAATCTGTGCAGTGACTGGGAAAGTGACAGCCTTTTGCTCCAAAACAGCAAATCAAAGCTCTTTCCATTGCATTCTAGCACTGAGCCCGTGACAGGGTCTGTGGGTGCTGGCTGGGTTTGCTCTCTGGCCTCTGGTGCTGCAATATTCAGTTACATCAAACTGAAGCAGTTGTTTACTTTGGTAGGGCTTCTCTCACCACATAATTTAGGGTTAGCACTTGATTCCCTCTCACTAAAACAAACTTTTTCTTTGTTTCACTTTTCATAACCTTTCCTCCTAGTCCATGAGGTGCATTTCTGCTATGAGCCTATTACTGGCTATTCCTTTGACCTGAAAACTCTTAATTAGGAAGAGCAAACACAACACCTGCCTGACCTGCATCCCATGGTGCTTTATTAGGAAACAAAGCTCAGCTTCCCAAGAAGACAATGAGGCTGAGGGTAATGTCAATAGGCACTCTCATTCTGCAATCATATTTCAAGTGGAGAAACACTTATTTATGGAATTATCTATGCCCAGATTGCAAAGTAATTGCAGGATTGCATGTTGAGAATAAATACATATTGAATTGATGAAAATTGATAAAAAATTATCTGCAAGCTACTGGTACTGTGATATCCAAAATCAAAACAAGCTGTTTGACAAAAAGATTGCATCTATTTTCTTCCATTTTTTTTTTCAGCTCATTAAATGTTACCTGGGCAGTAGATTTGTTTATAAAAAAAGAAGCAAGAACTATTATAAAGTGACTTTGCCTGAATATATGGAGGATGTTTTGATATTTTCTACACAAAACATCCTTTCAGGACATATTTAATACAATGCACAGGTCACATTTTCCATGTCCACAGTCCAATATAATCCCACCCCTCCTTTCTGCTTCTCACTCTATTTCCATTCCAGTGCTGCTCAGTGAAAGTTCAGGACTTTCCCTGGAGCTCTTCCCAGTAAAAAGGCTGTGGAGCATCATAATTCTCAGTTTATCTCCACAGATAAACCCCTGTGCTGGCGAGTGCTGAAATTCTCTTTATTCCATCAGTTATGCCCGATTTGGAGCAGGATAATGGCAAAGTCATCCCCTAACTCAGTGTACTCCATAATCCTGGGGGATCTCTGTTAATAAGAGGATTAATTGCAAGAGCTGACAAGTTGATGTGTGGCTCATCACACACGTCTTCCACTCCAAGGAGAAGCAATATCACTGCCCTTCAATCTGGCAGCTCTCTGCAATTCCAATAAACCAGGGGCTTTCTCTTCCCAAAGCAAAGAAAACCAAAGGAAAATTAACCCGTTCTTGGTCAGCATTTTGGCAGTGGTTATTATTATTAGTAGTAGTAGTAGTAGTAGTATAATAACTAATTATAATATATTAGTTACTATAGTATTGCCATTTATGGCCTTGGGAGATTTTGTTCCATAAAAGTGACCTGAGGTGTTCTGAGCATTGTAGATTAAATATATATACCATGGGTCAAAATAACCCCACAACAAAACAGAGTAGGCAGGAAAATATTCTTATCTCCAATCAGACTCCACTCCAGCTCCTGAGTGTACTCCTCCCACAGTGATCAGTCCAGGTGACTGATTTCTGACCAAACTCCCATTAAAGCCAGAGAAAAGCCTTGATTGCTCACCTTTAGGGAAAAGTTTCCCAATTTTCCAGTTGCACTTAAACAGAAAGAGTTAAGGAAAAAGGAGAGAGAGAATAAAAAGTACAGGTCTGTTGTGCCAAACAAATAACTGAATCTGGTCTGCTTGGGGAATTTGTGGAGTCAGTTTGGACCCCGCTCCCAGGGATGCCCAGGGTGGGATTGTCTGGGGCTGTGCAGGGCCAGGGGCTGGGCTGGGCGGTGCTGGGGGTCCCTCCCCACTCAGGACATTCCATGGTTCTGTGATAAATCTGGAAGCAGCTGGGCTGATTCATTCTGGGGTTGAGCTGCTGATGGCTCTGGCTGGAATGGAGGCTGCTGCATTGATCCAAGATGGTGAAGTGGAGATTGGTGCAAAGACCCTGTGATGGTGGGAATTGATAAAACTCCTCTGGAGTGTTTGACCTTGGAGGCTGAGCCAGCTCCATTCTCCTGTTGTGATTTCCCATCAGTCTATTGCTATGGATTGTGATTGGAATATTTAACCCCAGAGTTCAGCTTTGCCCACAATCCTCATCCTTTCAAGCAGTTTTTACTGGGAGTATCACAGTGAGAGCAGGAGTTTCACAGTGAGAGCAGGAGTTTCACAGCTCTCATTAGGCTGCTTTGTGTATTTTGGCCGTGGCAGGTGCCTGCCAGCCTCTGAAGGTGGCTGAAGTTGTGTCTGTGACCTGTTCTGTCCACTCCCTTCTCGAGGCTTAGTGAGAAAGGGTCTGAGCAGCTGCTCACAGTGATGCTCTTTGATCAATTACCTGATCAGGTTCCAATCCAGCTTTTATTATGTCCTGTAACAGTCAGTGTTTCAGCACAAACATAAAACTTGCTGTAAATCCTGTGTGTGAAAGCATGAAATCCCATCTCTGTGATACACACACATGCAGCTCCTGGCTCTTCAGGAAGTTCTGCTTCATTTCAGTTAATTAACAAGAACTCTGCCTGTGCTGCTTTCTCTGTTTCGGTTTAGAAGCAATAAAATAAAAATCAGAAATTAAATTTAGGATTCAGGCGGCATCTGAAGCGTGTTCCTCACCATTAGGGTTTTTAAATCCCATCAGCCCTTAACCCTTCTGAGAAACACTCCCTGGCTCCTGTTCCTACTGAAGTCCCATTTGGGTCATTATTTGGTGGTCAGAGTGGGACTGAAGTTGAACAAAGGCCCTGTGCACTTGTGTACCAAGTCATTAAGATGGAAAATCTCACAGCAAATTTGTTGCATTAATGCTTTTCCATTCTTCTATTACTTGAGGGTGTTTCACAGTCCTGCTGTTTCCACAAATTCCAAATGCACCAGATTTGCCTGAGACACGTGGTGAGAACTCCCCAGCATCCAAGATTAAATCTGGAAGATTCAGGGGTGGAATTCAGATTAAACAGGGAGGGGAGACACCAGTCTGTAAGTGTGGTGATTTTTAATGCAGCTTTACTTCTGTCTCCAATAAATTAAATGAGGCAAGGAACGATGTGTGGTGGAAAAGCTTGTAATTTAAAATTAGATGGCTGACACACGGAGGAACAACGCCATCATTTATCACCAGCTCTCCTTGTATCCCTGACAAACTTAATCTAATGGGGGACCTCCAGAACTGGATTATCAGGATTGTCTGCACTTTGAAGCCCACTGCTTTGTTCTATGGCTAAGCACCAGCTCTGGGGACAAAACGGGCTGGAGGGAGGGAGAGCTCATCTCGAGGCAGACGGGCTGGGAGGGAGGCCCACAGGGTGCAGGGGGCTCAAACTGTGGGGAAGGCTCATCCTTGCCCTTGTGCTGCTGCCTGGAGGAGGGGTCCCCAGCACAGGGAATCCAGGACAAATCTGGTGCCAGTTTGAATCAGGATTAGGATGCACTGGGTTAGGCTGGGACAGGGGAGTGCTGCTGGGCCCAGAGCTGCTCCTCCGTGACTCGCGTGCTGTCCTTCCCCCGCTGTGGCACTCCTTGGCCTTACCCTGCAAAGCTTCCATGGGGCTTCTGTCACTGGCTGGGCTGCTCCTGGAAGCTCCAAAGTCCAGCCCCACAGCTCGGACAGAGCAGACTCCTTGTGTTCCTTAGTGGGTCCTTGTGCAGTGCAGAACTGCCCTGGCTTTGTGCGTGTGCAGTTCTCCCTTTCTCTTCAGTCTGTCTGTGGTTTTTTATCAGTATCAGGCGTATGGAAATCAGTCCATGTAAACTGTCACAGACTTGTGCCTGGTTGCAAAATGCAAAACATACCAGAAAGAAACTAAACAGCACAAAAGGGGGTTTGGCAGAGTAGCAAAGGCACAGCTGCTTACAAAGCCCCCGCTGTGGCCGTGGTTGGATGCTGTGGCTTGCTGCAGGGGCAGCTCCTGCCGTGGGCAGAGCAGCTGCTGCGTGCCACGGGCTGTGCTTGTGTCCCCAGGCGCGCTGGGAGGGCCTGACCGGGCGCATCACCTTCAACAAAACCGACGGGCTCAGGAAGGACTTCGACCTGGACATCATCAGCCTCAAGGAGGAGGGCACGGAGAAGGTGAGCAGCCTTTGCTGGAAACGTGGCAGAAAGTTCAGCTGACAAGGGCATGCTTCCTCAGCTTCAATCTCCTGACACTGGGGTAAAAAAGCCCCACTGTTCTCAAGTGCTTTGAGTCAGCGTTAAAGCAGAGCTGCTAAGATTGGGGTTTTATTTTTATTTTTATTTGACAGTGCATTTCGAGGTATGGGAGAGGAATGGGGGGCAGGCAATACTTATCTAATGGAAAAAATCATTTTAAGTGCGCCTCATTTTCAACTCTTGCCACTGCAACTGTGGATGGTAAATTCATATATAGAGACAGATGAATTTATATAGCAGTGCACAGATAAATGTGACATGAGGGAGAGAGGAGAGAAGGTACTTGAGTAATAACCTCAACAGAGCAGAGATGTTGAGGCTTCTCCAGGTTTCTGAGGCTGGATTTGTTCTCTTTGCCTTTTCCCAGCCCTCAGCCAGCGCTGTGGGCTGCCCTGGGGGTGTCCCAAACGCCAGCACAGGTGACAGCAGCTCCCGAGGCTGCTGGCCCTTGCTCTGTGTGCTGGCTCAGCTCTGGGTGGTAATTGCTGATGGGTTAATTGAGAATTTAACTGTAATTGCTCCCACACAGCTCTCCAGACAGCTTCTCTTTTCATTTTTAATGAAGCACTCTGTTCATTTTTCCCTGTACCAAGGCTGCTGGCGAGGGTTCTAATCATTTATATAAAGTGTGGAAGAAGGTTTGTACACAGACAGGTGATGCCAAAACCCTGTGGGCTGGGTCTTCACGCTCAGCCTTTGGGTTTTGGTGGTGACTCTCCTATTGCAGTTTAGAGACAACAGTCTCTCTGAAAGCAGGGGTTTCCTGGTAGGGTAAGTTTTTCTCTACTTGAGACACTGTAATTGCAAAGACTAAGAAGATCTTGGCAGGATTCAGCTTTTTCACCAGAATCAGGGGGGTTTAATTATTATTTTACTTCTTGGGAGCTGTGCTTCTCCCATCTTTGAGTAGAGGCCCCTGCTGCAGCAAAACCAGTCCTTTTCTCATGTGCCATCCTTCCTGATTCACCTAAAATTTACCCTGAGGGATAAAATTACACTGTTTTGGATGTGTATTGGCATCAGCTCCAAAGTCTGGTTTAACGTGCAGGGCTGGGAGTGTTTTTCCCCACACAAACCTCTCAGTGCTGGCAAGCATTACTGCCTCAAAATTTGGATGAGTGTGTTATTAGCTCCTTACAGAAAATAATAGACATGATTAAGTGGGTGCTGCCATTCACTAACATATGGAAATTGGGACTAAGCTTGTTTATAAAAGATGGCAATTACCCCAGGAATCTCATCCCTCTGTGAACATAAGGTGCTTAAAACACAAAAGTGGGATTTGGAGACCAGCTCCACGCACTGCTCCCCACAGGACTTACAACCCCTGGCTGCTGCTCTATGAGAAGATAGAAACTGCATGCACTAAGTCTGAAGTGTTCCGCAGTCACGAGACAGAAATTTTTGTAGTGCTTAGAATTGTGTTTTGTCCGTGGTTCACACAGATCTCATCATTCCACGCCCCTCCCTATACGCAGTTTGGAGAGGTTTTGGGTTTGTGCTGTTTTTGTGAGAACAGAGCAGTGTAAGCACCTTCTACAGCCCCTTCAGTGTTCTCCTGGAGCACAGCCATGGTAATAACCCAGTTTGGTCCCCAGTGGATCGGGCTGAGGCCCGAGGGCCCCCTGCCCTCCTTGCTGGGGAGGAGTTCATCCCCTGACGCGCAGAAGCAATCTCCCTTTTGGCTGCAGGCATCTCGCGTTCTGCTGAGCTGATTGACACCAAACCGCAGTGGTTTCAGAGCCCGCTGGGAAGGGCACAAGGCACCTCCCACCTTGTCACTAAACTGCAGAACATCCCAGCACTCCCCAGAGTGACGTCCTGCCTGGGTGTCCTCCCTCCTCCCCGGCTGCCCCGCCGTGCCGTCCCTTTGCCAGACGTGCAGTGCTCTCTGTGTGCTCTGTGACCCTGCTGCTCCCTGTCCCATGGCTGCCCCCCTCCCTCCCTGCTGCCAGTGACAGTGAGCAAAGGGCTCATCCACCCTGGTGCAAACCCAAGGACACTGGTATTTCCTGTATTCCTGGCTCGGGCTGCCATAATAGCCAGCATTTTATCTCCTTTGTACATCTGTGCACTTTCCAGATCAGCTTCCCAGCCTGATCTAGTTTGGGGAGCAAAGGGAATGACTGACAAATGCTTGGCATAAACTTTTGTTTCTAATGGCATGGAGGTCCCCACTAAGGATTCGGTAAAAAAAGTTGGTGAGGGGCAAAAGCAATGGCACCTGGGGACACAAACCCCGAGTTTGTGAAATGGTTGTGCTTTGCACAATGCCCAGCACAAACCAAACTGCCTGAGCCAGCTCCTCACCTGCAGCTCCTCACATCAGCCCTCAGCCAGGCTGGGCACAAAAATCCAAGGGCAAAACTCTGGAGATGCTTCCAGACTGCATTTCAGTTGGGTAGATATTGATCTGAAGAAATAGCGTGGTTATAATTTCTGCCCCCACAGCGTAGATGCAAATCCTCTGAAATCACAAATATCTTCCCTGGAGGCTTTGGACTGGGCAGTAAGTACTGGAAGTTTTCACTGTCTGCAGGGCTAGAAAGGAATTCGCCTTTGGCCACTGACGTTTGCTGAGCAAATACTGCTCGGGGTGTGAAATGGTGCCACCCTGATAGCTCTGGCATATCCAGGAGTCCAGGAATGACAGAATAATCTTTGCTAAACCTGCTGGAGGCACAGGGCAAGCAAAAGGCCAGTGCATCCATCAGTCTGCTCCAATGGAGTTATTCAGGCTTTTAACCTGTTCTGTCAGGAGAGAGAGGTCTTGCCACCTGTCTCAACTCCACCATTGACAAAACCCTTTTTAAAAACCATAAAAATAGACATTTGACATTTTTTTAGCAAGGAGCTAAGCCGGCATGTTCCACTTTAGCAGCCAGTTGGCCACCGCAGCAGTGCAGTGCCAAGCCTCAGACTCTCACTGCTGCTGGGTTTGCATTGATGCATTTTGCAGTCACTCCCTGGGGTCTCTGCCTCAGCCCGTGCTGTTGCTGCCTTTCTCCGAGCTCCTGCCCTCCTGCAGCCCTGGCTCCTTTCCTGACCCCCAGGTCAGTGCCCTGGGGGTTTAGGGATCAGGGCAGCTCTGACCCGCTCTCCTGTGTGCAGATTGGGGTCTGGAACTCCTACAGTGGCCTTAACATGACGGACAGCAACAAGGACCGCTCCACCAACATCACGGACTCGCTGGCCAACCGCACGCTCATCGTCACCACCATCCTGGTAAGGCTGCCAGAGCTGCACATCCAGCCTCAGCATCCACACACACCTGCATGAGGCGGGCTCAAAAACACCACACTGCCAGTGGGAGACTCCTGGGAACCCCTGCCTCCAAAATTGTTCCACCTTCCCAGCGTTTCACACAAACCCTGCGCACTTCTCCTGCCAGGAGAACGAACACACACAAACACTCAGCTTTGCAGCCACTGCCTCTACACCCTTTGTTTTACTGGCAGTGAGACCAAGAGGGCTGAAAGGGAGTGGTAAACAGCAGACAGACAGATTGAGTCATTGCCCTTCCTGTGAGCAATGGAGAAGGTGTAACTGGCTATTCGGGAGCTGCTCTGCCTCGTGCTTTCTACATCCCCAGTAATGCCACTTTGTTTTCAATCGCTCTGCCTAATTCCTCAGGAGGAGGGAAAGAGCTCAAAGGCTTCTTCTACACTACTTGTCTATTGCCATAGGTGTTTTGCCACATTAAACTGCTTGCCCAGATCTTCTATCCAAAATCCTGTAAAAGCAAAAATGTACTTTGCAATCTGCCTTTGCTGTTGTCCATTCCCTCTTCGCTCCGTTTGCAGGTTTTTCTCAGTAAAGACTCACTTTTCACAGAATATCAAATGTTAGGTTCTACTTGTGGGGTTTTTTCTGTTATTTAGGGTCCTCTCTCCTTCAGTGTCTCTTTCTGTCCCCTAGAGTGGGATAATGTAGGGTCTAGAGCTTAGGTCTGAGTTTGGAGCTGCTGGGCACAACTGGAATTAAAGCTCCTGGGAGCCACAAATGGTCCATTCCACTGAAAATTAGGGCCCTTATGCACATCACTAATTCCTTCAGTGAGTTTGGTAACACACCTAAACCAGCTTTTAACGCACACAGCAAATTGCTGGTTTCCATGTCCTTGCAGTCCCTTTGGAAAATATTACCATCATGCAGAGAAACTGATCTAATCTGAGCCAAGGCTCACGTCTCTCCCTGCCTGTCTGCTGTGCTTTCCTGCAGGAAGATCCCTATGTGATGTACAAGAAGTCTGACAAGCCCTTGTATGGCAATGACAGATTCGAGGGGTACTGCCTGGACTTGCTAAAGGAGCTGTCAAACATCTTAGGCTTCATCTATGAGGTCAAACTCGTTTCTGACGGCAAATACGGAGCCCAGAATGACAAGGGAGAGTGGAACGGGATGGTCAAGGAACTCATAGATCATGTAAGGCTGAACCCTTCTCTCTCTGTTCTCCTTGCATTTTGTACCTGAAATCTGTGCTGGGGTTTGCACCCTTTAGAGCCGCTGCTGTGTCTGTTTTGCCACCCATCAGAGTAGGAACATCTGAATGAGCAGTTTGCAGGTGTTGGGGGGAAACATCCATCAGTGGCCGTGTCCCAGATGTCCCCCTGCCTTGTAAAAAGAGGAAACACAATGTCACACCCCCCCACAGTACCCTAGAAATGTTAAATGGTGTTGAATTTGAGGCCAGATTGGTCCATTTTGGGAAAGAAATGGAGGGAATTGTGGTGGGTTTGCTGAACACGAGGGAGACGAGTATTTGTCCTTTTGTGTTTCCAGAAAGCTGACCTGGCTGTTGCTCCTCTCACCATCACCTATGTCAGAGAGAAGGTGATTGATTTCTCCAAGCCCTTCATGACGCTGGGGATCAGCATCTTGTACCGGAAGCCCAACGGGACCAACCCCGGCGTTTTCTCCTTTCTAAACCCTCTCTCTCCAGATATTTGGATGTATGTTCTCCTGGCCTGCCTTGGAGTCAGCTGTGTCCTCTTTGTCATTGCCAGGTAAGGCCAGGACAGAGTTTTAGATGCACCCACAGCTGTTGGATGGGCTCTGGAGTCCAGGGGTATCAAGTACAGGGGGTTATCCAATTCTAAAACCTTTCTCCATATTTTCTCATCAGCACTGCTTTTCTGTATTGCACTGAGGTTTTGCTTTCTCTAAGGACTGTTCCAAGAGAAATATCCAGTGGGGTGCATCAGGAGGCACCACCCCAGCAGATATGTGCTGAAAAGGAGTTGGTTACTGCCATGTAGGCATTTCCCTTTTCCACTCACAGTGACACAATTCAAAGGTGAAGGACCCAAAAGGTGAACCTAGTTTTGCTGGAGGTCCAGCCCTAGAGGTCTGTTCCAGCCAAAATGGTTCTGTGAAGGAGGAGGAGAGTCACAGAGTGACTTCCCAGGGTGGCCTGAGGTGAAGGAGGAGTTTACCCCTCCCTGGCAGCTGTGGGGCTGTGTGCAATTACTCGTGACTTCCCACAGGCTGCTGCAGTGCCTCAGTGTACCATAAATAATAACTCTACTGTACACAGCCCATGACCTCAGTCATGACTAATCTTAAATCTGCTCCTCTCTGGCAGACTGGCCTTTCTGCACTTGTGTGCCAAGACTGAAAACATCCCCCAGCCCTCTCCACCTCAGAACAGTGGAAGGGAGCACAAATGCTTCCCTTGAGCTGATGCCTGACAACACTGCCTAGTAAGATTCAGCTGCACGGGCTGAGGAAGTGAAATTGTATTCATGTTAATTTAGATTTTTGCATTTTAAGCTAAGCTGCTCTTGAAATCCACATCAAGACCTGTCCATATCTCCAAATACATCGAGATTTCTGTAAGATTTGCAAAGTGTTTCAGCAAATACTGGCTGGTTTTAATAACCCCAGAAACCATCCACTTCCTAGCACTGTCACAGTAAATTAAATGGTTACCCACATTTTGACAGCAGTTCCTGGAAAACAAATACTTGGGGATAATTTGCACAGACTGGTATAATTCTCCTGTCACTTCTTCCAACTTTTCAGCAGCTGCATAATTTCTCATTTGTCTCAGAGCCTTATGCAGCCCTGTTGTTTTTACATTAATTTTTAAACTCGAGCACTGAAGTTTTTATCACTGTGAAGGGCTGCAGACTGGCAAAGCTCTGTTCCAAGTACGCTGCCAGTGGATGAACAAGGTGCTTTCTGCCAGAATTCCCCTTTCTGCCAGAATTTCCCTTTCTGCTCCTGCCGTGTCAGCTGCGCTGCTGCGTCAGTGGAGGCAGAGCCAAGTAGCTGAGCCAACAATGTCACACAGACCCTGTGGGGAAAGGTGCTGGGGTGACCTTCAGCACCCCACCTTTATCAGAAACCTCAACACAGCTGCTGCTGAGCAGGGAGAAAACCAGGAGGGAAAAGGCCAGGAAAACAGAAGGTCTGAGCAGTGAATTCTGCTGAACTGTAAACCAGAGCTCAGTGCAGCAACAGAAACACGAGAAGAAAATCAGGTTTTGTTTTGAGGTGTAGAAGAGACGTACACCCTACTAATACATTGAAATATGTGCCCAGGGCAGGAAAAACCTTCCCAGTCTGGAAGACAGGGCTTTGCTGCCAGAATTTTATGCCCACTTTCTAGCAATGGCCCTTTTGCTCTTTCTGTGATGGAGACATTTGTGTCCAACTCACTGAATGTGGTGGTTTTCTGAAACCCTGCAAAATTCCAGCCTTGGGCTTCCCAGGCAGGTCAGGCAGAGGGATTTTTCTTCTTCCTGCCCTGTGTAAATACTGTGGGGGGAACTCCTCACTCCTAGGGGTGTTGGCAACCTGTTGGTCCTAACTGGCGGTCTCTTGTGAAGGATGTGTTTCCCTCTGTGTGCAGGAGCTGAGTTGGGAACAATCTGGTCACTCCACAACCCCTGCTTCCATTATTACAGCAGAAATCTGAAACATCTAACTTGGGAATTGCTTTTCGTTTGACGGGCGCATGCAGAACTGTTGTTACTTGAACCTGAAAACTTTGTCTTTTGTCATGATTTTTGATACTCTCGTTCTGGGTATTGCTGATGGCATGCTAAGCTACACCCTCTCCCAATTAACGGGTTCATTATTACCAGACTTCATTACTTCAGCTAAGCAAGGCACCGCGCAGCAACCGTGCATAAATTCAATGCTTAATTATATTGTTGCAACAGTAATTAGAATGTGTTGGGTGAGGCTGTCAATGAAAGCTGCATTCACACGCTCCATGAGAGGCCTGAGGAGGAGCAGCCCGTGCTGGCTGTGTGCTTAGCCCAGAGTTCCTCCAGGGAGCCCCTGTGCAGCTCCCTCCCTGCGGTGCCCACCGTGTCCCTGTGGCCTGGGGAGCTGCCACTGGTGCCAGCACCTCCCGAAGCTGGGGAGAGCAGGGTGCTCCCAGTGCCCAGGCTGCTCCTGGACGGGCACCTGCTTCAGACTGGGGCTCCCTGCCAGCTCAGAGCATCCAGCCGTTCTGGGAATGCTGGGCAGCTGCTGCTGCTGCAGGGAGAGCACTGAGAGGGCTGCTGCTCCTTCCCGATTCCCAAAACCCATCCCAGGAGCAGCCCCGGGCTCCCAGCAGTGCCCTGCGAGTGGGGCAGGGAGCTGTGGGGCCGTGGCAGGGACGAGAGGAGCAGCAGCACCATGCCATGCCCAGCAGTGTGCCATCCATGGCTCCACAGCTGGCACAGAGCAGTGCTGGTGTCCTGGGGACACCACAGCCCTGCACCCCGGGTTCTCCTGTGCCTGTTCCTGTGTGTCCTGGGGACACCACAGCCCTGCACCCCGGGTTCTCCTGTGCCTGTTCCTGTGTGTCCTGGGGACACCACAGCCCTGCACCCCGGGTTCTCCTGTGCCTGTTCCTGTGTGTCCTGGGGACACCACAGCC
>JAODLH010001940.1:1035242-1047352 GCA_027575645.1 Cossypha caffra
CGGCCAGGGACTTGTAAGGAAAAAACTGGAAAAATGGGTGGGCAAATTTCCGCAGGAAATGCTACTTCAAATGGCCCCAATATTCCCAACAGAGGAATGGAGATGGTTCCTACTTGTGAAGAGCCACTTAGCCACCGTCAGAATTTAGTGGTATCTTGCGGCTCACCAAACTGAGGTGGAATTCAGGTGACATTCACAGATATTGAATTTACAGGTGAGGCATATTAGCATTTAAAGCTCAAAGAACCAGAAAATCAACTTCTCACATGAATCCCCCCGAAGGTGGTGTTTAAAACTGGGCCTGGAATCAGCTGAGATGGCTGTAAGCCAGAGACAGGGCTCGAGGGACTGAGGAGACGCTGCCCTTAACCCCTGCGGCAAAAGGATCCTGTCCTGAAGTGTGATTGCAGCGGGAAGCACAAAGCAGGAGTTGATTTGGTGTGTTTCTCATACTCGCTGTCACTCCAGATGTGGCGCTGGCACTGGGGCTGGGCAGGCTGAGGCACATCTGGCCCGGCAGCGGGGCCGCTGTGTGACCCCGTGCCCCTTGTCCCCGCAGAAGTCCAAGATCTCGACGTACGAGAAGATGTGGGCGTTCATGAGCAGCCGGCAGCAGACGGCGCTGGTGAAGAACAACGACGAGGGCATCCAGCGCGTGCTCACCACCGACTACGCCCTGCTGATGGAGTCCACCAGCATCGAGTACGTGACGCAGAGGAACTGCAACCTCACCCAGATCGGGGGGCTCATCGACTCCAAGGGCTACGGCGTGGGCACGCCCATCGGTGAGAGCGGGGCCGCGCTGGGGGAATCCGTGCCAGGGTCCGGGGGAGTGGAGTCACGCTGCCCAGGTGGGACGCTGGGGAGGGGTTCCTCCCTGGCACAGGGCGCAGCTCGGTCCCTGGGAGCGTCCAAGGCCAGGCTGGACGGAGCTCTGAGGTACCTGGGACAGGGGGAGGTGCCCTGCCCCCCCGATCGGAAGGGCGTTAAGGTCCCTGCCCGCCCAGACCGTTCTGGGATTCTGTATGTAGCCCACAGAAAACTGCTTACTCAAACACTGAAATCCCTGATGCAGAACCTTGCAGTTGATCCTCACTGCTCCTCAGTGTTGCTCTGAGGTCGTGAAATGAATCAGAAATTCATCTCCTTTAATGCACAGCTTTAAGACTCCCAGTTTCTCTGAACTCTCTCTGTGGCAGACCTTTTCTAGCACGTCCAGCACCCTTTCTAAGACCTCTAATTGTACAGCATTAAGAATTGCATCAGATTTTCGTGCAGTGCACTTGTGAACAATTGGCACTGGGGAGCCAGGTTTTGTCCTGTGTTCATAGAATTATGGAATTATGGAACCACAGAAGGGTTTGCGTTGGAAAGAATCTCAAAGCCCGCCCAGAGCAGATATAAATAATGGAGAAACACCTCTGCACTTGGAACTGTCATTCTTTGTGGTGCTGAGCACCGCAGACAGATTGTCACAGACATGACATCCCAAGTCTGTCTTTCCCCTGGCTGGGTGAGAACAGCCTTGGCACCCGGGGGAAAGTGATACAAAAGCTAAAATTCCCGAGAATGACAAACTCGTGGCAAGAGTTTCCTTCTGGTTATAAAACTGCCACAGTTTAAACCAAGAACAATGAAGGAATAATTGGAACAGATGGCAATCCTCAGAGACAGTGCAGCCACTGGAAATGCAGCTGTGAAATATATTTATAAAGTGTTCCTCCTATGAGAAGTGCACCTTTATTTTTTTGTTGAGAAAAACCTGCAAAATTCAGGGGAATAGATATCCCCAAGCTCTGTGGAATAATCCAGCACCATCAAGCACCTCATAAACAACTGACTTCATAAACAAGATAAACCTGCCACTATTCAGAGGGACCCCCAAGGCTCTGTTTTTTCTCTCAGAGCATTCAAGAGTGTTGATTGCAGAGGCTGTATGGAAAATTTTAAAAACAAAACAAAACAGAAAAGGCTTGTCTGTGACCCTTAAAAACCACAGGGCCTGTCACTCCAGAATTTCCAGTGAGAGAGATGGACAGCACCTTACAGCTCCCAAAGAAACAGGGAGGAGAATTCTTGAATCTGGGAAATGTATTATTTTATCAGAGCATCTTCTGCAATTAAAATGCAGCAGCTATAGGCATCAGCAGGAATTTCCCCAAGGAAAGGGTGGTCAGGCCTTGGCAGGGGCTGCCCAGGGAGGTTTGGAGTGCCCATCCCTGGAGGTGTCCAAGGAACTCCTGGAGGTGGCACTGAGTGCTGGGGACAAGGTGGGCGTGGGGCACAGGCTGGACTCAGTGCTCTCAGTTCCTTCCCACCCTCAGTGGTTCTGGGATTCTGTGATGTGTGTGTCAGGGCAGGTTTAACTCCAGGAGCAGTGCCAGTGCTGATGCAGGTAATTCTAACACTAAAGCTCTCCTCAGTTCCTTGGGAAACTGCTAAGAATGTAGATAAATGCATTTCTTGGCCTAAGAGGTTTGTGAATGGCTCAGAGGCCATAAGTAATGTGCTGAATATTAGAAGAGGTGTGGAGATGGATTTGTGGGTGGTGGTAGAGCTCACCAATAAACCACCACCAGTGCAGCTCTCCAGGCACTCTTGACAAACTCTAAAAGCCCAGGCAGAAATATGGAAGTGCCTGCTACCCTCTAGATGAATTGTGGTAATCCTGATGGCAGCATAAACACCACCAGAAAGAATGAACAGCCCCACAAATCCTGTGTGGTGACTCTGGCTGTTCCACTTTACCTCCCAGCTGTCCTTCCAGGCAGGGGGAATGGATGAGTCCTGCAGCCTCGCACATGGCAGGGGACAAGCCTCTCCCAAGGCACAAACAATTCTGCTCTCTCTTTTGTGAGGCACTGCTCTTTTCAGGGGTGATAATTCCCTCCTCTGTGCAAAGCCAGCTTTTGGAGGTGTTTCTGGCCTGTTTTCTGTGCTGTTCTTTTTGGGTCTTTAACAGCAAGCACACAAGCCATCCATTCTTACGGCGGGCACGTCTTGCTCTCAGCGCTGGCTGCCCCCAGCAGGGCTGGTCTCTGGCTCCCCAGATGGATTGGGACAGTGTGACACACGTCTCCTGGCAGCTGTGGTCACAGCACGGCCCAGTGCTGGCAGTGCTCTGCCCCAGCACAGCAAGTGCTGGCACGACAAATGAGGAACTGCAATGTTCCTCACGCTGCTTCTCCTCAGACAGGGCTGGGGGATGCAGGAGGTGGAGAGCAGCGAGAGGGACGTGTATCCACAGGACAAGGATTTTAGCAATGCCCTGCACAGCAAAACAAGGGGGAAAACTGAAGCTGTGAGGCCAAATTTCCAAGGCTACTTCGATGCATAAGGACTCAGGAGTGGTGCCTCAGTGAGATTTTTCTGAAGTACCACATGACCTCTGCAATTCTGGCACACAGTCTGCCTTAAAGCTTGGTTTGCCTTGATGGAGCTGAGTTTGCTACACCTTTAATGTGCAGCAAAATATGACTTCGGTGAAATAGCAGTTGAAGAAAATCTGAGAATTGCAGAATCACAGAATGGCCTGGACTGGGAGGGACCTTAAAGCCCATCCAGTGCCACCCCTGCCATGGCAGGGACACCTCCCTCTATCCCATCCCACCTGGCCTTGGGCACTTCCAGGGGCAGCCACAGCTTCTCTGGCACCTGTGCCAGGGCAGGGACACCCTCAGAGGGAAGCACTTCTTTCCAGCATCCCACCTCATCCTGCCCTGTGGCAGTGGGAAGGCTTTCCCGCGTCCTGTCCCTCCATGTCTTATTAATGGGGTGCTAAAGGAAGGGAAGGGTGGGCAGGAGCAGCTGCAGGGCTTTCAGCTCTGCATTTCAGCCTCTGAATGTTTCCAGCTGGAGGGAGTCCAGCATGGCATTTGGATTTGGGAGCACACATGTGCCTTTGGAGCCAAACAGCATCTCACAGAACCACAGAACCATTCTTGCAAGCCTCCCCTCCTAACTATCACAAAATCCTGGTCCCACAAAGAAAAGTGTCTCTCACAAACACTGGCTGTGGGATTTTGGAAGGTGGAGAGGCTGTGCAGAGTGTGAGAGAGCAAATCTAAGCAGACTGAGCCACCCAGTGTGACCCCAGTCTTCACCAGACCCTGCCCAGGTCCATAAAGCTGCAGAGCCTGCACACACATCATTTAGCAAATGGTGGCCTGCAAACCACAAGCATGAAATTGTTGCTATTTTCAGCTTGCAGGGCCCCCATTGTTGCAAATCACAATAAAAAGGACTTGTCCACACAGTACTCTTACAAGCTGTAGGTGTGGTGCAGGTGTAAATGAGAAGAGGAAGTGTCTGAGTGACTCTGGACTCCTCTGAGGCAGCCACCCACTTACAGGCAGCAGGAAAAACCAACAGGTGCTGAGGTCAATAGAAGGGACGCAAGGCGGAAGTTCTCAGAGTGCTCACAGCAACATTCACATATGATGTGGAGGAATGCCTTAGCGAGAAAACCCACTGCCAAGGCTTAAACAAACCTCACTAGGAGACCCTAAAACTATCGAGAGTTCACAAAGAACTGCACCAGTGGAGCCTTCTGTTCCCCAGTGCCCAGGGCAGACACCAACAGAGATTCCCTTCCCACCTCCAGCCTCTCCAGCTGGAATAATCCCTCCTGTGATAAGGCAGGCTCCTTCCTCCGAGGTGGCAGCTGCTGCCTGCAGCAGTGCCAGCCCGGCTGTCCCCTTGCAGGGTCCCCGTACAGGGACAAGATCACCATCGCCATCCTGCAGCTGCAGGAGGAGGGCAAGCTGCACATGATGAAGGAGAAGTGGTGGCGCGGCAACGGCTGCCCCGAGGAGGACAGCAAGGAGGCCAGCGCCCTGGGGGTGGAGAACATCGGGGGCATCTTCATCGTGCTGGCGGCGGGGCTGGTGCTCTCCGTGTTCGTGGCCATCGGCGAGTTCATCTACAAATCGCGCAAGAACAGCGACATCGAGCAGGTGCGTGCGGCTGGGCTGCGGGGCAGGCTCTGCGCGGGGGCTCTGCACGGGGGCTCTGCAGGGCAGGCTCTGCAGGGCAGGCTCTGCAGCACAGGGCTCTGCAGCGCAGGGCAGCATGAATTATATTGGAAAGGAACAAAACACGACTGGGCTGTTGGCTTTTTTACATGGCATTAACACAAACCGCTCGAGTCACCCAGACAAGCCCATCCAAATCCCAAGAGTCACTCTCCTCTTGCTCTAGAAAGGGTCTCTTTTCAGAGCCAGGGGTTTACAAGTTGTGCTGAAGGATGCACTTCAAAGCAGGGAGATCTACTGAGAGGTGATGGATGCCACTGTAAAGTAAGATTATGGAGCCAAAGAAATTCTGGTTATAGCTCCACTGAAGTGTAATGAGCTATTTAAAGGGGCAGAGGGAAAACAAAGGAAATGCTGTGTGTAAATCACGGCGTTAGAGCAGTTTGTGAGAAGGGATCAAGCCATAAAATGGAGTGTAAACACCCCTGTAGAGAACCACGAGGCCTGTGAAAGAGGCAGGGCTGAGCAGGACCTTGGAGAGTGCTCCTGAAGCTGTCAGCCAGCCAGGGCAGTTTGTCCTGGCCCTGTCCCGTGCCCTGCTGTGGCCCTGTTTGGCTCCTCTTCTCTCCAGCAGGAATTCCCCGAGGGACAGGGGGACCCCACCCTGCAGGACCAGGGGGTGCCCCTGAATCCCCAGGGGTTCCCATTTCCTACTCCAGGCTCCCAGACGTGAGGCCCCCACCTCGAAGCGGGTTAAGTTCCCTTTGCACTTGGAGGTGGGAAAGGCTGGAGCTTTTCCAAGGGGGATTCGCCCTCCCCACCCAAGGTGGCATCCTGCAAGGGTGATGACAAGTGCCAGCAGTGGCTGTTGAGGCGAACAGCCTCCCCGAGGGCGGCAGGGACGAGTGCAAGGAGAAGAGAACATTTTGGACTCACTCTGCAGGTGCGGTTTGCAGTGAAAACACCGTCACTGTCCACAAAAAGCAGCTGCAGCTCATGGAGCAATCCCAGGACGTGCCAGTCAAAGGGCCCCTGGTTTGGGATAAGGCAGAGATAAAGGATTAATGTACTTGCACATTTTGCACATATTGCAGCTTTCTAATTAGCACTTTAGCCCGTTTTAGCACAAAATGCATAAAAAAATGTATCTTTGTTTTGTTCATGTCTCGGGAGATCGTTTATTCAAATGTTTTGGAGAACAGTTGCAGCTAATTAAAATATTTAGTATAATTAAAATGTTTAGTTAAAGTGCTAACGTGGTGCAGAATATCCTGGAAACTTTGCAGGAGTCTGTGCAAGGCAGTGCCTCCCTGAAGCCAGGACTGAAGTAACCTAAAGCTTGAGGCCAGGGGTGTTAATAAACTGAGCAATATGTGGGGTGAATAACAGAATTCGAGGTTGCACACACGTGTGCACAGCCCCCATTTCTGCACCTTAATAATTGGAGTCATTAAGTGAGTTAATGTGGCACATCCTGCTTCTTTTCCAGAAGCAATTTCACAGGGAGCACACCACCAGTGATTGCAGTGCCTCTCCCTAGTTTCTCTGGGATTGTTTTCTCTTTTCCCTGGTGAGATAATCAGCTTAGATGGGAAATGCTGTGCAGGGTGTGTTATCACTAAGCTAATCCAAAGCATCGTTGAATACAATCCGTGACGTTTCTGTTTCCGTAAGTGGAGTCTCTTTTGATTTAAATGGCTTTTGAATCATTCTCATGCTTGTTTTCAGTTTCGCTTCATTCATTTATTTACTTTCTCCATTTCTCTTCTTTTGCATGCAAGGCCTTTTGTTTCTTTTACGGACTGCAGTGTAAGCAACCCCACCCGTCCAACTCCACCTCTGGCACCACCTTATCCACGGAGTTAGACTGTGGCAAGTTGATCCGGGAGGAGCGAGGGATCCGGGCGCAGCCCTCGATCCACACGGTGTAGTCAGGAGAGGAGCAAGGTGTGTCCGGGGAGCGCGGCAGCCGGGCAGGGCTCGGGCTGCCGAGGGCTGCCACAGCGCAGGGCTGGGCTAGAGTCCAGTAACAGAGCCCCCAAACCCGGGCACTTTCAGTGCGTGCACGGGAAATGGTTACACCCCGCAGGGAGCTCAGCAGAGCCTCGCACACTTACCAGTCTCTCACGTGCAATTGTCACCTTGTCGTTTCCCGGGGTAAATCACCTGCCTCAGGTAAGAAAAACCATTTACCTCCTTCTCGTCTCCTCCCCAGCGCCAGCTGAACAGTGCAGCCTGCTTACTGGGAGCAGGGAGGAACACTCAGCTTGGTCTCTGCTGCAGGAGGGCCGGGCAGCTCTGAATTCAGGAGCCTCCCAAACACCCTGCAGGGCTCCATTAACTTCATGAACCCCTGCTACAAGCAGCCAGAGATGTTGAGCTGGCATCTCTTACTCCCTGTGTCAATATTTAATGAATTTTAATTCCTCCATTTAAAATTCATCACTCAAAGCCTGCAAGTAACTATCACAGCACAAAATCAGAGCCATCAGGTAAATTTTATGCCGTGTAACCATTAAGGACATATTCAACAGGAGCACCCTCAGGCAGCACCCTCACAGACCATTAATAGAGCAGCCCCATTGTCTTCTTTGAGCAATGCACAGCGTTCATTTGTCACAGAAAACTCCTTTGTGGGAAAATCGGGCATCGGTTTATCCCAGACAGCCAAGCCCTGGCATTGCTCTGCATATTGAACCCTGGTGGATGTTTTGTGTAGGAGGCTGGCACTGGATGTGTTTCACACCCTGGAAGGACAGCACTTGGAGTTCCTCCAGCCCTCAGCCAGTCAGGGACTGACAGGGCAGGGGACAATGGGCTGGATGTGGTTTTGCCACCAAAAAACACATGCCAACAATTTGAGATGCAAAAGTGCAGAGAAATGCCAGCTCGAGGGATGTCGTGAACTGTGGCAAGCCCCAGTGTTCCCAAACCCTTGTACCTGTGTTCCATTGTATGCCAGATCTCCATCAGCCTCACCAGCTCACCCCCCACCCCTGTTTGGTGTTTTCCTGCCCAGTGGAGCTCCTGCCATCAGACAGGTCACTGCTCTGTTTTCCTGGGGCCATTTCTGCCCCCGGCTGCACTCAGGGGAGCTGACTTTGGGTGGAAGCCTTCACACCCCAGGTGCCCCCTGGAACAGGCTCTGTGTGCCTGGCTCCCGAGGGCAGCCGGAGCACACAGTGCCTGTGGTTCCCTCTCACCCCTGCTCCGTGCTGGTGCTGCTGGCAGCAGGCTGGAGAGGTTTGTGACAAATTGTGTACCAGTTCTCCTCTGCTCATCCGGGCTGGGAGTCTATGCTGCACTCCAGATGCTGCAAGAAATTGTATTGCTCACAATGGGCTCTTAACTTGTTTGAATGGAGCCTTGAAAGCTTTGGCTCTCCATAAAATGCTCCTTCTTGCCAGCAAAGACCTGAATTGGGTCCTCTGAATACCTGATTTTAGAAAGCACTGTTTCTTTGCAGCTTCCCAGTAGAAGAGACTTAAAGCTAATTAAATTCAGCTCCTCTCAACTCTCAGAGGAGAAGGAAGATGCCTAGTGTGTTTATCTCCATCCCTGCTCCACGCCAGGAATCCTCTGGGCTGCAGCTTGGGCCGGTTTTGTACCTGCTCCTTAGATGGGTGCGGGATCCAGAGCGTTTCTGTCGCTGCTGGCAAACATGTCCCAGCTGGCAGTGACAGCCACCCTTCCCTGGCTGCAGCTGTCCCACAGGCAGCCCCACGGGCTGGCAGCAGCTCCCTGGGGTTCCAAAGCAGCTCCTGCTATCCCTGACAGAGCCTCAGCTACAGAGAGAGCTACCAAAACCCATCACTGGTGTTCAGGTGATGTGGGAGACCAGCAAACAGCTTTACTGATTTTTCTTGTGAGCAGAGCACAAAGGAACAGTTTCTGTAAGTGAGGGGGAGTTAAATTAACCTCTGGATTACTGTCACACTGTTTTGACAGTCACTGCTCAACAGGCAGGCAGGTTAAAGGAGTCGATTTGGGGATCTCCTCTTGCCTTCAGTGACAGAATACCCACACACATCCTTAATGTGCCCCAGCAGCAGGTTTTGCTCACTGAAAGAAACTGTTTCGGATATTTTTCCTTCTGTGCAAAAATAAATCCCTTTTCTTTCAGCACAAGACACAGGTCAGTGTCCCAGCCGTGGGTGCAGGAGAAAAACCCTGACTTCTGCACTTCCTCCTCTGGCCCTGAGCTGCTCAGGAGTTCTTCCAGAGGGAAATCTGCCCCACATCCTTTGGTTTTCACAGTTCTCAGCACTCCAACAGCACATTGTTGGGTGGCTTTTTTATTGCTTTTTATTGTTATTTGGTTGGTTTGCAAAGTATTAATAAAATGCCTTGTCCTCAGTGGTAGCCCAGCAGCAGAAGCAACAGATTGATAAATCCTGGCTACAACTATTTTTTTTTCATTGTTTCTACTTTATTTTATGTTTTTTATTTATTTATTTTTAATTCTGAATCTGTACATCTCCTAAAGCTTAGCACAGACCTCTGCATGGGAGTGTAAGGAAGGATTTGGGAGCTTCATGACTAAGCTTTAGCAGTTGCTGAAATGACCAAAAGGCACAGAGAAAGAGCCCCACATCACACAGAGAGCAGAACCTATTCTGCTTTTAAAGGATGACATTTCCTTTTACATGCCATGGCCTGCAGCATTTTGACACTGCCAGGATGAGAAAGTTCAGCTGGCTGAAAGCACAATGTTAAATTCATGTCTGAGTTGTAAAAGGGATTGATGTGTGCCCACTCTGCTCTTGTTCTGGACAGACCTCAGCAGCGGACTGACCAGCATGGAAATAAAAGGGGTTTTAAAGCAGCCATTTTAGTCTGGCCACCAGAATATGAGACACAAGAACAGTATATTGCCCTTCAAAATGGATATTTAATGTCAACGTCCCCTTTATGACTGCTGCTTTGCAGGTGCTGCTCATAGGGCTGGTGCTCAGGCTCACTGGGTTTCCCCATGGGGTGTGTTCCTTGTCCATGGCTTTCCTATAAACCCCACACCCTTCTGGCTGAGGCTGCGCTCGCTCTGCACCACTTGTCCTAAGAATAACTAGAAGTCTTCCTGCTAATGATGATTTTAAAATTCAGAGCAGTTGGAAATGGAGCCATTGGGCACTCCACAGATCAGATATTAAAAACCTCCCAGCAATATGTTCTGTGTCTCTGTCTGCAGATGCAAAATGAACTTCATGGGGCTGTTTTGTGGAGATGAATGGGAAAGGCGTTGTGGTTATTGCACAGTCTGAGTAATAGGGATTCTTTTGGAAAATTAAAGTACCAGCTATTAACAAGGCAGTAAAGTGCACTCTTTTCCCCTGCAGAAATCATCCCTGGCTGCGCTCTGCAGAGAGTGATGGCTGGGATTAAATACAACACATTAGGAGGTTAGTGAGAAACACAGGGAAACAAGATAAAAATAAGGCTGATCAATCCTACGAAGGGTTAATAGGATCCCGTTCCTATTTACCGTGGAGTTCTGGATTGACTTTGTAATCCAGACTTTAAAAACTCAGTGAACCTGAGACCACCGAGGGCAGCAATCAAGGCCAAGTCCGCCCCTCAGGGCATTTGTGTTCAGTAGTTCGGCCGGTTTGCTCTCAGAACAGCTGGGAGCAGTGCAGGGAGGTGCTGGGGGGGCACCCGCTCCTCCTGCTGCTTCCCGGGGGCAGGGGCGCTGGAATGCCTGGGCTGCATTGTCAGAGGGGGGCATTTGAGCGGCCACTGCAGCAGCAGGGGCCTGGCCACCACAGCTGCCATCTGAAAGGACAGCACAGCCTGGCTGCGCCCACCGACTGGGCAGTGGCACGAACTACAGGAGCTGAATTGGAGCTGAATGGAACAGAAAGGAAGCACCGCAGGGGAGGAGCACCTGAGCTGGGAGGGTGCTGGGGTCTGAGGCTGTGCAGCCCAGGAGGAGGTGGCACACACAGGACACCAAACTCACACCACGCTGGGGCACTGAGGGCCGGGGCGAGCTGCAGGGCCCGTCACAGCCTTTACTCAGCCGCTGGAGGTAAGGGGCCTCAAGCTTTGTACCCCTGCTGCCATTGCTTCAGTCTATGTATAAATAATCTATTCGTGGGCGTTCGCACAGAACAATTACTGTGGGTTTGTTTTGGGTTGGGGTTTTTGCAAAGCCACGTACTTCCACTTAAAGGCTACTTGTGTTTCTTTGTGTTATATGTAATTATGCCAGCTGTGGATTTTAAAAGATGTTTCCACTTACCCCAAATGTCTTTGTCAACGCTGTGATGGTGGGAAGAACGAAGATCTCTTCTTTCTTTCTTTCTTTCCAAGCCATTCAGCTCCCTTATTCTTGTGGTAATTATCTCTTCTTCAAAACACAATATTTGAAAAGATTATTTCCAAAGAAAAGAAGAAGATTGAGGGCTGTGCTATATTTGAGAAATGTTTGTTCATTTCATGAGGGCAAAATAACTAAGCCACAAAGAAATCTTCAAAAAACTCTTCTTTGTTTTCTCCAGCACGCTCATGGTTTTTTGTGAGTAAGGTATATGGTGTTTAAAACAAGGTCTTTTCTCTTGTGAGGTCAGAGGCAAATGAGAAAGGGTAAGTTTTGTCATGCAAAGCCACCAAAACACGGCAAAGGCTCCTGTGGGGAATTTCGGAAACATCCATAAGCAGCTGTAGTTGAGCCAAGGTTAAATGAAAGTCACTGCAAGCTGAGTTAGGGAAAAACCCTTGCTGAGTGCAGTCACCCGTTGTATCCAGGGATTTATTCCCAGCTGGATCTTCTGAGGAGCTCCTGAGCCACATGAGGGCCAAAACAGAGCTTTGGGCTCTTCTGAGGAGCTCCCAAGCCCCGTGAGGGCCAAGACCGAGCTTTGGCTTCTCCTGAGGAGCGCCTGAGCCCTGTTAGAGCCAAAACCAAGTTTTGGACTCCTCTGAGGAGCTCCTGAGCCCTGTGAGGGCCAGGACCAAACTGGCTCCTCCTGAGGAGTTCCCGGAGCTCCACGAGGGCCCAGGCCGGGCTTTGGCTCCTCCTGAGGAGCTCCTGGAGCTCCACGAGGGCCCAGGCCGGGCTTTGGCTCCTCCTGAGGAGTTCCCAGAGCTCCATGAGGGCCCAGGCCAGGCCTTGGCTCCTCCTGAGGAGCTCCTGGA
>JAODLH010001940.1:1048662-1059529 GCA_027575645.1 Cossypha caffra
CAGGCCTTGGCTCCTCCTGAGGAGCTCCTGGAGCTCCACGAGGGCCCAGGCCAGGCCTTGGCTCCTCCTGAGGAGCTCCTGGAGCTCCACGAGGGCCCAGGCCGGGCCTTGGCCAGGCTCTCCACGGTGGAAGGTGTTTAATGCCATCCCCTCTCTCCACAGTGTCTCTCTTTCAACGCCATCATGGAGGAGCTGGGCATTTCCCTGAAGCACCAGAAGAAGCTGAAGAAGAGGTCGAGGGCGAAGGGGAGGCCGTCCTTCCCGAGCATCCTCACGTGCCAGCAGCGGCGCTCGCTGAGGAAGGATGGCGTGGCGTGAGGGCCGGGCGGGGAGAGGACAGCGCCTGCCCGGGGGCAGCAGCACGCGGAGGGGACACGGCCTCAGCTCCTCAGAGGCTGTCCCTGCGTTCTGTTGTACTCTAGAGCACGGCAGCCGAAATGCTCGCCTAGACTCTGCACCACTGACCCTCCGGCTCGTGTCTGGCTCTTCCTCTGGGCTGCATCTCTGCTCACCTCATCTGCACCTCTGTCCCCTCCCCGTGCATCGCTGTATGTGCTTTCTAAATAAATAAATAAACGACAGACAGGGTTCTCTTTTCCAAGAATCTGGGAGTGAAACTTTTCTTTTCCCTTCTGAGGCAAAGATTGCAGCTCTGCTGAGCACTGAGGACTCAGCTCTGCTGAGCACGGTCGTTTGGGAACCAGGCTCCAGACACCAAAGGGACCATTAACTCATAAACTGTGACTACAGGAATGGATGAAGTACAAGGGCATGCAACAACAAGGCTTTTTTAATTTGTCTGGCACTGTAGGCTCCTTCCTGTCAGCAGCTTGCTTTCCACCATCTTTTCCCTTTTCCATTTCTTTTAACACATGATTATTTGGTAATATCACTGCAATAGGTGATACCGTCAGCCATTGCTGGTGTTTAAAAAGAAAAATCAAAATTCTACAAGGAGTGATCAGTGAACAACACTGACACAATCACACTCCGCATCCCTCAGATCCTGATGCCAATAAAGCAATTCTTGATTAGGGAGTGAAAATCTCTGAGAAATTAGGGCAGAGAATGCTCAGTTGATAACAATGGTATAACAATACCCTTGTTGACCACCAAGGTGACAGACGATCTGGCCTGGGTTGGGTGAGCCCTCTGTGGTGCAGCCTGGGTTTAAGGACATCAAAGGCTTATTGAGGACCCTTCCCTCTCCCATGGAGGGTCAAGTTCTTAAAGAAGGAAATTCATCAGATTAACAAGGCCTGGTTTTGACAGACTCATATTAATTCCTGTTCATTTCCTCCCTCTTACTTAAAAAATAGTTATTTCATGCAAGCGCTTGTCAGGCAACACAAAATTCCCTGGGTTCTTCCTTTCCTTCCTCAGAAAACAGGAGTTACCATTGGTGTTTCCCAGCGTTTCTTCTGGATGGGTCTGTCCTCTGGAGGTGTGGGACAGGTGAGAGCAGGGTCTCCTGCAGGTGCCTGCGGTGGGAGCAGCTCGGTGCCTGCTTTGGGCAGCTCGGTCTGCTGCAGAGGCTGGGCTGGTGAGCAGGAGCTGGGGCAAGCAGCCCCTGGCTGGGAGAGTTCACAGACAGCCTTATCACGGGCAGCTTCATCGATGTGTGTGCCATCACCTCACAAACACACCTTGCAGACCCCCAGCACCACTGTGCCGCTAGAAAAGCAGGTTATTGTTGAAATAATGATTGAAAAGCAGGTTATTATTTTCCAGTGGGTGTAACTCTATTGCTCTGCCATCCATAGCCCTCAGCTAAGGTACTTTTAAATTACTCAGTTAAAAATGATAAAAGATTTATGATCAAGCCTTTTTTATTATTTTTTTTTTTCCTGTGGCTTAGACCTTGAGATTCAAGATTTCCAAGTTCAATTTTTAAAATATCTGGTCATGTTTGCCTGAAAGTAAGAGACAGCACTTTGGTTACTTTTTTGCAGTTCTACCTGTGGGTGTAGGAGCAGGTATGACTGCAGTGACCTTCTCCCTGTCTCCCAACAAGTCCCATTTTCCTGCCTTTCTCTCAATGGGAGCAGAGAAGGCTGGTTAGAGATTAGGAAAGGCAATGTCCTCGTTGGGCTGGTAGGACAAGGGGGAAAGGCTTCCCAGTGCCAGAGGGCAGGGCTGGATGGGACTTTGGGAAGGAATTCCTCCCTGTGAGGGTGGAAAACCCAGGCACCCAGAAAAGCTGGGCTGCCCCTGGATCCCTGGCAGTGCCCAAGGCCAGGCTGGACACTGGCGCTTGGAGCTGCCTGCTCCTTTTATTTCCAGTAAAGCAGCATCTTTTGAGAAGGCAACACCTTACATGCCCAGAGGAAGAGAAATGGGCTGCTAAGATGCAAAGAGGCAGAAATGCTGCCACCGAAGTTCTCCCAGAGCAGGAGCCCTTGTGCGGGTCAGCGTGTCCGTCCCTCCTGATTGCCAGAGCAGTCATTTTTAACGGGCTCCCAGCTCCAGATGAAAAGGGAGGCTTGGCCTCCGAAGGAGGGGTGTGTTCAGCAGTTAATCTCTCTAATCACAAGGGCTCTAGCTGCTCATCCAGCGTTTTGCTGTGCAGCAGGGGTTGCCCGTTCCACTCCGTGAGGTTGGCTGGAGATGAATGCCCTGCTCAGGGGCATAGGGATGGCAGAACAGCAGATCCCTGCACAAACCCTGCAGGGATCCACACCTGGAGGGGCTGGGCTGCCCTCACCTCTCACAGGCACTGCACAGCCCTGAGCCCACCCTCTGCAGGAGCTCTGGGCTCTGCTCAGGGGCTGTTCAGGGGCTCTGCTGCTTCGGAGGGACAGCAAGCACAGGGACCAAGGTCTCACCTGCTGGACACAGGCTCCTCCTGTCACAGGATGTCACCACGGGAAGTCCCCAGCAAGGACAGCTTTCTGTCAGACACACCTGCCTCCTGCTTCCCCTTCAAAATGAACAGAAAATTACTTCTCTTTTAAAAATTCAGCCCCAGGTTCATGATTGATTAAATAATCTTTCTCTGCTGAATAAATCACTCTGAGCATCCCTAGGGGATGCTCTGAGGCTCAAGGAAATCTCTTCCAGCATGCTGTCACTGTTCCCACTTTGCCCAAATGATCACCTCCCTTTCTCCAGGCAGAAATGTACCCCAGCCAGACTGAGCCCTCCTGCAAGGGGATCTTTGCTCTCCTCTAGACCCCAAAGTTATCTCCTCATTTCAGTGCATACCTGGAGCTCAAGAGATGCAGCCCTTTCAAAAGACCCAGTGGCATAAAGCCAAATATAAAGTTTATCTGACTATGGAATTAAAGACAGCAAACTTGCCCAGCTGTTGATGGCTAAATTCCCTTTTTCAGTTTCTGTTCTTCCCATGCTGCATGCCCACACCTCCAGGCCTCTGCCCAGGGCTGCACTGTGCACCCAGAGCTGGTATTTCAAGGGTCAAGGCTTGCTCAGGTAGGAAGAAAAATTAACTGGGAGACCATCCCTGCCAGCAGCACGTGGTGACAGCTGGCATTATCAAAATAAAATTGCTTTGAAGAAATTCCTAAGCAGTGTGACCTATTTGCCACTTCATTATCTACAGACTAAACTCAGTAAATACATGGCCTTTTGTTCTTGCTCCTTCTATTGATTTTAATGAGACCCCGTGCTAAGGAAGGACGTTCAACAGGAGGGCTGCATTCATTATTAGCTCCCTCCAGCTTTATCTCTGCAGGCTGTGTCCCCAGCAGAGCTCCCTCAGACCTCCAGGGAGCCTTTTTACACAGCAAACAGCTTTTGGCACAGTCCTGCTAATAAAATCAACCAGGGCCTTTCAGTCTCAGCCCCATTTCTGCAATTATTCCAATCAGAGTTTTGTCCAGCCTAATTCAGCCACGGCAAGTGCAGGAAGTGGCTTAAAGCATTACCTGCATTTAGCTGAGCTGAACAATTCCCAGAAGTTTCCAGGGGAACCTGCATCCCATTTGCAATTCATTAACTATTATTTGGCAGGCTATTTGGGCAATGGATTGCTGGCATTTTGAAAAGGGCTATTTGATGATCTAACACAGACTGAAAACGTGCCCTTTGCTTCATACACAATGCATAGAAGTGGGTAAAATGAGGGGCTGAACTTCCTGCATCCATCTTGGCTGATTTTTTTCTCCTTTCCTCACCTCCCAAGTTCTCTGTGGAGAGATTTGGGGAGGCTTTTCAGGTACAGGTTTGAGCATCATCCATTCTGCAGAGCTGTTTCAAAATGTGAATAAATGATGATGCTGATCCAGAGCATTGATCATCTATTAATATTAAGACTGGCACGTCTTGCTGCTTTGGCTCTTTCCCCAAATGCTTTCCCAAGAAGTAATTTCAGCCCTAATTTTGATTGCAAAGCATGTCCCAGCTTCACGGCCCTCAAACTGCTGCAAGCCAAAATTTGGGGGCTACAGTCTGAAACTCGTTCACTTTTACTCCAGCCCTGCCCATCCCATTCCATCTCTGACTCCAGCACCCAACTGAGCCCCTCCCTGCAGGGCCCCTGGGGAAATCCCCAAACCTGCAGTGCTGTGACACTGCAGGAGCAACAGCAGAGGTGCCAAGGGAGACTTTTCACCCAATGCAAACAGATGGAACCAAGTTTGGTTCTGCAACTCAACCAATGGCCCGAGAAATCCCTGAATGAGCAACACGGTCCTGGCTTTGTACACTTAGGTAGTCCCAGAGGCAATAATTACTGACAGGAGTGTGACACTGGGGCTGGGAACCTGGGCTGGGAATTTCCAGAGATTCCTCCCCAGGTTTTCTGTCTTAGTTTGGCTAAACCAGCAGACTGTGGTTGATGGCAGCCTCTCAGAAACCCAGCACTTTGAGACTGCAGGCGGCTGCACCTCTGAGAGGAGCCTGGATTTACAGCTTTTCATTGGGAGAGCTATGCAGTAAAAACCCCCAGGTTCCTCACAGAGCATTAAAACCTCCTTGTCTCTCCTACCAGCTCCTCCAGCACTCCTCATTTATTCCAGCCTTTACACTCAGCCTGCAGTCTCTGTGGCAGTGGAAGTCAGGTCCCATTTTGCTGAGCCCTGCTCAGGAGTGAAAGCAGAGGGAAATCCACTCCCAGGAATTCCCCCGGGGCGTCACTTCCATTCCAGAGGTGTTCACCACCTGACCAAGGGCATCCCAGGCATCAGTGACAGAGCCAAGAACCAGCACTGGGAATAGCAAAGTCTCTGAGGAATTTCTGAACCAATTTATCTTCTCCTTATTTAATTCCCTAAATAATGACAAAATTCCTTATTAGACACCTTCCCAATTAGCTTTTTCTGTCTGTTTTTAAGGCTGATGTAAAATGGTTGTGTTCAACCACAAAGCCCCATGCAAAAAAAAAAACTAAAACCAAAACAAAAAACAAGCAAACAAAGAAACAAACAAACAAAAAAACCACCAAAAAACAAAGAAACACCACAGCCAGATTTTGCCATCCAGTGGAAAAATTGGATGTTCCTGGCTCTGACTGAAAAGCCCCAACTTGCTGGAGGCAGCAGGACAACCCAGAGGCCCAAGGAGAGGCTGCTGCCTGAGCTGGCTTTGAAAAAGGTGCTCTCCACAACCAATAAAAATAAATGTGTCCACAGGTAATAGCTTGTACAGATTCTCTACTGTTCTAAATCACAAATGCACTTTTCCTCTCCAGGTTCAAATATGCAGATCGCCAGCAAGTAACCAAAACAAACAAGCCAAAAAGAAAGCCAAGAGGGAGGCTATTGTAAAAAGCACAATTTGAACTGCACTTTCCCCTTAAATTAATAATGAAAATATTTTAAAATGATCAGAAAAGGAGATTTTAAGACGGTTTTTCCTTTTTTCAGATGCACTAGTGTTAAAAGGACCTGAGTATTCCCAGCTAAAAGACTTTCCACCGGAGCATATTCCTGACATTTATCAGGCTGTAAACAAACACCCGCTGAAGAGCAGCACGTTATCCTTAATTAAACAACAGCAGCTGGATGGAGAAGGGGGCGGGAGGAGGCAATAATAGCCATTTAGTTTAACTGGGAAACGTGAGCAGGCTGGTAATGCAGCCACAGGGGCAGGCAGTGGCTCGGAGCCCAGCCTGGTCACAGAGATCAGCTGCGGGCCCCGCAGCACAGTCAGGCTGGGCACAGGGCACTGGGCAAGACATTCTGCACACGGACGTGGGAAAGGTAAAAACTGGGCCCAAAAAGCTTGGAATTGTTGTGCTTAGCTCGTACAAAAAGTTCGGAGGCCTGAGATGCAAATTTGGGAATGGCTCACTGGGCACCGTATCTTACAAGGGAGAGTCACTTCGAATGAAAGCTGTGATCAGCACAGCACTTAGCAACGTTATTAGGTTATCTCTTGTGGGAAAAGCCCTGTAATTGACATTCCAATTCCGTAAATAAAAAACGGGAAGGGCACGATTTATCATCCTGACGAGCAGGGGAGCATTGACTTTAATGCCTTACAGCAGGGGCTTTAAATGACACTTGTGGCACTTGCAGGCTGTGTTTCCAGAGCAGCCCTTTGCCTCAGCACGTCCCTGGACAGCAGCAGCTCCTCCCGGGCTGCCTGTGACTCCAGCTGGAGGAGTCCTGGCGCCAGGAAGGTGTGAGCATCGCTTAGGAACCTTTGGGGCTCGCTTTGGGGTACCTGCAGGTGAATAACCACAGTGGCCTCATCGCGCTCCGGTGTCTCCCTTTCTGCCAGGACTTTGGGGTCAGTCGGGGTGGGCTGTACTAAATCCTGGCGGTGCAGTGGTCCCTGGGGATGCATCCATCCCTCGGGAGCGTTTGTCCCTCCCTTCCCTGGGAGGTGTCTGTCCCTTCAGCCCGCGGGGTGAGTGCTCGGAGCGCTCTCCCGGCTGTGCCTGGCCGTGCCCCCAGCAGGCAGCACAAGCCCAGGGGCTCGCCCCGGCTCACTGGGCACGGCTGGGCTGGCAGGAGGGAGCCGGGGGCTCCAGAGGGGTGAGCCCTGCAGAGGAGACAACGGCTGGGCTTATGCCGGGAGCACAGCACTGCAGCAGGGGAATAAATAACGTTACTGGTGAGGAAAGGACATCAAATCGGGGTAGGGAAGCTTTGCACTAATCCTGTGTTGTAATGACAGCTTAAAAATTTGGGACTTTGATGAGTTCTGAGATTGACTTAAAGCTCTTTAATTTGGCTTCCTGGCATTTAATCTCTTAACTTTGCATTCTTAATCGGAACTCCGGGCGGATCTTTAATCTTGCGTGCACGGCCTGGCGGATTAGAGGCCCTGAGCTGCCTCTGGCAGACAGCTGGAGCCTCCCCTCTGCCTCCCCCTGCCCTCAGAGCCGGGCCAGACCCGGGGAGAGCTCTGGGGACAAACGGGACAGCCCCTAAATATCCCATGGCCGAGAACAGCTCTCCAGCAAGGACTTAGAATCCATCAGAGCCTGCATGTGCGTTTCTTTTAAAACATTCCACAGACCATTTTAAATTCCCTCCACTTTCCCTCGGAGTCCTGGAAACACTTTTTTTTACCTCATTGTTACTGCTGGTCATCCTGGTTTATCTGTTCCTGAATTATTCCAATCACTCAAATAGAGGCAAAATCTATGGAAAAGTGATTTCCTGAAGTTCAGTAGGAGTTCTGAACTGTTTTCAACTTAGTTTGATGCCAGTGAGCCAGAATAAAGCTTTTCTTAATCTGGATTGTTTCCTCACGGAGCACATGCAGCAAAAGTTATCTGGGGGTTTATGTAGAGGAGCAGGGAGAGGTCAGAAGGAGAAACAACATTTGCTGTACAGACCAGCAAATAAACACAGGAAAAAATTGCTCAGTGAATGAAAAGAACGTTTCCAGTGTGGCTTCTGACACCCTGATGTTTGTGCAGTGCCTTTGCAACACAAGTGTTATTCACAGAGCACAAGGATTAGCGTGAGATCTTCCTCCCTCCCCTGAGGAAGACTAGGGAACTTTTAAGGAACATCCCTGAAACCTGAAATGATTGAGTCATTGCTTTAAAACCTGTGTTAAGCCATTTTTGAAACTGTGGGGAGCAATGACCAATGTTACATCGCTTTTCCCTGTTTTTCATATTGTCCAAACAGCACAAAATAATTTTTTTAAGGGATGAAAACCAGCAGAAGGGCATCAGCAAAAGGGCAAGACTTCTTTTCAGTCTTGCACAATATCTGTCTGATACATATATATATAATATTTTTTCTGATAAATGTCTATAAACTATACTTCCTTCTCCTGCTCCTTCCCCCATCCAACTGTTGTTGTTTAATTAAGGATAACGTGCTGCTCTTCAGTGGGTGTTTGTTTATATGCAGGGATATGCTCTGGTGGGAAGTCTTTTATTCTGACAAATACATATTTATATTTATATTTATATTTAT
Organism: Cossypha caffra; assembly: GCA_027575645.1. Classification (NCBI taxonomy): domain Eukaryota; kingdom Metazoa; phylum Chordata; class Aves; order Passeriformes; family Muscicapidae; genus Cossypha; species Cossypha caffra. The sequence continues at coordinate 1,057,008 of JAODLH010001940.1, forward strand.
ATTTATATTTATATTTATATTTATATTTACATTTATATTTATATTTACATTTATATTTACATTTATATTTACATTTATATTTACATTTATATTTACATTTATATTTATATTTATATTTACATTTATATTTACATTTATATTTATATGCAGAACTGTTTGGTTTTACGATGGAGCAGAAATAATTGTTTGATGGCTTAAATAAAGCATTTTTCAAAGCTATTTTTGAGATTGGAATTATACACAGGTCATTTTCCCTTACTAAGAAAAAGCATGTGAAGTACTTGGAAATGTCTCATAACTGTAAAGCAATAATCACCTTTGAGATAATGATTTTCTTTTTATGACACCAGTACCCTCTTGCGTTAAACATTTGCATTTTAATACCTCAAGAGCAAAGACTTTCCCACATACTGCTCAAACAAAAAGCTGCTTTCCAGTCTAGCTTGTGAATTTTCAATCAAATGAGTAACCCTAAAAGCACTTTTATTGCTGAGGGTATTTGAAGAGTTTTGCAGAAAGGTGGCTGTATTTTCTGTACCATTGTGGGGGAAATACTGCCACACAGATGTGAACTAGCAAGTTTGGGGAGTTTTTCACTGATGGATAGCCGCTAAAGGAAAAGCTCCCGCCAGCACCCGCGTGCCACTGAGCTGACAAGTATTTCACCCGTGTGGGCAGATAAAAACGAGCCTGGAGCTCCTTCGTCCTTCTTCAGATGCACTCAGTTAGCCTGGCACGGCGTTCGTGTGACAGAGCGCCCTGCAGCTGCTCGGCAGCGCAATGAGGCAGTTCACCATCCATAGTTAGGCACGGGTTTACCTCCGGTGACTCCTTGGGGGCAGCACAGCTGGAAGCGATGCTGTGTCAAAGGGCTGACAGCAAATCTTCGCTCAGACTTTTCAAACGTCTCCTTTAGACACGAGCAACACGAGCTCCTTGAGGCAGTAACATTAGAAAGTGCCTAAACGCCTTTGAGCAGCCGAGCGCAGGCCGTGGCACCCGGCCCTTTCTTTGGCTCCGTTTGTGCAGGGCTGTTTAACCCGCCTCCGCGCTCGGCTCCCGCGGTGCGGGGCAGGCGGTGTGCCCGGCGCCGCTGCCCCTGAGCCCTCCCCGGGGTCCTGCTGCCACCTGCGGTCCCCAGCTGGAAGGGAGCGAGCCTGGGGACACGGGCTGCTCCGAGCCCGTCCAGCCCGGCCGGGAGCACTCACAGCAACGCGGCGGACACCGTGCCATTACAAAAAATAAATTGTCATAAATCTCCACCAAAACAAAACCAGAAACCTCTTTTTTGGGGGTTTTTTTTTTTATAGCATTTTTTTAATGTGGAAATCCTGTGATTTCTCAATTCCTGTTTCCCAGAAAATCTGACACATCCTGATCTTATTGCCTTTGGTGGTGGTTTGGGATTTTTCGTTAAACAGAGGACAAATTATTCACTTTGGTTCTGACTGAAATCCCAAAAGCAGATGACCCCTTCCTGTTGGAAATGCTCTACGGGCATTACAAACACAGACATTAAAAGGCAGGATCCAAGCAGGGATTCAGAAGGCAGTCCCAAACTCCACTGAGGGCAGGCAGCTGGCTGCCACCAGGAACCTTCAAATCCCAGCTCTGCAAACAGTTTCTGCAGAATCCCAAACCCTGGTGTCCCAGCTTTTGGCAGGCCCTGGGTGAGACGCCAGCAGAGCTCAGAGGTGACATCCCTCCCTAAGCCAGCTGGTTTTTCCTAGCCCCACGTGCAGAAAAGGATCAGCCCCAGCCCCACAAGAGGCCACAAGTCTCATTTCCACACAGGACACTGAGCTGCTCCTTCCCAATCCCGGCTGGAGTCTTGAGCCAAGAGCAGAGCTGGAATAAGCAGCAGAACCTGGGCAGTTCTGGGATCCCAATGTGGCCTTTTCCAGGCTGGATGCCTTCATCTGTGCACACCTGTGATCTCAACGTGTGGGATTTTGCAATCTCTTTGCACAAGTGCTGCTGTCATTTCCTGCAAACTGCTCCCAGTGTTCCAAGGAAAACTCTCCTTCCTGCACATCCTCCAGAGGATTCAACCCCCTCACCTGGCCGAGCACCTCCTGTGCCCACTCAGGATTTAGTGCGTGCTTTTAATAGCAATTATCCCTTTTGGGAGGCACTTGGGCTCTGCGAATCCCAATATTTGGAGTCCAAAGCCTGGCATGAGCTAAGAGCTGAAGGAGCAGGGGGAAATGTCCTGGTGAGAAAGCGGCAGCAGCAGGCAGGACACAGCTCCAGAGGCACCAGGACAAACACTGCCCTGCCCCGAGGACTCCATGGGCTTCCAGGAGGGGCTGGGCTGAAGGGTTTCACAGCTCTGCCCCCTGGGACAGGGACAATTCCACCATCCCGGGGGGCTCCAAGCCCTGAGCAGCCTGGATGGATGGTGGATGGATGGATGGATGATGGATGGAGGGATGGAGGGATGGATGGATCCATGGATGGATGAATGGATGGATGGATGGATGGATGGATGGATGGATGGATGGATGCATGGATGAAGACCA
>JAODLH010001940.1:1076834-1099984 GCA_027575645.1 Cossypha caffra
TCTCCTGGAGGGAGGATGGGCTGTGGAAAGATAAAGATGATTGCCCCAGCTGGTTTAAAGCTGGCCCATTAGCAGATGATATGTGCCAGGAGATCAGGGTCACTGCCCCACCCGGCTGCAACAGATGGGACAGAATCCACATTTCTGGCCACATCAACCCAACACAAGTAATTATGTCCAGACCTACATGACTGGTACCACCACCAGTGCTTTATTAGAAAACTTTTCATGCCTTCTTTCAATGGACTCCATTCAGGCAACTCTGCCTCATTCCCTCATAGGCAGCTTCACACAGCACTGACTCCTTTTCTTACAGGCAGCTCTGCATAGCTCTGACTCCTTCTCTCCTCAAGTCTCCTTCTTCCTTCTGCATGACTGGCTAACCCCAAGCTGTCCCTTACCTTACCTAACCCTGTCTGTCCCTCACACAACATCTCCTTACCTTATCTGTCCCTTGCACAACCACATGTCCCTTCCTCCTCACAGCACAGCCAGCAGACTCCACCTCAAACTGCATCAGACTCTCAGTCTTAAGCTCCAACTTGTGGCCAGCTGATCCACTGTTCTATAACATCCAAACTCATTGGACAGGCACAGGTGTTTCCACTCCTCAGTAATCAGAACAGCTATAATTCATTGGGAGAGATTGCCTTCTGTACTGTCCTTTCAGCCTATCTTCCCACACCCAGCCATAAGGAAAGGACACATTCCTAAACTGATTCCCTCCAGGAGGAGATGCTGGCATGTGGAACCCTGATTTTGTGTGCTCTGGAGACAGGATGCCTGGCTAGTTAGAACTGATCCCAGCACTCACTGCACTTGTCCTTCTGTTTCTGCCTCCCCCTCAGCCTTTTCCTGGCTCCTTAGTGAGGGAATATTCTTTGCTTTACACACCCATCACCACCCAGTCTATCAGGACTGTGATGTGCATCTCTGCCCTCCCACAAGGAAGTGCAATTAATACCAGTGAGGAAAACAGACACCTGAAGTAATTCTTGGAATCCACACCTGGCTTTTGGCACCAGCAGGGCATGTCAGAAGCAGGGAGAAGGTTCCTCTTTGTAGATGCTAATCACCTCTTTCATTTCTCAAGTCCTTTACAGTTCCAAGCTGTACAGATTCTTCAAGTACATCGAGAACCGGGACGTGGCCAAGGCTGTGCTAAAGGAGCGGGGCCTGAAGAACATTCGCATTGGCATCGAAGGTAAAGTGCTGCCTCAGCAAGGGAAATGCACAGCCAGGTGACTGCACAGTCAGCACTGCCTGATTTCTTCTGGTCTCCAGGCATTTCCTTGTTTACTCTGTGTTTTACATTTATCTTTGTGAAACCAGTTAAAACTCAGCGTGTTTTTCCTTTGCCTCTACCGTGTTCCACTGAAATTGGCCAGGGGGGTTAAAAGTTAAAGGAAAGTAGAAGGTACATGACATGTATGAGAAAGACTTGTCTCCTGAGGAATGAATAAACAGGAGTCAGATGCTTCCACCTGCTGATCCAAGCATTCCCTTAGGGAGCTTGGAGAATGCTGGGCTCTGTCCTGGGAGAATTATTTTTATAGTAGCTGTGTTTGCTCACAGAATGGCTGGTGCTGTGCAGCACCTGCACACTGACTACACACACTGCTGCACCCTCTTGTCAGAGAACCATGGAATTAGTTAGGTTGGAAAAACCTTCTGAGATGGTTGAGTCCAAGCATTACCCCAGCACTGCTAAACCCACCACATCCCCAAGTGCCACATTCACACATCTTTTAAATCCCTCCAGGGATGGTGACTCCACCACCAGGGCTGGAAAACCCTGGGGAAGGAATTTTCCCTGATATTCAATCTAAACCTGTCCAGCACAGTTTGAGGCTGTTTCCTCTTGTCCTGTCCCTGTTCCCTAAGAGCAGAGCCTGATCCCCCAGCTGTCCCCTTCTGTCAGGAAGTTGTGTAGAGCCACAGGGTCTCTCCTGAGCCTCCTTTTCTCCAGGCTGAGTCCCTTTCCCAGCTCCCTCAGCCACTCCTGGTGCTCCAGACCCTTCCCCAGCTCTGCTCCCTTCCCTGGACACACTCTAGCCCCTCAATGTCTTTCTTGCTGTGAGGGGCCCAAAACTGCCTCAGCAGTACCCAGCACAGGGGGACAGTCACTGCCCTGGGCCTGCTGGACAGACCATGGCTGGTACAGCCCAGCTGCCCTTGGCCTTGTTGGCCACCTGGGCTCATGTTCAGCCTTGACCCCTCATTTTCTCCCCACAAAACCTCATAACATCCTCATAGTCCTCCTGATTTATCTGCCCCTTTTTCCTTCTCATCTTTTGGTACATGGGGATGACCTGCTCCTGGAGCTTTTAAGTTTTCCTTCTTGAATGATGTCCAGCCTTCCAGGATTCCTGTGCAGGTGAAAAGAGAACAGTGTTTTGCAAGCCAATAATGCTAAATGTGAAATCTGAGCATTTGTCTGGAATCTGAGCATTTGTCTACTGAGCTGTGTGTGTGTCCCACCCTGACCCCACAGTCACTCCTATCTGAATGTTCTGGAGCCCTGTTGTCCCTTTGGGAGGTGCAGTGAAAGTGAGTGGCTGGCTGTGAGGTCCTTTGACCTCCAGGTGCTCTAAGCACCAAACTCCAGAGCTCTTAGGCTCCTACTTCGAGCTCTTAGCTCCTACTTTGTCAGTAATCTTCTAAATAAGCAAAGCAGCTAATAGTTAAAAAGGTTATTTATTAAGCACATCTTATTACAAAGCACATCAGTCTCAACAGGCAAGCAGACAAACAATGGCAAATGCAGTGGCAGTAGCAAAGCAAAAGCCTGGCCAAAAGCAAGTGGCTAAAAGCCACAATGGCTAAAAGCAAGAACTCTCTCCAATACAAACTCTTATATAGGATTTTTCCAACAAGCTAAGATGGAAACTCGGACCACCACCCCTTAACCTATTAGAATTCTAGTTTCTTAGCACACCAGGTTACATATAGAACTGCACATGCAATTTGTCTTGTTCTATTGAAGAAATGTAAGCAGTATTCTTACTATAACTCTGTTCTGTCTAAGTCCTGTCTACAGCTGTGGGCCTGGAGTCTCTGTTGAAGATATCAGTATGTTTCAGCCTTCAATAGAACTCACTCTGCTACTGTGGTGTTTGAAACCTTTCACTTACTAAAAGCATTAGAACTCAACCTAAAACTTATTCAATCTCTACACTCTGAATTCTGAAGAATTCAGAGAGACCCCTAACTCACTGACTCCAGCAGCTGTCTGTGTTTGCAGGGTATCCCACCTGCAAGGAGAAGGTGAAGAGGAGGCCCGGTGGCCGCTCGGAGGTGATCTACAACTACGTGCAGCGGCCGTTCATCCAGATGTCCTGGGAGAAGGAGGAGGGCAAGAGCCGCCACGTGGATTTCCAGTGTGTCCGCAGCAAGTCCCTGACAAACCTGGTCACGGTGGGGGATGATGTTTCAGAGGACCACGAGGTTATAATGCATCACCCCCCACAAGTGGATGAACTGGACAGGCTGAACGCCCCCTTCTCCCAGATGGTTGTGAACGATCTGCCGGATTAGCGTGGCTGGGGTGGAGAGTCCTGCTGGGCGTGGTTTCATCCCAGGTGATGGCACACAGACTCCTGCAAGGTGCTTTATCCTCCTTCGTGCTCTTACTACCCTGTCATATTTCAAGCATGTTAATAAAGAGCCACACTCCATAGTCTTAATTGTGCAATCAAAAGCAACATCTCCTCAGACAAAAAGAAATGACCTGTTGTTCTACTACAAAGGCTTCTGGATTGTGGGTGCTGAATATTTTATCCAAACTTCTGAAAGAAGAGCACAAACGTGTAGGAACGTCTTGTTTGACATGAGAGAGGAAATTCTGGGCCTGTCAAGACAAAGCTTTCCTTTACAATTTTAGGCACAGCTTTGTTTTTGTGAGTTACAGAGGAGTGAACATCAAAGCAGGACAGATGATACTCTCCATCAACCAGCAGAAATGTAGCACAGTGTGGCAGCAGAACCCTGAGCGTGGAGGAATCTGTTTGCACTGCCACCTGGCTTTGGATGCAGCATGGTGTGCTGCTGCCCTGGGGAAGGAGGAAGCAGTTCCATAGGAAGCACATGCCTGTTCACAGGAATTCCCCATCTGTACTTCTCCATGAGGTGGAATCATTGTTTTTAAGGATGTTTTCTGTTAAATTCAGTAAAATGAGTTGATCGTGCTGAAGGAAAACCCAAAAGAGACTGTAGCTGATATTTTACCAATGAAATAATCTGTTGATAGCCAGATAGATTTAAGAAGCTTCCTAGAGGTGACTGTGCATGCTGAAGACTTTGACCTGTCTTCTCCATCCCCCTGCTAGGACAAATAAAGCCAGTGGAGGAGCTCCCAGTTTACTACCTGGGTAAAATCCTTGAGACTAAGGTCTCATCAACCTTAGTCAGAATTGCTGTAGACTCTCCAAGGAGCTGCTGCTGCAGCTTTAAAAATTTGGAACTGACTGGGCCATTTTGCTGTCAGGCAGGTAAGAAATACCAATAGTAAACCAGCCCTCAGTAGTGAAAAATGCACATACCTGGGAACAACTCTACTGCTCTGAGTGTATTGTCCTGATCTGGGAATTTGGGTTCAGGGCCAACAGAGTTGTGACTAAGAACAGCCACACTCCAGGCTGGTTTAGCTCAGGTTTGTAGTCTCACTGGTCCTGTTCCTGCAGCACTGAGTTCCCTGTGGGAGTTCTCTGTAGGAACTGGCTTGACCCCTGAGGGCACCAGAACAGGGCTGCCTCACAAAGCCATCCCTTCTGATGGCTCTGTACAGGCTTTATGTACCCAAACCAGAGTTTTTAAACATGGTGCTGGTGCAAAGAAAGGCTGAAACCATTCAAGAAGAAGGAGAAGGACAGAGTTCCTCACAAAGCTGGGCAGGTCAGTGCTGCTCTGGCAAAGGTGTTGAAACCTGGATTGTGTGGGTGTTGAGTTACCTGGTCAGAGTTGGCAAAACTGAGGTGTGGGTATCAGTCTGGCCCTAGAAAGTTTAATCCTTTTCTGCAACATCAAGCAAATTTGTATTGTTCCCCTCCTGACTTCCAAGAGCACGGTGGATTGAGCAGTCAGGTTTGCTGCTGGTTGCTGCTGAGGTGTTTGTGGTTTTCAGTGCAAGTAATGTAACAAAATCAAGCAGAAATGTTTAGTTGCAAGTAACAAATCTCTGCCAAGGCACATTTTAGTTTCCATTAGTATGGATTCAAGTTCCATTCTTCTGGTTTTTTTGTTCTTAGCTTCTTTCCCGAGTGCAGCAAATAGATTTCTTCTAAAAAGAAGTGCCTATGGGGAGATTTCAGGACCTCCTAAGAGTCCCAGGTGTTCAGATGCCCAAATTCCACTTGACTGCTTTTGCAAACTCCTCCCTGTGTGTCCCTGGGTCAGTAGAGAGAAGTGTCCTTTGGTGCCTGCACAGAGCTGGGGTGATGTGCAGACACTCCATTTCTGCTCCAGATGAATTTGTGTGGTAGAGAGAGGAAGACACATGGACCATGAACCCCCAGCAGGGGCCAGACCAACCCCACTCTTGCTGTGGTGCTGAGCTGTTCCTCAGCACAGACAGAGGCACTGTGAGCCCAGCAGTGGAGGAGCTTGTCCCTAGGAACCTGTCCACTGCCTAGGGGCACTGCTGGCCCCCAGGCTCTGTGTTTATGTTTTATTTACCCAGCAGTGTCAGGTTTAAGCAAAGGAGTGTTGGTATTGCCCAGCTGAGCTGGAATTGGAGGTTCCACACGTTCTGCTCTAAGGACTGAAGTGTTCAGAGCTCCTCCTCAGGACTGTGTCAGGGCATCAGGTGCTGAGATTTGCACCTCAACAGCACCTTTTGGGATCTGACAGCTGAAGCACCATGTCCAGCCAAACCAAACCCCAACCAGTGTGTCCCTGAGCCCAGGGTCAGCTCAGCCTCTGGAAGGATGCAGGAAGTTTGTTAAACAGCAGCAGCCCTCCTGGGAGTTCCAGACTGTCAGTTCTCTAGGAGCTTGTGGTTCCCTGTGCAATCAACTGCAGCCTCAGCATGGGGTGGACATTATCCAGCTCCCATGATTTCCACTTACCTACTGTAGTTTATTGGCTTTCCCAAGTAATTATTCATTTTGGATTTTAATTTTTGTTAGTAGAGTGAGTTCCATTGGAACACTGAATCAGATTTTTAAAGTGTTTGCTTTTCCTCCTCTCACAGTCACCTACTTCAAGTACAAGGTCAACTTTTGTCTTACTCTAGATGTACTGAAGTGCTCCTGTGCTGTGTATGAACCCCAGATGTATGGTTTCTTTTCTGTATTAAAGTATAAATTATATGTGACTTGTTTGGCTCCTTTAAAAATGCTTTTAAATGTGGAGTAAAGAACATGCAGGGCATAGAGAGCTACAAGGTTTTGTTTCCTTGCTTCATTAATAAGTGTGGATTGGGATTCCAGAGTCTTAGGAGCAGTTTGGCATCAGAGCCTGGTTTGGCAGGGAATTGTTCCCACCATTTGTGCTGAGAGGACCTCAAAGTTCACTTCATCCCTCCACCTCATTGCAGGGATGTTCTAAAGGCAGCACAGACAACACTCCATGACCACAACCTGCAGCATCTCCAACAAGCCCCAGCATTTTTGGTCAGTGCTGTGAAAAGTGCTCTCCACTTCTACCTACATGTCTCCAGAAGAAAACAGCTTTGGAGCAGGTCTGGCTTTGATTTCCCTCCTCAGCCTTGGATGTACTTCCAGGATTCTCCTTATGAAGTTTGGGAAGGGCACTGAGGTGGGATTTGTGTGAAGACCTCACAGCACCTCCCACTATCTGGAGGGGCTACAAGAAAAGTGGAGAAGGACTGTTCATCAGGACCTGGACAGGGGGAATGGCTCCCACTGCCAGAGGGCAGGGCTGGATGGGATATTGGGAAGGGATTGTTCCCTGGGAGGGTGGGCAGGCCCTGGCACAGGGTGCCCAGAGCAGCTGTGGCTGCCCCTGGATCCCTGGAATGTCCAAGGCCAGGCTGGACACTGGGGTTGGAGCAGCCTGGGGCAGTGGGAGGGGTCCCTGCCCATGGAATGGGTGAATCTGGATGAGCTTTGAGCTCCCTTCCAGCTACAGGCCCAGCCAAACTGGTTCCAGCTGTTTCCTCCTGCACAATCAGCACTACAGACACAGGCAGCCTTTGTAAGAGGGACTTTTTTTCCAGACCACCAGGAGAGGAAATACTGGTGTTCAATTCCCAGGTCTGTGATTTACTGGCTGCATAGGATGGAGAGTGGTTCTCTGTTCCCCTGCACGTGTGAGGTGGGAGCAGCAGTGTTTGGATTCTCTGAGCTGCTTTGACTCCATGGATGTAGAGGGAAGCCTTTGCAAGCACGGCTCAGCCCTCCAAGGGAAAGCTGGGCTGCTGAGCTTGGGCTCCCACCCAGGAGCACCCAGCCCTGGGGCTGCTCCTGGTGTCTGTGGTCTGTCCTGCTGGCAGGGACAAGGTTCTGGGAAAGCCTGGTGTCTGCCAGACCAGGTCACCTGCTGGGCCAGCTCATCAGTCCCTCCAGTGCAGCAGTCCCAAAGGCCAGGAAAAGTTCTTTTCCTGACAAAAAATGGATGGCTGAGAGCAAAGAGCCCCTGGAGTCTGCCCAAGCCACTGCAGGCCCTGTGCATCTCTGCTTTTGTGCTTCCTCTGGCCAGACAGGGCAGAATAAAATGGCAGATCCCCACCCCGTTCTGAGCTGAAGAGCCAGTGCTGGGCAGCTGCTGAGCTGCTGTGGGCCCCTGAAGGTCCTGGATTTGGTACTCAGGGGGCTGTGTGCTGTGGGTGCCTGGAACAAACAGATCTGCTTTCAGCCTTTCCCTCAGAGCTGATGTGTTCAGGAAGCAGAGCCTGGACACAGCCAGCCCCTTGCAGCAGCGTAGGAGTTTCGGCACAGCTGACTCTGGGGACGCTTTCCTTTGGCTGGGTGACATTTCCCCGGTCCAGACACGTTGCAGGCAGCAGTGGTGCCGTGAGCCCGGGAGGGGGACGGTCCTGGCTGGTGTCCTGGCGTGCGTGGTGCCAGCCCATCCCTTTGGGGGCAGTGAGCACAGCCCAGCCCCGCAGCTCCCCGGGACCAGGGGTTTGTCTGAGCTTCCCCCTTGTCCCTGTGTGTGCTCTGGGTGTTGCCTTGGCTCACAGAGCAGCCAGCTTGGCACTGACCACTCCAGGCCTGGATCACAACAGGACGTGGCAGAAATCCAGGCTGAGCAGTTTCTCCGTGGTGGGAGCTGCTGCAAAACACGTGGAGCAGGAGCAGTGCCCCGGGGGTTTGGGCATCAGCTCTGGAAGGAGCCAGGGCCATCCAGCCTGTCCTGCAGGGAGCTGAGGGTGTGTGACTGTTTGGGCTGGGTATTTGAACTCCTTCGGGGGCTGGAGGGATGCTCAGGAGAGCTACAGGGCAGGAGATGGCTCAGGTGCAGGAGGGAGGATGGAGATGAGGGCAGATTGTTTTCTGGGAGATGGTGGACTTGGACAAGGTTTTCTTCTGGAAGTGGAAGAGAACCATCATACTTTCCAGAGGAGGTGTGTTTTACGCCTAGGGCTTTGTGAGAAGGAGAGGAAAGCAGTCTGAGTTATTCTCCCTGACCTTCTGCTGACTGTCTCTAAAGGAGTTGTTTGTTGCTGAGTTTGGAAGGGCTCGTTCCTGTCCCAGAAGAGCTCTCAGCACTGGGGATGGCTGCCTGCCTCTGGCTGAATGGGAACAGGAATGTTGTGCACCCTCCCTTCTGCTGCTGCATCCTGGGGCCCGGGCCAGCACAAACAGGCATCACCCCAGCGCAAGGCATGTCCAAAGCCACTTCCCAGCTGAGGAAATCACAGCCTCCTTGCAGATACTGCTGGTACTTTTGGCAGAGGGCGATTCTGTGGCTCTGACTGATTCCAGAAGATTTCCCTGGTGGCAGAGCAGGGGTGATTTTGCAAGGCTTGTGGTCAGAGGTTTATGCTGGGTGCTGGTGCCTTCCTCAGGGGGATGCAGTTCGTGTGCTGCAGCTCTCGGTGCCCCTCGGGGGACGCTCTCTCTGTGTTGGCAGTTCTTTGTGTGCTGCCACGGGCTGCTGCAGCTCTCCCAGCTCCTGGTCTCGGGCTACCTCAAGAGCTCCATCTCCACCATCGAGAGACGCTACGGCCTCTCCAGCCAGACCTCGGGGCTGCTGGCCTCCTTCAACGAGGTGAGCGGCCCAGCCCTGGCCCTGTGCCTGTGCCTGTGCCTGGCCCTGGCCCTGGCCCTGGCCCTGTGCCTGTCCCTGGCCCTGCTCTGTCCCTGTCCCTGTCCTTGGCCCTGGCCCTGGCCCTGGCCCTGGCCCTGGCCCTGCTCTGTCCCTGTCCCTGCTCTGTCCCTGGCCCTGGCCCTGGCCCTGCCCTGTCCCTGTCCCTGTCCCTGCCCTGTCCCTGCCCTGGCCCTGTCCCTGTCCCTGTCCCTGCCCTGTCCCTGCCCTGTCCCTGCCCTGTCCCTGTCCTGTCCCCTCCCGTGCCCTGCTCCCGGGACGCGCTGCTGTCTCTGCAGGTGGGGAACACGCTGCTGATCGTGTTTGTCAGCTACCTGGGCAGCCGCGTGCACCGGCCGCGCCTGATCGGCTGCGGGGCGCTGCTGGTGGCCCTGGCCGGCCTGCTCATGGCCCTGCCCCACTTCCTCACCGGCCCCTACCGCTACGACCGCTCCGTGCCCAGTGAGTGCTGCGGCCGCTCGGGACAGCCAACGGGGATGCCACAGAGCCCTGCGCTGCAAAGGGCGCTCAGGGCCATCTCGCTCCAGCCTTGCCGGGCAGGGACACCTCCACCATCCATCCAGCCTGGCCTCGACACTGCCAGGGATCCAGCCACAGCTCCCACCCTCCCAGGGAACAACCCCTTCCCCATATCCCCCCTATCCCCACCCCCTCTTGGGAAACGACCTTCCCCCCGGGCACTGGGAGCTGCAAGCTGTTGGCTGCTCCTCCAGAAATTTTGTTTTTCGGAGAATGAAATCATCTCAACCCTGAGAGGCAACAGCTTCTGGTGGAAAGCAGAGCCAGGGGATGTGGGAACCATGGGAAAGGGCAGGAAACCAAGCAAAACACAGTCTGTGCCTCTGATTCCCCTTGTTAGCTGCACATCCAAACTCACCTGCCTTCCCTGGTCCAGCTGGGCTGTCTTTGAGGTTTTAGACCCCACCAGAGTACCAGCCTCCCTTGAGAAACATGCGGGTCTAAATGACTCGTGGGGGGAACAGGACATGGTGGATTTGGGGTCTTCTTCCTGAAGGAAAATGAAGGGATGAGAAAAGAAAGAAAGAAAGGGGAAAACCAGTTATTTGCTACCTTTCCAGTTCCTGCCATGAAGCTCCAGTGCATCTTCTAGAAGCCTCCACTGGGCAGCTTTCCTTTGGCTCACCAGAGGAAATGCAGCTGGTTCAGGCAACTGCAGACACCAAAGGAAGGCTGAATAGGTGAAAAACAGCTGGCTGCAAACCCCAGCTTGGAAACAATAAGTTAGTATTTCAGCAGTGCTGCTGCAGGTGGCCCCGTGTCCGAGCACTAGAGTTCCATGGGATTTGAGCTATAAGCGTGGAAATCCTGCTATCAGCACCACCACCCCCCTGCCCAGGGTTCTAGGGAAGAGGGTGCACTTGGGCAGCTTTTCTGAGGAAAATGAGTTCTCATTTCCTGGGCAGCTGCTCACAGAATCTGCAGGTGTACTGGAAGGGCTATCAAAGGTCCTGGGAGTGACCTCAGCTCCACTTCCTTAATAGGAAAAGCCTTGCAGGCTTTCTGTGGCTCATGAACCCATCTCTGTGAACATCAGGGCAATGATCTTTGCACCTTCTTTGTGCTTCCTTTCACCTGCCATGTAAGGATAAGATAAGGATGTGGAGCTGCTGGAGCAAATCCAGAGCAGGTCACGGAGCTGCTCCAGGGCTGGAGCCCCTGTGCTCTGGAGCCAGGCTGGGAGAGCTGGGGGTGTTCTCCTGGAGAAGGCTCCAGGGAGAGCTCAGAGCCCCTTGCAGTGCCTGAAGAGAGTTCTTTCCCCAGACCAAGCTCCTCAGACCTGTCCCCTTGTGACCACAGGCACCTCCAGCAACACCACCGACCTGTGCCAGCCCGGGGCCCCGGGGGCCTGGGCCAACCTCAGCCAGGCCAGCTGCGCCCCCCACGCCTCCAGGGAGAACCACGAGGTGCTCCTGGTCATGTTCGTGGCCCAGGCACTGCTGGGAATCGGGGGTGTGCCCATCCAGCCCTTCGGCATCTCCTACATCGACGACTTCGCCAGCGAGAGGAACTCGCCCCTCTACCTGGGTAAGGAACTGCCCCTGTACCTGGGTAAGGGACTGCCCCTGTACCTGGGTGAGGAACTGCCCCTGTACCTGGGTAAGGGACTGCCCCTGTACCTGGGTGAGGGACTGCCCCTCTACCTGGGTAAGAGACTGCCCCTCTACCTGGATAAGGAACTCCTCTCTACCTGTGTAAGGAACTGCCTGTGTGAGAGGAATATGGGGAGCACGGGGCTGCTGCTCTGGGAGGTGAGGGAGCTGCCAGGGAAGAGGGCTGTGCAGGAGGCAGGTGCAGCAGGGCCTGGTCCCACAGGAGGCCCCTCTGTCCCCTGGCGGCTGTGCCCGGGCTGAGCCCGCCCTGCTGTCGTCCCTCTGCAGGAATCCTCTTCTCCCTGACGGTCGTTGGCCCGGGGGTGGCCTTCATGCTGGGCTCTGCCATGCTGAGGTTCTACGTGGACATCGACAAAGTCAGCGCAGGTGAGGAGGGTCCTGCCAGGGCCTCTGCAGCACGGGGGCTCCAGCCTCCTGTGGGCTCTCTGCTGTGCCCCTGGGGCAGGGCGGCAGCCAGGGCATCCCTGTCCCTGCTGTCTCCCTCCAAAGGGCTGAGTGGCTCTGTGGACACGCTGGGACAGCAATGAATAGGAGGGAGACAGTGAAATGTGATTTGGTGATGGGATGCTCAGGGGCAAGCGCTGCTCAGGCCCCAGAGCCAGCACCTTGGGGCTGATGGGGGTTGGGGTGCACTGGGCTGCCTCTCCTCCCCAGCACTGCTCTGATGCCCCCCTCCTCTCCTCTCCTCTCCCCTCGTGTTGCAGCTGAGGTGCAGCTCACCAGCAAGGACCCGCGCTGGGTGGGGGCCTGGTGGCTCGGGTTCCTGGTGGCCGCCAGCCTGGTGGCCCTGTCTGCCCTGCCGTACTTCTTCTTCCCACGGGAGATGCCGAAGGAGGTAGGAGAGGCCCTGCACACACACACCAGTGCAGCCCAGTGGAGCTGGCAGTTCTGCCCTTGGAAGGGGAGGATGCACTCCCACACTCCTGCTCACCAGAGCTTTGCCAGGGCAGGCGGAGGGCAGCCAGCTCTGTCTGCCCTGGCAGCGCTTGTCTGGGAGCAGTGCTGAATTTTGGAGGTGGCATTGAAGCTTCATCCTCGGGCAGCTGAGGACAGCTGTTCTGCTGGGGAGCAGGGCTATGCAGGGCAGGGCTGTGCAGGGCTGTGCAGAGAGCAGGGCTGTGCAGAGAGCAGGGCTGTGCAGGGCTGTGCAGGGAGCAGGGCTGTGCAGGGCAGGACTGTGCAGGGCTGTGCAGGGAGCAGGGCTGTGCAGGGCTGTTCAGGGAGCAGGGCTGTGCAGGGCTGTGCAGGGCGGTGCAGAGAGCAGGGCTGTGCAGGGCTGTGCAGGGAGCAGGGCTGTGCAGGGCAGGGCTGTGCAGGGCTGTGCAGGGCAGGGCTGTGCAGGGCAGAGCTGCACGCAGGCCGTGGCACAGCTCAGGAGTCCCCCTGCACATCCCAGCAGTGGAGCAGAACGAGCTGTGCTTGCACAGGAGGCGTTCCTGCAGCTGGGACGCTGCTGGAGCTGCTGGGACACGCTCAGCAGTGAGCCTGTGCTCATCCCCTGGCCCTGCTCTGAGTGCTGTCATGGCCCTCCAGGTGTGCTTTACCTTGAGGCAGCATCCAAACCTTCCTGTCTGAACAAGCCTGTGCCCCGGTGCAGAGCAATTCTCCATTTCTCCTGACCCTGCCTGAACTTCCACAGGAGTGAGTGGAGGTTTGGGGTTCCCTGACCTGTTTTACCAGCTCAGCCTGGGGGTGCAGTGATTCACTGCGGGCTGACATGAGCTGTGAGGTGATGGAGTGGCAGGACGGGGTGATCCCAAAGCAGGGTGCATGACTGCTCCTCCTGCAGAGCAGGATTGCTCTGGAGCCTTGGGGAAGGTCTCTGTTAGCAGGCTCTGCTCAGCATGCCACGCTCCATCTTAGGGGAGAGTTCTTCATCAGGGCTGATGGGAATATTAATGTCATAAACGCCTCTTGAGAGAAAACAGTGTGCTTCCAGCTAAAACAGCTGCACTTCCTGGCAGTGCTGCACTCTGAGCAGCTTGGAAGGGTTGAAGGGGGAACGGCTGGAAATCGAATTTGAAAAGAGCAGGAGGATTTCACCCTGCTCTGCTGGCTGGGATCTGTAGGGAACACTCCACATGGCTGAGCACCCACGTGTCCCTCTGCAGCACGTGAATTTCGGGAATTCTTGGATTTCTCCTCACTTTCCCACCTCCCTCAGAAAGCTCTTGGGATCTACTGACAGTTAAAAATAATAACAATAATGTGAAAGTACAGTAAATAGCCAAATTCTGCCCTCCTTGCAGAATGGGAGGGCCAGCCACGCCTGTCCCACAGGGGTAGCAGCAGCAGCAGCAGCAGCAGCAAGGGGCCCGCTTGAAAAATTCAAATAAAACCTCTGTAGAAAGTTTGCCACTAGCCAAGACACATCTACATTTTTCATTCCACAGCCACATTCCAGCTTTACCTTTTTTTGATGAATTCTTTCTTTGAAGTTCCTGGAATGGCTCGTGTTAACGTTAATGATAGTGTGGGGCTGCTCTTTTGATCTTTTTTTTTTTTTTGGTAAATTAGTCACTCCAAATCCAGAACATTTTTATTTCTCTGCTTTGCTGCTTGTCAGTTGGTTTCTAGCACCAAAGTATCCTGAATAATCCTATTGAGGGCTGATCGTGGCAAAGCCAAGAGGTTGTCATGAAATCAGGAAGGGGATGAGAGGATGAGGCTCTTACACTGGAAAACCTGTTTTCAGTCAAGAACAGCTTTTTCCCCCAGTAATTTCAGTTTAATCCTGCCTCCACGAGGCTGAAGCATCCCTTGGCGTTGTGTCCTGGATTGTGAGGAACTTCAGGCACTCTCCAGTTGCTGTGTAGCCAGTGTAGCTCAGGCTTTGCCATCTGCTGGTGTTGCTGTATCCCAGGCAGCAGCATTGCCACAGTATTCCAGCACTCCTGGGACACAGGCTCTGTGCAGCTCTGAGGGTGACACCAGGAGGGACTGAAAGGGGAAAAGTGCTCTCAGCAGCACCTCAGACAGGGCAGGGGCGCTGTGCCTGATCAGCATTTCTGGTGTGCAGGATCCTCCTGTCCCCCCATTCCCTCCCTCTGCAGGTTTCTGCAAACACAGAGCCCAGCATCTCCCAGGTGCCACAGGGGCTGAGGGACACTTCTCCTGGCTGGGACAAAGCCTCCCTGCCCTGTCAGCACCCACTGGCAGTGCCTGGTGGCAGAGCTCCCCTGGGTTTTAGGGGAAGCAGTGTCCAAGCACCCTGATACACACACCCCTCTGGACACCAGGTCACTCAGCACTGCTGGGCTTGGAAAAACTTATGGCAGGAGGTTGCACAAACTTATTTCCCTGCATGTTGCAGGGACACCTTCCACAATCCCAGACTACTGCCTGCCTTGGGCACTGCCAGGGATCCAGGGGTAGCCACAGCTGCTCTGGGCACCCTGTGCCAGGGCTTTTCCACCCTCA
Source organism: Cossypha caffra (assembly GCA_027575645.1). Taxonomy (NCBI): domain Eukaryota; kingdom Metazoa; phylum Chordata; class Aves; order Passeriformes; family Muscicapidae; genus Cossypha; species Cossypha caffra. The sequence continues at coordinate 1,091,618 of JAODLH010001940.1, forward strand.
CAGGGAACAATTCCTGCCCTACATTCCATCCAATCCTGCCCTCCTTCATCTCAAAGTCATTCCCCGTGTCCTGTCCCTCCCTATCCAACTCTCCTTGGTGAAACTTAAGTTTTCCAACCATTAGGTGCTGGAAATCGAGGTCTTTCTCTGGAAAAAGGCACTCTGATGCTCTGGGTGCCTCTTTAAAGCTCCCAAAGCACCAGCCTAGGAGTACAGGGAACAAAGGAACAGAGAGGAGCAAGTGGCAGGACAGGCTACAGCAATGGGCTGGTCTCTACAGCTGGATTTTCCCCAGGGAGCTTTAAAGACGGGCACAAACAGCAGCTAAAAATAATCCTCCCATTTGGTGGGAGCAAGGTGCCCCCAGCTGGCTATTTTAACACTCCTGGAAACAGGGTCCCTGGAGGGACCCACACATGCTGGAAAAGGCATAATGAAGTGTTTGTAGGGAGCCTGACCTTGTCAAAAGGAAAATAACTCTTTTCCAAGCCGTGAGGTTTTACACTTTGTTTGTCTAATATGAAAATAACTTCTCTGACCTTACTTTTCAGTGAGCTGGGAGTGCCAGGTTCTGTTCACAGCCAGAGGGAAACTCTGCAGACACCTCAAAATAAACAAGAAAACCTCTCTGTCACAGGGGGTCATTTATCCCTGTTTCCAGGGTGTGTTTGGATAAACCCAGGCTGCTGGCACCTCTGGCTGCCCTTCTCACAGGTGCAGTAGCAGGTGGGGAGAGCAGGAGCTGGCAGGAAAAGCTTTCATTTTCCTTTCCTGCAAAGCCCAGCTCAGCCATCCCTGGATTTATTCATGTCTGTGCAGGGAAATGGGGATTTCCCCAGGCCAAGGTCAGGCTGGGGATGCTCTTCCTGGTGCAAAGTGTGTGGGAGCTTCATTCTCCTTCCTCCAAAGCCTGTCTGCCTCCTCCATCCCCTGTGAGGGTGGCAGTGGTGCTAGTGGGCTCTGGAATCACAGGATGGGTTGGCTTGTAGGGACCTTAAAGCCACCCCTGCCATGGGCAGGAACACATTCCAGTGTCCCAGGTGCCCCAAGCCCCTTCCAGCCTGGCCTGGGACACTTCCAGGGATCCAGGGGCAGCCACAGCTGCTGGGCAAAACCATCCACGCAGACACAACCTCATTGCAAAAACATGAGATGCAACGAGTGGCACCAAGGAGCTGAGTCCTTTAAGGAATCATCCAGGCAAATCCAAGAGTGGGGGCATTTTGCACTCTTAGTTTGCTTCTCCCTGGCATGATGCTGGGGCAGGGCTGAGCAGCCAGCCCGTGTTACTGCACCTTCCAGCTCCAGCCTGACAAATTTCTGCTGTGAGAAATTCCAAAATGCCCTGTGGCAGGGGCACAGCATCCTCCTCAGGGCATGCAGCATCTCTGTTGGTGCAGCCAGCACCATCCCAGCACCATCCCAGCACCATCCCAGCACCATCTGCAGCAAGCAGGCAGGATTCCTGTTTTTCCTTCTGCCCCTGCTTTCCTTCATCCCAGAGGAAGGTATTTCCTGATCCTTTCAGGCAGCAAAAAAGCCACACCAGGGCCAGGGCAGCACAGGGAGAGGAGCTTTCCCCTGTGTGAGGGCTTTGCTCCATGTGCAGGCAGCTGCTGCTCCTGAGCCAGCACAGAAACATCCCCTGCAAGGGTCACACACAGGGGCATCCCAGACTGGGGGATTTGGGAGCTGGGGCTTTGCCTGGACGTGCAGGCTGTTGACTCTCAGAAGTACAAACAGCTGGAAGCTGAGGAAGCCACAGTCAGGAACAGCTTGAATGTATTTTTGGAAAATGCTGCAGTTTCAGAGCAGAGAGGAGAGCCTCTGTAACACAATTGAAAAGTGAAAGGGAGCTGGATTTTATCTTTGCATTTGAAAAATGTGTGAAAGCCTGACCTCCAGCAGTGCAAAACAGGAAAGGAGTTTCATTGCCTTAGCACAGACACCGTGACCTCGTGCGGTTCAATGACCTCTCTCAGTGAGAGCAAAGGAGGTGGCTCCAGCCCAGAGCTGCCCATTTCCTCCTGGCCACTCCAGGTCTCTAATTGCTGCTGGATGAGTCTCTTGTCCAGCTCAGGCTGGTGCAGGAGCTGCAGCAGAGCTCATCCTCCATCCAAACCAGTGCCCAAAGCTGTGCAGGTGGGATCCAGCTCCGTCCCCCCTCCGTGCCTGTGATGTGCCCGCACACAGAGCTCTGGGGCAGAAAACCATCCCGAGGGCAGCCAGCTTTCCTGCAGAGGTGTGCACTCCTGGGTCTGTGTAGCCCAGCACAGGGTATTGAAGGAGGGTGATCCAGCGGTGTCAGGAGAGGTGGGAGGGCTCCTCTGCAGCATGATGTGGTGGATGCTGCCAGCCCCACTGGAGAGCAGGTGCTGTGGGCAGCAGCAGCAGCTGGACACGGACAGGGCACCGTGTGCCATGGTCTGGGAGAGAGAGGCGAGGGCAGGGGAGCTGTGGCAGGGTGCGTGCAGTGACAGCTCTGTGTGTCCCCAGGTGGTGAGAGGGAAGGACAGAGACAGCAGCACGAGGGAGGACATGCTCAGCCAGCTGAGGCCGAGGTCCCAGCACACGGAGAGCCTCTCCCTCCCGGAGTTCATCAGACGTAAGTGTGCCAATCCCCGACGGCACAGTTCCTGCTGCACGGACGCGCGGCCAGGCCGGGCCCTGCCGCGGCTGCAGTGCTGCCAGGGAGCAGGCACGGTGCCTGCCGAGCTCAGCCAGCTCCCAGATCAGCCCCTGGCACGCCCCTTGGCCTCAGTGCTGCCTCTAACCCCCCTGCTCCCAGCAGATGTGCCTCAGCCTGCCCACCCTGCCCTGCTCCACCTCATGCCCGCCAGCGCACCTGGCCTCGGTCACTCTGGGTGTCACATCCTGCCCTGGAGTGCCCCAGGCCAGGCTGGGCAGGGCTTGGAGCAGCCTGCGTGGTGGAAGGTGTCCCTGCCTGTGGCAGGTGGTGGGATGGGATGGGCTTTAAGGTTCCTTCCAACCCAAACCCCTCTGTGACTCTGTGATTTATGGCTCATGGGCAGTAGGAATCAGAGGCCAGAATCTCACCAGAGCCCAAATCCAGGCAGGGAAGAGGGGTGCTAGCTGTGAGCCTGGAGCAGAGCTGTGGGAAGGGAGAGAAACCTTCAGTCAGAGGGGGCTGGGGGCATCCAGCTGCTCTTGCTCAGTCCTCAGGCCATGGCAGGAATCTGACCCACAGCAGCACTGGCAACTTTTCATCCCCAAAAAAGCCTCATCAGACTCCCTCCTCAAGGCTGACCTGGCTCTCCAAGCCAGGCTGACCTCCAGTCCCGCTGAGAGTGGCCAGCGCTGCCTTGGCCAGGCTCTGAGCACTTCAGACCCACAGGGAGATTTGAATCCAGTGCAATTAAGCTGTTTGGAAATGAGTGGGCTCTTTGTGCTGAAGGGGATCAGCCGGGCTTTAGTCTCTGGAGGCATCTGCTAATGGCTGGGATGTTTGGGTTTTTTAAATACCCTGCACTTTGACAACTACTTATGAAATGTGGCCCTCTGAAGGCACTCCTGTCAGCTTCCCCCATATTTCCCAGACATTATCCGGTTAATTTATTGGAAATTCTCTGTGTTCTGAAGGTCAGTGCAGGGCAGGCACAGCCAGGCAGGCGTGGGCAGGTTGTTCTCCCGCTGCTGGCAGCGTTTGCTCGTCAGCCTAATGCTCAATTAGAGGAGGCAGGAGGCACTCGGGGGTTTCTTCCCCCCCGACCTTGTGGCACTGTCATTTAGAAACCTGTGTGATGGAAGCAGCTGCGTGGGAGCAGATTGATAGTGCTCAGATGGGATTTTCACACCAACACTCTGCTCTGTGCCTCTGAAACAGGAATAAAGATGAGCTCCTGGGTGCAGAGGAGGAAATATCTTACTCTGCTCCAGCTGCAGCTTTGGGTCGGGGCTTGAAGCAGTGTTGCTGTGTCAGGGCTGTGCTAATAAATTCATTATTTCTGAGAATTTATCCCCCGAAGCCCGGTTCTGTAATAAATGAAGTGTCTGGTTTATGTCAGGAGAGCAATCTTGCTGAAATCACCTGGAAAAAACTCTTTTTAGAGCCAGGAACGGGGTGGCAGGGAGTGTGTGATGGTTAGATGAGACAAAAAGGGTGAAGCATAAAGACTTCAGGGCTGGCTCATCTGCAAGTCACTGGAAAGAGAATTCCCTTCCCATTTCATCAGTCTCCTGCTTCTTTTGTTTCCTCTCTCTCTGTTTCTCTTTTTACTGTTATTTTCCACATGGTAATTTATGAAAGCAGCGTTTGGAGATGAGATTCTCCAGCCTGAATCTCCCTGGCAGTGCCCAAGGCCAGGGTTGGGCACCCTGGGACAGTGGGAGGTGTCCCTGCCCACAGCAGGGGTGGCACTGGCTGGGCTTTAAGGTCCCTGCACCCCAAACCATTCCATGATTACGGAGAAGGAAACGTGTGTGCTCTTGCTTTGGGGATAAGCAGAGAGCAAAATCACTCTTGTGGCAATTTTTGCAAGCTGAACAAGGGTGGGTTGGAGCCCATCCCAGGGTGCCCCTGGGTCTGAGCCTCCCTGGGCAGCCCCGGGGGCTCTGCCTCGGCAGAGGGGCTTTTCCAGCCCCAGAGCAGGGACAGGACGGGGCTGTGTGCAGGGTGGGGGCTCAGGCCCTGCTCTGGGCACGCTCCAGGCACTGAGGTCGCTCAGGCCAGGGGGGAGCAGCTCCTCTGTACTCACTCAGAGCTGCTGGGGAGTGATCTTGGCTCTGGCACAGACGCTCTGCGGGACACTGGCTTGCACCCTGCTCCTCACACTCACACATTCCTCCTTCTGCAGGCACTGGATCTTCCTGCAGTAAGGAAAGAAGTAGGATTTAGCTTGCCTGAAGTCATTTCCATTGCTAATTCCCAGGCTTCTGTTGAAAACACCTGGGAGGATGTGCAGATTCTGCTGCACATACTGGGAATTAGCCCATTAAAGGTGATCTTCAAAGCAATTGCAACGCTGCACTCGTGACTTGTTTTTTTCTCTTATGGTCCCTAAAGGTGGCTTCAAGGATATTTTTTTATTATTATTTTAAAGTTTCCGCTTGCTTTTGCTGTCTGCCCAGCTTCCTCTCTGGAGCTGCGAGGAGGCTCCAGTTAGTGCTGAGGTGGGAATTGCAGAGGATGGAAACCTTGCTGCTCTCACCGTGAAGTGGGGACCTGCTCAGCTTTTTACCTCTGATCTGGGGTGGTGGAAGGGGTGAGGCTTGATTAAAAAGAGCAGAGACCTCCAGGGGAAAGGACATTTTGGTGGAAGATTCCCACAAAAGGCTGGGTTGGCTGCCAGGAGATTTTTTCAGCAAGCAAGCTGAGGTTTCCTATCTGCGATATGGCTGAGCAATTCGAGGTATACTCTTCAAAAATGAGGACCTCAGACCATAACCGAGTCCCCTGTTGGATTCACAGTGGTGTAATGCAGCTCCTTCCCTCCCCACTGCCTCCAGAGGGTCAGTGTTCCAGGGTCCCTGAGCGTGCTTTTTATGCTTGCACCCCTTTTGCAGCTCCCCACGATTTTTGGCTGTTGCCTGACCTGAGGGCAGAGTGCTGAGCTGGAAAGGCTGCTGCCACGAAGGGGAGTTTTGCCTTTGCACTTGGAGGAGCCCACTGCACCCACAGAGGGTCCTTTTGCTCTTCCCAGAACATTTGGGACAGAAATCCGTCCCCATCTGAGGCCAGCCCCCAGACAAGCCCCAGAGAGCTCCCGGCGCCGCTGCGCTGCAGCAGATAGAAAGATTGTCCCAGTTGTTTGTCAGCTGCTAAGAATTAACACCGTTAATTTATGGCAGTTCTTTGCATTAATCCTGGCTGTTAATTCCTTATCTCTGCTCCAGCATATTGGCTGCCCAAGCCCTCATCTGGGAAACTCATCAGCAGTTTGTTTGGAAGTTGCCCTTTGCGTGCCAGCCGGGCAGAGGAGGAGCAGACAGGGGGTTTGGGGCGTGCAGGAAGGGGACATCGCCCCAGGGTGGACAGTGGGGCACCCCAGGGCCCTGGCAGCAGGGGCTGCAGACCCAGGGTTCAGCCCTGGGGCAGTTTGCTGGAGCGTCTCGTGCCTGTCATCAAAAAATGCGTTTTGCATGATGGAAACAAAAAGGACGCTGAAATTGCAACCGCAGCAAACAAATAAATTAACTTTTAATGGCTTCCCATCTACTTCTGTAATTGTTTTAGCAGAAGCTCTGCCAGAAAGCTGCAAGGAAAGGGGTGGAATGAGATGAGCCCTGCAGTCCCTTCCAGGCCAGACTCTTGTGGGGTGAATATTTTGCTGTGCCCTGCTCTCCGTGCAGCAGGTCCCCCTTGTCCTTTCAGGTTTTCCTGTGGTGCTGCTGAGGAACCTGCGGCACCCCGTGTACCTGCTGGTGGTGCTGGCTCAGGTCAACATCTCTGCCATGGTTGCTGGACTGGCAACCTTCATGGGCAAGTTCCTGGAGAGACAGTTCTCCCTCACAGCCTCCCTGGCCAACATGATCATTGGTAAGTGTCACTGGGCTTCTGACTCCTTAAAAAATAATCCAGGGCTTAGGAAGAATTCCTCTGGAATAAAGCCTCCCTCTCAGAGCCAGTTGGAGAGGTCAGAGATCCTGCCACAGAAGGGTTTAAAACACGTTTTTGAGCGAACAGCACCTCAGGGACAGAGGCCTCTGAGGTCTGCAGCAGGTAGATCAGAGCAAAGTGAGCAGAGCAGGCTGGCAGCGCCCAGGCTGGACGCAGGAAGGTTGAATGCTGAAGCAGGGCCCAGCTGAGCTGTTCCCAGCCTTCATTTACCCTCTGCTTCCAGGTCAGCACCGTGTTCCACAGATAAATTTCTCTGGCCTTTGTTCTCACTGCTGAGTCTTGCTTGGCCTTTTTTTTCAGATCAAAAAGCTTTCTGTAGCTGGAAATTCCTTCCTTGCGTGGGTATTTATGGGCTGAAAGCACCTCCCCATTGATCCTCAGCTGAATTAAACCCTTTGCATATCTCTAGCTGAACTTTGGTGTGCCCCCCAAAACACCCAAAACATGAGGGAGTCTATATAAATGGGATTTTTACAGAAATGGGCACAATCCTGCACTGCACAGAAATTATACATCCTCCCCAGGCTTACTTGGTATTTCTTCCTGTCGACACTGGAAAATCACATTTTGCTGGGTGCAGCACAGCTTTCCACTGCTCCTGACATCTTCCATCCATGGATACATAAGGCAGCCAGTTTGCTGTGGGGTCCTGCTGCTTTTGAAAAGCAGCTTTTTCGTAGCCTTATTCCACCAGTCCCTGCAAAAACCTTGGTCCCTTCTGAATCACCTGGGCTGAGAAATTGGAATCTGCTTAGAATAGGAGCTCTGGGTCTTTGCTGTGAGAAGGAACTGGTAGAGATCAGAGAAGGAAGGCAAGGGACAGTGATAGGATGGGGGGAATGGCTTTGGGTTGGGTATTGGGAGGGAATTGTCCCCTGGGAGGGTGGGCAGGCCCTGGCACAGGGTGCCCAGAGGTGCTGTGGCTGCCCCTGAAGCGTCCAAGGCCGGGCTGGGTGGGGCAGTCTGGGGTGGTGGAAGGGGTGGGACTGTGATGTTTAAGCCAGCCCAGCGCACTCGGTGGTTCCCTGAGCCGGTGCTCTGCCTTTCCCCAGGCGCTGTGAACATCCCCGGGGCCATGGTCGGGATCGTGGTGGGCGGCGCCATCCTGAAGCGCTTCCAGATGTCCCTGAGGCAGTGCAGCGCCCTGTGTGTGCTGGGCATGCTGCTGTGCCTGCTCACAGCCTTTCCCCTGCTCTTCCTGGGCTGCCCCACGCAGAGGGTGGCAGGTGTCACCTACTGGGACAGGTACCGCAGCTCTGCCGGGCTGGGCACGGCGCATTGCCAGGGCGGGGGGAGCCAGGCAGGGTCCCCAGAAATGGGTTGGTGCCCTCAGCAGAAGCAGCTGATGGAGATAAAGTAAGGAATTCTTGTGGAGTGCTGCATCCTCAGGTTTAGGCCAGCCTTTGTGACCTATCCCACACATGGTGGAGTCATTTCAGATTATCTCCTTGGGGGTAAAGCCTTTTACACATGAGGTTTTTAGGTGCAGGGTTATAAGAGGTCCACCAGTGAGATTTCCTACCGAGGAGCAAGCCTGGAACCCAAAGTAAACACGTTTTTTGGCACAAACAGCACAAGTTTTCATCTTGGAAAGTGTGGTGGATGAATCATTCAGGCAGGAGCCAGCCCTTGGGATCACACCATCCAAGCTGTGGCGGTTCAATGTGGGCAGGACCTTCTTGTGTGCCCTCAAGGCTTGATCCAGATCTCTGAACTCCCTGTTCTGTGTGCTGTGGTCCCAGCCCTTTGGAGGAATCCCCTACCCACCACCCAACCCCCGCCCGGGGTTG
>JAODLH010001940.1:1101683-1121984 GCA_027575645.1 Cossypha caffra
CCCTGCCCTCTGTCAGTCTGAAGCCATTCCATGTGTCCTGTCCCTCCAGCCCTTGTCCCCAGTCCCTCTCCAGCTCTCCTGGAGCACCGGACGGGGCGCTGAGCTCTCCCCAAAGCACTGAGTGCTAATTCCTGCTCATTATTTCCAGACAAATCCTACCCCCTCTCCTTCTCCCTGGCAGCTGGCAGCGTTCCCTTCCACCTGCACATCCTCTGGATGTCCTCTCCCCTTTGCAGAACTACACCGGGTGCAGCTGCATCGCGGGGCCGGCGGGGCTGGCCCGGCCGGGCGCCTGCGACACCGGCTGCTCCCACCTCTTCGTGCCCTTCGTGGTGCTGTCCTGCCTGGCAGGGATCCTCGCCAGCACGTCCCACACGCCCTCCTTCATGCTCATCCTCAGGTGGGACCCCTTGGCCACAGTCCTGGGCAGCCACAGAGGGCCTGCTTGGCTCAGGAGGCAGGGTTTGTTCAGCGGCGGGACTGGGGATTGAATCAGCCTGACTGGGGTGACACCAGCCCTGGGCTAAACCAGCCCTGGGCTAAACCAGCTTTGGGTTAAACCAGCCTTGGGCTAAACCAGCCCTGGGCTAAACCAGCCCTGGGCTAAACCAGCTTTGGGTTAAACCAGCCCTGGGTTAAACCAGCCCTGAGTTAAACCAGCCCTGGGTTAAACCAGCCCTGGGCTAAACCAGCCCTGGGTTGCACCTCGTGCCCTGTTCCTGCTGTGGCTTTACCTCAGCACAAGATGCACCATTAACTCAGCAGTAATTCAGCACGGCAGCATTTGGGCTCTTCTTAAGGCAGCTCTGTGTGAAGTTAAGAAGTTTAATTACCTCCCTTTGCTTGAAAGCAGCCTCCCCTCCCAGTGCAGAGAGGCAATTAGGGCTCCAGCTTCCCACATCCTTGGAAAGGTGCCTGTGGGGTGGCAGCAGGATGGAGCCAGCCTAGATGTGGGCCCAGGCTGGTGGGGCTGGACTCTAGAGTGGGTAAAGCTGAGGCAGAGGGGAAAGCCATGGGGGAATCTCAGTCTGTAAATGATACTTCCAAGCTCTTCCTGGGTCTGGCAAGATTTTCAGGCCAAAAAAGGAAGGGAAGCGTCCATCCTGCTGGGGTTGCCAGAGGGCATGTGTTGCACTTTGTTTTTCAGGAGCATCCAGCCTGAAGACAAGTCGTTCGCTGTGGGGATACAGTTCATGCTGCTGAGAGTTTTAGGTAAATTGAAGTGTGTTAAAATACCATCCTGGAAAGCAATGGCAACTCCTGGAGAGGGCTTTCCCAGGGCAGGGAAAGGTGCTGCCCTGTAGGGTCTGGGGCTGCACATGGGGGGATGAGACACGGAGCTCCAAGGGCTCCATCTCTGTGTGTAAACAAAGGAGGGCTGGGAGTAACTTCAGGTCCAGGAGCTCAGGCTGTGTGCAGACACTGCTCCGTGCACCTCCAGCTTATCAGGGGGGCTCCACGCCCAGTCCTGTCATCCCACCAGTAACTTTTCCAAGGGGGAAAATTCACGTTGCCCTGGAGGCCCCCAGGAAATGCCTCAGCAGCAGTGGGAAGGAGCAATAAATGCTCAGTGGGTAGAGGAGGTGAGCAGGAACGGGCTGCCTGGGGTGGTGGTGGAGTGTCTGTCACTGAAGTGTGCAGGAGGTACCTGCCTGTGGCACCTGGGGCCGTGGTTTGGGCCCTGTTTTTGGGTGGCTGTGGCACTCACCCAGAGCCCTGTTTTTGGGTGGCTGTGGCACTCACCCAGAGCCCTGTTTCGGGCCCTGTTTCTGGGCTGCCTGCGGCGGGAGCCCAGCCCAGCTCACTGCCCTGCGTTGCAGCGTGGATGCCGGGCCCGGTGCTGTACGGCAGCGCCATCGACACCGCCTGCGTGCTGTGGGAGAGGCGCTGCGGGCGCCGGGCAGCCTGCAGGTACTACGACAACACCCTCTTCAGGCACAGGTAGGGGTGGGCACGGGGGCAGAGGCGCCCCTGAAGTGCCCCGGAGCGCCAGGAGCGCGGGGCATGGTCCCTCCTGCTGCCCCGAGCCCGTGTGCGCACAGGTACCTGGGGCTGCAGCTCTTCTTCGAGGCGGGCGCCTTCCTGTGCTTCGGGGCCGTGTGCGCCGTCCTCCGCAAGCAGGAGAGGCACGCCGGCCGCGCAGGGGGGACGAAGGCAGAGCCAGAGAAGGAGAAGCTGGCAGGAAACTCCCTGAAGAGCCCGGAATCCAAAGTGTGACACCGGGAAGTGACCTGCGGCCGTTGTGGGGAGCTGGGGCCGCCAGGCAGCCCACAGCCGAGCTGTGCGTGCGTGGGCGGTGGGCCTGGGGCTGCCTCCTGATCTCCCACTGCCATGGACTCCTCTGCCGTGCTGTGCGTCCCCCCACGCTGCCCTCCTCCGCAGGGGTGCAGCGTGTTCTTCACATGGATTGCTCCACACTCCAACCCTGGGCTCTGCAGCCTCCTGGATTCCTGTCCTTCAAAGCAGTTTTTCCTGCTGACTGTCTCGGTGATGCCAGCAGTGAGCATTAACCATAAACCTGAAAGGTTTTGCAGTGTGGTTTGTTTTTAATAAATCATTTTTAAGAAATGGATTTGTTCTGAACCCATAGATCTCTGTGACTGATGATTATCATTACAATTCTTATTTTTTGTGTTATCAGCACTTATTTTCTGATAGTCAGTGTTTATCACAGGAGCTCACTGGAGCCCGTGGGAGTTCAGGTGCATTCCTGGTTTGCAGTTTGAGAAGGGCAGAACTTTTCCCAGGGTTGCAGGATCAGAGGACGAGCTTGGAGCCCACTCCAGACTGGGTAGAGCTTGTGGCTGAGCCATCTGAGCCCAGCACCAGCCAGCCCCTGGCTCCCTGAAGGGGGTTCTGTCTGTAATTATGGGGTGGAAGCCCAGCCTGGCGCTATTTTGGTTCAGCTGCCTCCATTTCCTGCATTCTTCCCATCCTGGGGCTCCTTCCCACCCAAGAGTGAATTGTGTTGCTCCTACCACCAGCGAGCAGCCACAGCCACTGGGTAACTTTGTCATTTTTGGCTCCAGGATGGAATTTAGTAGAGAAAACAAAACTTGTAAGTTCAACCCAAATACGCAGAAAAGAAATACACGGAGGGGAAAATTGATTCCCTCCTCCCAGCCTGGCAGATATCCTCTGGGAAAGGCTGGGTGTACAGAGAAGTGGAAGGGAGAAGAAGGCCTGTGGTGAAGTGACTGAATTTAGCTGTTTCCCCAAACTGCTTGCCCGGCCATTCTGAGGGACCCAGTTACCTCAGTGCAGACTGAGAGGCTGCTTGGAATTTTTCGGGGGTTTGGGTTGGGGTTTTTTCCTGTTTTTGTGCAGTGCCTTGTGTTCACTGAGTTGAGAATTTACAGCCCTGTTCAGAGCACCGAGAAGTGGTGTCTGGCTTCAGAGAAGGTTCTGGAAGGCAGAGGTGTGCGTGCATATCGCAGGGACGGAGCTGGAGCCATCCAAGGAAGGACGAGCAGCGTTTGCTGACCATGACCTTTAGAGTTTTGCACTCTCCTCTTTTCCAAGCCATGGCCAGGCAGCATCTGTTGCTAAAGCAGCAGGAGAGGAATGGGAGCGAGGTTCTTGGGGCAGGAGGAGGGAAGGCACGGCCCACAGTGCCCACGGTGGTGGTTCCAGCTCCTGGCAGCCCACAATCCGTGGAGAAGAAGGTTCTTTCCCGGCTGAGCACAAGCCTTGGCTCCCAGGCGCCTTCCTGCTGTGCTCAGCTGAATCCCAAGGCTCCCCAGGGTACTTTCCACTCACCACAACAAGCCAACAACAGCACAGTTAGTTCCCTGGGGAGCTGCAGTGGCCTTGGCCAGGAATCTGCCCGTGGAAGTGTGCAAGCCCAGGCTGGATAGGACTTGGAGCAGCCTGGGACAGTGGAAAGTGTCCTTGCCCATGGCAGGGGGTGGAATGGGATGGTCTTTAGGGCCTTTCCAACCAAAGCCATTCTGTGATTCCATGGTTCTCCGCCCATCCCACTGGAGCCCCTCAGGGCTGTGCAGCCTCTCTGAAAGCCCCTCAAGCCACCAAAAGCAGTGGCTTCATTTACAGGAAGGAGGGGGAAAGGGCGTGAGTAAACCCTTTCCCGAAGTAAACAGCGAGTTTAATTGCCTGTGGTGCTGCTGCAGGTGGCAGGCAGGCTGCACATCCCTCTCGTGCCTGGTTGGGATCAGCCTGGATTCTTCCTTCCCTCGTTACCCCTCCAGCACAGGACAGATCCCTGTGCATAGGCGTCCAAGGCACTTGCAAACTGTCCTAGCTCTAGGCCTGTTATTCTGCTTTTGCTCTGGTAATTTCCATCAGTTTGGGCTGGAGTTTCTATAAAGAGACATAAACCCCCGTTTCCCCGTCCCCTCCTCTGTGCTCTTCAGGAGCGTGGTTGAAAGGCAGTGACGTGCCAGGGAAGATTAAAGACAGGCACTTTGGGAAGGCTGCTCCCACCTCCCATAGCGGGGGGGAGAGAAATCCCAGGGAATATGAAAGGGCTGGCAGCAGCAGGGAGCAGCAGGGGGAGTGTTTGATGCAGAGCAAGGGGCAGGCAGGTGGGAGGGCTGCAAAGGAAGCAAAGGAAGGGGTGGAAGCAGCAAAATCCACCCTGTGCCCTTTGTATTCTGTAAAACAGAATTTACAGGGCACCAAGGGTACAGCTTGGGCACCAGCCAGGAATTGCATTGGGGGGTTAGCAGGAGCTAATCCAGCTGGGCCAGAGCTCCGTGGACTTCCTGGAACTGAGCACTGGATGTTTTCCTGCAGCACTTTGTGGTCCCAGGGTCACAGACCTGGAGGCAGAACAGTGCCTTTAAGGCTGGTGAGAATTGCACAGGGTCAGGAGAAGGAGTTAAAACAGGAGCCAAGGGCTGCTGTAGAGCCATTCCTCTGGAACAGGAGCAAAGCTGAAGATTTAAATCGCCCTTGGTGCGTCTAGGTCTGGCAGATCTGTCCCTGGAGTGCTCCTGGCCACTGCTGCAGTCCAACCCAAAGGGTTTCTCCTGGCTTGCTGCTGCTGTCACGGGGCAGGCTCTCCAGCACAGGGATAGGGATGGTCCCAGGTGGAGTCACTGGCTGTTTGTAGGGCACCAACAGAACATGAATCAAAGCCCACTGAATTCTTGTCTTAAAACTCACTCGAGCTGCCTCTGGCAACCTGAAATCCATTCTCGGGAAATGCTCGCTGAGGGGACACAGTTTGTAGCCAAGAGACAAAGAACTGCTGTGCCTGGGACTGAGGCAGAGCTGGGGATGGGATCCAGTCCCCAGGCTGGGGAAGAGGAAGGCAAATAACCTGTAGATGTTACACTGAAGTCCAAGAAAATCTGGGAAGTTCCCAGAGGGATACTGAAATGGTACCAATTAAAACCACAATTCCCAGAAACAGGAGGTGTCCAGGGAGTCTCAGAAGGGGAAAACAGAGCAATCAGGCAGATCCAGACCCAGCTCAGCACTGATCCCTGGAAAGATGCTGAAGAAGTGACTCATCCATGTGCAGTCACTTGGATGTCATGGATTGTCTCACACAGATCACATCAAACATTTCCTTTCTCCTTCAGGCAGGCACCTGTCCCACCTGGGGAAGCTGTGCTGCCTCCTGACTGAAGGCAGGATTTTGACCCTGTCCCACCTTGTTCCCATAAACCAATTATCAGCCAGATGGAGATATGCAGAGAGGAGAAAAAGAGGAGAAAAATAGCAGTCTTAATTGGAAAGCTCCAGGAGCTGCAGGTAGTTTGCTGCCTACCCAAAAGGATTTATCTACAGGAATCTCACCAGGGTCTGTCCTGTCTCTAGGACTAATCAATATTTTAATTAATTACTTGGACAATGAGAGAAGCAGGAGCTAATAAAATTCCTGCTTATGGTCGCGAGTGCTGTGAGCAGCACGACTGGAATCCAAATCATTCCCAGCAGGCTGGAGGAAGGGTGTGAAATGGATAATGCTGGGATTTAACATCACAACAGTGCTGCAGGGGAAGGAGGGCTGGGGTGCAAAGTCTGCCCTCTGAGAAAGGGGATGTGGCACCGGCTCATACGGAGCAGAAGAGTTTTAAGCTCATATTGTCCCTTTGAATTAAATTGGAATTCACCTCAATTCACTGGCTGTCCTGTGAGGGGAAGATACGACCCCTGGCACCACAGATTTATCTCCCCACATTGCTGAACTGAGAAAGCGTCTCTGCTCATTGCCAAGTGCATCTCCTCCTGAAGGTCCAGGCAAACAGAGCAGAGCAAGTCAGGAATTATCTCCTGTGTTTAGAGATAGGTTGAGTAATGATTGCTCCTGAATATGGAATTAATCTTGGGGGCTTAATGGACTTGCAATGGAGTTGTGCAGGAGCTGCCTGCTGAAGGTTCTGAAGTGAGTGTGCATGGGAGAGCATCCTTCATCCTGCAGGTGTGATAGGAGCTGCATCCTTCATCCTGCAGGTGTGACAGGAGCTGCATCCTTTATCCTGCAGGTGTGATAGGAGCTGATGCTGCTCCCTGAGAGCATTCCCAGCCCCAGCCCAGCCTCAGCCTCATCTGCTGCTTCCAGGGTGCTGAAGGACACAAGTGCTTTCACACAGCACTGAGCAAGGCTGCCAGAACATTTTAATCCCTCTCCCCTCACTTTTCAAGGTAGAATGTCATTTGCTAAAGAGACCAGAACCTGAGATGGTTCCAAGCTGTGCACACTGGTACAACTTTCTGAGCAAACTCGGGAAAAAAGAACTTCCCCTGGATAAATTGAATTGTTCTTGCTATTGAATCCTTCTGGAAGGTTTCCCTTTTCACCCTCCCCACCTTCTGCTGTCCCAGTGCCATGACCTGGTTACACACTGGGCTCTGAATGTGTCCAAATGGCACTCATGAGGCTTTGGGGACGCTGTGCTCACCTTTCTGTTCCCCCAGTCTCTGATTTCTCGTGTCTGCAGGAGTGCCCGGGAGCACGGGCACAAGGAGTGAGATACTCCAGAACCTGTGGTCTGGGCGGTGGGAAATGCCTGTGTGTGACAGGTCACAGTGTGTGACCTGCAGGAGCGCTAGGTGCAGGTGGGTGGGGGTGGCACACTGAGAAATGGGGGCACTAGTGATGGGAATCCAACTGGGAACACTGGGGAAAGCCCATTCCCAGCAGGCTGATGGGGTGCAGCCCCACAGCCCCGAGACAGGGCAGAGCCATGCCCAGACCCGGGGGAAGGCGATGGCAGCTGTGCCTGAGCCACAGAGCCCAAAATAAGCACGATTGCAAGGCCACCAGCCACACACCCTTCCCAAGAACTATTAGTTACTGCAGACGAAGGGGAATCCAAGCGAGGTGGAAAGGCCCAGCTATTTTGGAGGGCTTGCCTCATTGCTGGGATGATCCTGAGCAGCCTGAGACGCAGGCCTTGGCACAGCAGGCGTGTGGGAGGCGGGGGGAAGTCCAGGAGCAGGAATTCAGCTGCACTAGGAGCAGAGTCCCTTTCCCAGCCCCCAGGTCTCCCCTGAATCCTGCTGCACCTGCAGGGAGGTGGCAGCTCCAGCTGCCCCAGGGCTGGGCTGGGGCTCACCCGGGGGATGTGCAGGCACACAGGGCTCCTCTGCAGCCTGGAGATACGCAGGCAAGCCCAGAGGAAATCACAGCTCCCCGCCCTCCAGGGAACTGGGGGGAAAGCTGTGGTTAACAGCTGGAATGTCGTTCCCTGAAGCCCCAGCTGCAGAGTTTCCTGCATTTCTCATTCCTCAGGGGAGCCCTTGCAGAAGATGATGTGGGAACAGAGGATGCAGGGGTGAGCAGTGCCTAAAAAGGCTGTGAGTGTGTGGCAGCTCGGGTCTCTGCAGGGAGCAGCATCCCAGCAGGCTCACCCTGATCTGCTGGGCAGCCTCCCATCCCATCCCAGCCCTGCTCCTGAGCCAGGAGACATCCCAGCTGTGCGTGCAGCGAAGTAATGAGCCCCCACAGGCAGATCCCAGTGTGCTCAGAATCCACTGCTGACCCAGCTCCTGGAAGGTGATGGGAGTTTCCACACGCACCCCACACCCCCACACAAACCTGCAGCTTTAATTTAGAGGCAGCTTTTGAGCCACAGGACACCACTCGTGGTCTGGGCATGGTTAAATAATGGAAAGGAGGGAGAAGTCAGGCAGAAATGTGCATATTAACAATGAATATGGCAGGAGAAATAACTGAACACGAGCAAAGGCAGGGGTGAAACAAAGAGAGGGAAAGGCACGGGGCACAGGACCCTCCCAGGCCATGGGCTTGGCTCTCTGGAAACAGCTCCAGTGCCACCAGGAGGGTGGGAGCAGCAGGGGTGCCAGGGGAGCTCTAGGCTCCTACTTTCTGAGGGGGAAAAACAATAATAATAATTTTTTACAAATGAAATGCTTCTGCTGTGCCCTGTGTGCCTGCTATTGCTCCCGGCGGAGCCTCCTCCTTCCCAGTCACACAAAACCATCTCAGCTGGTCACTCAGTAAGGATTTGGGGCTGCTGCTCCTGGGGCTGCCATCCAGCTCCCTGCACTTCATTCCCCTCAGGCTTCTCCAGACACAGCAATAATGAGTGAGCTCCAAGTCCTGAAGCCAGGAATAAATCATGACACGGGTGACACTTGTAATTGAGAGTTCCTTAATTGCTGTGTTTGATTAAAGAGAGCTGCCGGCTTTGCGCATAAAAGGCAGAGACTCCAGAAACCCGGGGTAGGAAGAAAAGAGGATGAGAAGATGATGGGAACAGAAAAAAGCCAGATCAAGGAGAAGAAAGGCTCGGGAGAAATCTTGTTGGAGTACCAGAGATAAGGGAGACAAAAATAGAACGAGTGGCTTCACTTGTGACTGCATTCATGTTTATTTCTGCCCTTGTGGGGCAGGAATACAGGGATTTGTGCTCTCCTGGTGTGAAATGCAGCAGCTGTTTAGCACCACAAAGCACCAAAGATAAAGGCAGCATATCAAAAAGAAATAAAACGACGGGGAAATTGCTTTTTTTTGTTGAAATAAGCGCCAGGGGAATAGGAAAACCTTTCATCAGAACTTTGGTGGCTGCTCTGCCAGGAGGGCAATGCTCCAAGAAGGCAGGAGCTGCACCCTGTGAGTGCCAGGAGCGGCTCCTGCCAAGGGCAGGGACACATCCCTGCGCAGCTCAGGCCCTTTCTGCAGGGGAAATCCCTTCCTGGGTGACATTCCCTCCCTTGGTGCCTTTGCCAGGTGAGCAGGGTGGGTGAGGAGCCCAGAGAGGGTCCAGCTTTAGGAAGAGCATGGCCAGCACGGGGTATGTGCACCCTTCTCAGACTTTCCTCTCCTCCTGCCCATCATTTCCTCCACTTCCAGAGGAATTACACGGAGAGGAGCCTGGCTCTGTCCTGGTTGGATGGGTGGATGGGAATGGCAACGCTGCTTAAAGGCTGCGAGGGCGAGCCTGGCTCAGGTAAATCCTCCATCCTGCGCAGAGTTCTTCCAGCTCAGATGACTTTTTGTCTTTGTATGAACTCCTTAGCACTGACCTCATTGCTCCCAGGTGGAAGCTGGAGGTTTGGTGACACTGCAGGAATAAAAATACTCCGTTTCCTCCCGCTTTCTCTGCTGTCCTGGCTGCTGTCTCCTGCAGCTCTGAGCAAGTCTGCCTGAATGGAAATGATATCCCTGCTGTGGGCCACTGGAAAGGGAGGAGAGGGAGAGCTTTGCAGGGCTGGTGCCTGGGCTGGGGGCCATGGTGGGGCAGGCCAGCTCTGACACTGGGCATTTATCCACAAATAAATGCACAAACAGCCCCAGCTGAGCCAAAACCCTCAGGAGACCCCGAGAGGCTGCCTTGCACTGGCTGGTACAGGGGCTTTCAGCATGCTGCCAGTGCTCTACAAAAGCTTCACCTGGGTGGAAACCTGACCCTGAGAAATCTTTGCCTTGAGCTACAGCAGCCTGAAGAGTGCAAAATTTGGGGTGCTCTCTAAAGAGCTTTTTTTCCTTCCCTTTAAAAAACCTTCAAATACATGGTATGGTTTTAATGAAAAACAGCTCCCCAACAATAATCTGCAGCACAGGCTCATAAAATTTCCAGACTCATTAATTTAGAGACTCATCACCCAAAAACCCCGGGGTTTGGTGATTTCTAATGATTTCTAATGGTTTCCTTTGTGAACAGAGAGTCTAATTGAGCTGCTTTGTTCCTACAACTCCCAATTGCTTCCCACTGATGGGCTTTTTCCCCGGATCACTTCTGTCTGTCCTTCTTTAAGCTTTGACAAATGTGAGGGCTTCTGGCACAGACAAATGGTGCATCAGGCTTTTGGAAAGCTCGAGAGCATCTTCATTTCCTTGCTCTTGTCACATCCTCAGCCTCCCTTTCCGTGGCAGCAGTGTCCCCGGGAGTTCCAGCGAGGCTGGGGGTGGATATCCACCGGTCCATGATCCTCCTGGGAAACAGCACCGTTCCCGAAGCTCCTGGCCTTTCCCCACCCAAAGGGGCTGCAGGGAGGTGGGGACAGACGTTGGAGCGGCGAGAGGACGAGGGGGAAGGCTTTGAACTGAAAGAGGGAAGCTTCAGACCAGAAAAGAGGATTTCTTACTGGCCCAGGCTGCCCAGAGAGGTGGTGGCTGCCCCTGGAAGCAGCCCGGGAGAGGCTGGGCAGGGCTCTGAGCAGGCTGGTCCGGGGGAAGGGTCCGGGGCTCTCCCGGGTGCCAGCCCACGCTGGGAGTGCTGCAGGCGGGGGTGCTGCTCGGGGTCCTGGAAGAATCCCCACCAAAGGTGTTGGCAAAAGCGCTCTTAATATCAGCTCAGAAAAAGGCAGTGAAAGCTCGGTGGCAAGGGTCCCTGTGTGTTATCCCCGTGATCCCTGCTCCATGCTCACACACTCGCTGCCCATGGGCCCCTCGCTGCTTTGGGGCATTCCTGGAGGAGTTCCTGACTCAGGCTTGGGCTGTGTCCGTCGTCCATTAAAATGGAGAGAAAACCAACAAAAAAGTCATTAGCAGTTGAGCAGAGGGTCAGAAAGCAGGTTATTGACTTGCTTTATCACAGCTCCAAAATCCTCCTAAGAACAGAGCACTTTAGATTAATTGGGGGGAAAATGGATGGGAAAGTTGCAATTAAGCTGATGTCATAATTTTGGAAAAAAAAAACAAGACAGGTGTTCTGCTACGGCTGTAGTTCTCTCCCTGACTTTAATTGGTGTGCCAGTCCCAGGTGTCTGTATTGATAAAATACTGTCCATTTAAAAAATGTATAATTAGCATTGGTTTAAAAGGTACAAACATTTTAAAGGGAAAAAAAAATGATTAAAACCCAGAAAAACTTCAACACTTTTTTTTTTTTTCCCTTTAACCTTCTGGAAGTTTGGGGTAATTGTCTCAGCTGTGTGCAGGAGTGAGGGAGAGGAGAGGATGCATTATCCCCCTCCCTGGCAGGGACACCTCCCACTGCCCCAGCTGCTCCAAGCCCCATCCAGCCCGGCCCTGGGCACTGCCAGGATCCAGGGAGAGCCACAGCACTGTGAGAGACCCAGCTCAGTGCCTCAGCACCCGACAGGGAGGGATTTCCCCAGCCTGGATAACTCACAGCTCCCCTGCCCCGCTCTGCAGAGGCAGCACCCGGCCAGCACAAGCCAATGGAAGTTTCTGAGCAAGCCTCTGGCAGCACAGTCGAGGGCTCCAGAGGAAAGCAGGGCTTGCTGTCAGTGCCTCTGCTGGCATCCACAGTCCCTGCTGGCACCAGGACAGTCCCTGAGCTCCTGAGGGCTCCCTGGGGCTCAGGGGATGCTGCAGCGCTGAGCACAGAGAAACTCGAGGCACTGAGAGGAAAGGAAGGAGAAGCTGAGCTTCTGCCCTTCTCATAATGTCTCTGCTTGGTTACAGCCAAAAATCCCCCCCTGCATTTAGATTAGAGGAGTGAATCTGGAAGTGTGCACCCTGACAACTTCAGGCTGGCCAAGGGCAATTCCCTTGGCTTGCCCTGAGCCCTCCCCAGGGCTTTTGCTCAAATCCCCCATCCCAGCAGTGCCACCACCTCTTTTGGGGTGTTCATACCCTTCAAACCACTCTGCACAGGCTTCAGACTCTCCTTTGCCTTCACTCACTCGCGCTTTTCACATTTGACTCCTTTGATCTTCCCCAGTAAATCACTGCCTCCCAGCCCTTCATCATTTTCAGGGCTGTTCCAGAATCCCTTGGGATGCTGGCACCCGTCAGGTGCTGAGTTAATTAATAGATGGCAGAGCTCTGCCGGAGCAGAGCTGCGCTCCTGGAGCACAGCCTGGGGCGTGCCAGGGAAAGGGAGGGGCAGGTCTGAGTGCTGCAGGGGGCAGCCACAGCTGTGGGCAGGGCAGGAGCTGGGGAGGGAGAGAAGGAGCCCGTGTCCCTCTGGGAAGGGCTTGGTGCAGGCTCGCCTGGCACAGGAGTGGGCACGGGCTCGCTGGAGCCCAGCACCTGACCAGATTCCCCTTCAACAACTCACCCAGGAGGGATTCCCCTTCTCCCAAGCCACAGGCACCCCTTCCTCCTCCAGAAGAGAGGAGGGAGCTCAGGGCAGGGCTGTGCACTGGGGCTGAGCAATGAGTGGGTGTCACCTCTCCTTGCAGGGCCAGGAAAGGGGTGAGCACACTGCTGAGAGCAAGATTTATTAACCTCTTGTTCCCTTTTCTCAGCACCCTCCAAGTCACCAATGTGCTTCTGCACCACTTCCAAAACAGAAAAGAGTTGCAGGTGCTGATAGCATCTGCCTTCTCTGATTTGCAGAAAACTGCTGGGAGATAAAGGAATGAAGGAAGCCGGTCCAGGCTGCTATCCCACGGGGACAGGTCCTCTGGGGACACCACCAGGCACAAAGAGTTCCCACAGAATGCTCCCAGAGAAGCTGTGGCTGCCCCTGGATCCCTGGAAGCCTTCCAGGCCAGGCTGGACACCCTGGGACAGTGGGAGGGGTCCCTGTCCGTGGCAGGGGTGGCACTGGGTGGGCTTTAAGGTCACCTCCAGCCTCCCTTCTCCTGGGATGGAGGAAAATTGCTGAACTTGGGTGGAGAGAACATCACACACAACTGTGTAAAGCTGTCAGAGTCTCCACATGTAAGATCCTCACTGCTTGCCCTCTGAGGAGCACCAGAGCAGGAACGTGCATGTTTTGTGTGAGGATATACAAACAGGGCCATGCAGATGTTATTTGTATGAAGAAGGCTGGTGACCTTGCACTGGCCAGCTCTGCAGGCAAGGAGTCCATCTGCTTGGTGCACCTGAGCTGGTTCAGACCATAAACTTGAGAGACAGCGTGTGAACAGTTGTGCTGCTCTCTGGTAAGGAGGAGGGAGAAAAAAATGTCCTCAAATAACAGCAGCCAGGAGAAAACCTGCTGGAGAGGTCAAGGACAGGGGTTTGCAGGGAGTGCCTATCCACAGAGGCTGAGGAGGTGTGAGCAAGGATGCAAGGCCAAGGAGAGCCAAAAAACCACTTAGAGCACACTGGGGAGGGCTGTGGGAGAGCTTGGGGGAGTGTCACCTCTGAACACCGTGCAAGGACTTTGCCTGCAGTGTTGAAGCAGAAAGCAAAGGATATTTAGGGGGTCTCTCGTGCTGGCGGTGCTTGCTCACCCCTTTTGCAGCTCACTGTCAGGGCACCAGCTCCAGGGAAACAAAGGGACCTGGCTCTGCTGTAACCGTGTGTCCTCACGCCCACAGCGAGCAGAGAGGGGCTTGGCAGGTCAGCAGCGCCCCCATCCATCTTCCTGCCCTCGGGAAAGCAGCACCGGAGCAAACACTCCAGCACTGCTCCTGTCAGAGCGGGCTGGCCGGGGCTGCGCCCCTGTGTGCTCGCAGGAGTGACGTCCAGGCATCGGGGGGACAGGGGCAGCACAGGCCTGGGGGCGCGGGAGGGGCTGTCCTGGGAGGGGTGGGCAGGGGCAAGGAGGCAGGAATGCTTTTCCATCCTGCAGAGGGGTGCTGTGCTGAGGCAGCCGATCCCAGATTCCCAGAGATTGCTCCTCCGGGTTCACGAGCCTGCTCTGTCTGCTCAGGGGGACACCTGCTCTGAGGGGACAGGAGAGGGGACGTGTGCCTCAGCTCCTGGTGAGGCCAGGCCTGAGGAGATGTGCTGTAGCTGCTCCTGTCCCTCCCTCCTCGGAGTCCCTGCGCCGTGAGAGCCTCGGGAGCTGCTGGCTTTTCCTTGCGCTCCAGACTGAGCACGGTGGGGAAATGCAGAGTAAGAGGCTGCTCACAGCCCTGGGCATGGAGGCTGCAGCGTGCAGGAGAAGCCTGCCCAGCCCCTGCCGGAGGGGAGGGTGCCCGGCCCTGCCCCACGGCACATCCACCCCACCCGGGACGGGCACTCGCTGCTCTGCCACCCCTCACTTGGCTCCCCAGACCCCTCCCAGCTCTGTATTTCACACGGGCTTTCACTTCCCACAAAAAGGGCTTTCTCCTGCCGGTGTTTCCCGACTCTGACCCCAATTTCTCATTCTCTGTGGAGAGCTCTCTTGGTAGGAGGATCTGCTTTAGGAACGCTCCTGTCCTGGCAGGATCGGAGTGCCCAGGGCTACTCCTGACAACTGTGCTGTCCTTGAGCCCAGCTTTGGACAGCACACAGCTGAGGAATGTGTCCAAGCCAGACACACACCCTCTGCCCCTCTCCTGACAGTGTTTGAGCAGGACCAGCCCTCCCTGGCCCCTGCCACCGAGGAGAGCAGCAGGTCCTGCAGCACTCTGTGTTTGTGCTTCAGCAGCACTTGCAGGGGCTGTGTGACCTCTCAGCTTCTGCCCCTGAGCTGTGCAGCCACAGCTGTGTCTGGGTGCTTTAGGGGCAGGCTGAAGCACAGCCAGGGGTTTGCAGGGATGCCTGTTCCCCTCACGGAAAAGACCAAAGGAAGGATGAAGATGGGGATGGCATCCCGGGTTGGGATATCTGAGTAACTCTCTTCCCTCCTGCCCACAGGGTTTGAGGAGAAAGCAGCCAGCTAAGCACCCCCTGTGTCCCCCAGCTCCTGGGGAAGCCTCTGTGCCCCTGCAGTGTCTGCTGGGTGGGGGCTGGATCCTCCGGAGCTGGTACTGCTGTCCAGGGGAGGAATCCCGGGTGAGGTGTGCCAGCCCCCAGCCCTGCCCTGGGCCGGTGTAAAACAACCCCTGCCCCAAACCTTTCCCACCGGGTGCCCAGCCCTGGGCTGCATTTCCTCCCCGGGGACGGTGCTGCACCTGGGACACCCCCGGTTCATCAGCACAGCGCTTGAAGAAGGTGCTTAATCCTTATCAGCTGAGCAGAACTCCATCCAAGGGCGGCAGTGGGGAGTGGAAATGCAGGGATACATAATTCATGGCACATGTAATAGGTGTGCTCAGCGCCTCGCTCTCCGTGCCGGGATGGTGTCGGGTCACTCGGGATCAGCTCTTTGTTCTCCGGGCTCCGTCTGCGCGTCCCGGCGCGGAGCCCTGCCTGGGTCAGGCAGAACAGCTCATTTACACACAAATGGGGAGGGGAATATCCCAGCACACCCCAGGGAGCAGGGTCCTATCGGCAATTTCCTTCCCTCCTTGGCAAGGCCGAGATAACCCCCCCAATGCAGCTCCCAGGGACCATCACCTGGATAAGGTGAGGAGCACAGGGAGGGGATGATCCCAAATGCAGCTCCCAGGCAGTGATCCCTGCCTGGCCCTGCTCAGCAGACCCAGTGCTGTTTCTCTGGGGCATCTCTCCTGCTCTAAGGAAGGCAGTGCTTCCCATTTGACAGTGGGGAATATGGGAAGGATGAAAAACGCCGTCTGGCATCCTCCTTCCACTCCCACTGGAAACACCAAAATAACCTTCCAGGTCCTTCCCAGCCGTCCGAGGGAGGGGGTTTTCTCCTTCCCCTGCTCAGATTCCAGCCAAAGGCAGACTGATGACAATCCCTGGGCTGGGAGGGGGAGGACTCAGCACTCCATCTGCACAGCACTGCTCCCTGGAGACACATGCTCTGAACGGGAAAACAGAAAGTTTTATTTTTATTTTTATTCTAATTTTTTTTATTATTATTTTTGTCCTATTTCTATTTCTTTTTCCTTTTTTCTTTATACTTTTCTTTTTTTCATATTTTTTCTTTTTTCCTTTATCGATTTCTTTTTCTTGTTTTTCTTTGTCCTTTCCTCTTTCTTTCCCTTTTCTTTTTCTCTTTCTTTTGCCCTTTTCTTTTTCTCTTTCTTTTGCCCTTTCTACTTTTCAGCTTTCATTTCCTCTTTCTTCCCCTCTCAGTCTCCAGAGGCTGTTTAATCCCCGGGCAGTTCTGAGCGTCCCCCAGGCGGGCCCTGCTCCTGCTGAGGGCTCGATTGCCCTCTGCTGTCCAGGCATCCTGCCCTGGACACGGCTCTGGCCCCTGCTGCTCCCCACAGGGCTGGGGCAGTGCCCTGTGCTCCTCACCTGGCTGCCTCCCCCAGCTCTCCACGGCCCAGGTGCCGCCCCAATGTCAGCACTGGGCTCAGGACTCTCCATTTGTCCCTGTGAGAGACAACCTGAGAGATTAGAAATGAATAATTTATGCAGTGTTTATCTACAGCAGGATAAACGTGTAAAAAACGCTCCTCTTGCATGGAGAGGTGCTGGGTCGGATCATCTCCACAATTCCCAGCGCAAAGGTGGTGATACCGTTCCAGTTCCCCTGCAGATCACTGCGGCTCCGTTGGGCGCACACAGAAACCCCACGGAGGCAGCAGCAGAGGCCACGGCCGGCTGGAATGCAGGGACATCTGCCTGGATTCCGTGATTCGTTCTGTGTCACACGGGCCTGAGCGGGACAGGCAGGACGAAGCTCGGAGTGGTCCCTGGGGCAGATCGCTCGCTGCTGCTGCTGCTGCTGCTGCTGCTGCTGCTGCTGCTGCTGCTGCTGCAGTGTCCCTCGGACCGAGCCAGGCTTTTCCCGCTGGCTCTGCCGGCTGCCATAGCAGCCTCGCTAGCCCGCTCCGCTGGCCATCCATTATTTATGTGCCACCTCTCTGGAGCGATTGTGGAGAGCACAGGGGCGAGCAGCCGTGTTCCCTGCTCTGAATCCTGCAGATCAGCATCCCAAACCTAACGGGGCGGGGCAGGAGGCTCCGGCTCGTCCTCCGCACAGGATCACCATGCCGAGGTGGCTGGGCGCTGCCCGGGGAAATGGAGGGCTGTGCTAATGTGACAAGAATTAATGCAACAGAGCCGGGCCTCCATATAATTAAACCAGTAATTGCTGGGAAGATGGCTCATGCAAAGCGATGGGCTGGGGGTGGGCAGGCTTGATTAAAACTGGTGACTGGCTACAAATGATTAGATTAAAATCAATTAACTGTAGAATTGCTGTCTGGCATATGGAAGGATAATTCAGTTACGTAACTGACAGCGGGATTTGCACTTTGCAAATGCTGTTTCGGTGCGTCTGACCAAGCTTAGGCAGCCTGGTTATTTAACAGGAGGCGCTTGCGGTGCCTGGTTCCAGGGCGGGGTTTGGGAGCGGGATGCGAGGCAGAGCCCGCAGCCGGGGCTGTTCCCTCCGGGTGCGGAGGGAGAAGCCCAGAGACGGCTCCGACCCCTGCTCCGGGCTGTTATTTGTAAACAGGAGCTCTTTCATCTCTCCTGTACAGACTGGCTGGATTAAGGCAGCATTAGCCCAATTCACGGCTCGGCGTGTCCCTCCTGCCGGGAGGCTGCTGGTGGCGGTGCCCATTAGCGCTAATGCAGCATTAGCACGTGGAGAGCCTCCCTGCCCCACAGCATCCCTGATTCCCTGCATCCCTGCCTCCAGCATCCCTGATTCACTGCATCCCTGCATTCCTGCCTCCAGCATCCCTGCATCCCTGCCTCACAGCCTCCCTGCCCCACAGCATCCCTGCCCCACAGCATCCCTGCATCCCTGCCTCCAGCATCCCTGATTCACTGCATCCCTGATTCACTGCATCCCTGCCCCACAGCATCCCTGCCTCCCCTCAGCCCCACAGAAGCAGGGCTGGAACCCTGCGGGGCACGGCGAGGAGCTGCAAGGCAGGGTGGGGCTGTCAGTGCTGCCAGGAGCTCTGCAGGTGACCCTGCTGCCCCTCCTGCTCTGGCTCTGGGCTCTGGAGTCTCACAGGAGCCCTGCAGCTCCTGTACCCCCATCCCATCCTCTCTAAGGCTGCTTCAGGCGCTGTGGATGGGCAGCCAGCCCTGGGGGAACACTGGGGTACCAGGGCAGCAGAGGCACTACACTTCATCAGGATTGAGTGCTGCTGGGATCCTGGACTGGCTCAGCTCGGAGGCACCAGGCTCTAGACTCACCCTCTCCTTGCACAGCCTGGTTTCAGCAGACCTTTGGTCTGTCCCGAGCTCCTCTGTGGCCAGAGAAGAAGCACATGGTGACACCCCTGTCACCACCATCGTGCCACAGGGGCAAAGCAGCTTCTCTTTGGGAATTGTTCCACAGCTTGGGCATTGGGGCTTGGAGCAGCCTGGGACAGTGGGAGGTGGCCCTGCCCGTGGCAGGGGTGGCACTGGGTGGGCTGTGAGGTCCCTCCCACCCCAAACCATTCCATGATTCTCTTCCTGGGGCGCCGCACTCCAA
The DNA here is from genome assembly GCA_027575645.1 of Cossypha caffra. Lineage (NCBI taxonomy): Eukaryota > Metazoa > Chordata > Aves > Passeriformes > Muscicapidae > Cossypha > Cossypha caffra. The sequence goes on from JAODLH010001940.1 coordinate 1,120,154, forward strand.
GCCCACGTTGTTCCCAAGGCCTAGAGCTGCACAAGGCAATGGCTCCCAAAACTTGGAGGGGTGCACTGAGCTTGGCCCAGCTGCTCCCGTGTCCTCAGGAGGGAGAGCTGCTGGTTCTGTGCCTGCAGAGAGCCTGGCAGGGTCCCTGTCCCACCAGGGGATGGCAATGGGCTTTCCCCACTCCTGTCTCAGAGCTGCTCTGGAAATCTCCCACACCAGCAAAAATACGTGTGCTTTCTGTAGAAGAGGCAAAAGTAGATTTAGGTCAAAAATTGCTATGTATAGAGCAGAGAAACATCTCCTGAGCCATCTGCCATGCACCAAAGCCAAACTCTGCTTAGAGCCTGATGAGGCTTTAAAAAAACCATAAAAACCTGACTGGCTTCCATTCAGGGCTTTCAAACCACTTCTGCTCTTTACAGGGCTGTTCAAACATGGCTCCACTAAGCTGCTGTCCATCATAAATAGGCTCTTGGTTCTTGCTGTCAAGGAGAACATTAACCCCCCTTCTGCCTCTCTGCTCCAGGGAAGAGCTCCTTGGAAGAGCCCTCGTGCCCAGCCCCAGCTCTGCCAGGCTGCTGGAGCCCCCCTTCCATTTTCTGCTGCTTCCAAAGGCCCTGGGAGGAACATTTGCAGACAGTGAGGAAATATTTTATTCCATTAACATGCACTGGTAATCTCCATGGAGATCCTGCTGCTCTTCCCTTTGTCTGCTCTTGTGTTTGCTTATTCTGGATCGATGCAAAATCCCTCTTTTCCTTGCTCTCCACTTCCCATGCGTCACTCACAGCCCATCTATGATTTCTAGATCTCAGCCAGGATCTTTTCTCCTGCTTGTTTCTCCCCTCCATGCCCAGCAGCAATGCAGAAACATCTGGATGCCTTTCTGAAGGCATGGCAGTGCCCCACAGCAGCGTCCCCATGCACATGTTATTGCTGCATAAATCCCTTCCCATTCCAGGGGAGGTCTGCAAATCAGCAGCAAGCCAGCCTTCAGTCCCTTTCATCGTGGAGGGATGAGTAATCATTTCCCTCCCTGAATGAGATGCAGCAGATTTATTGTCCTGACTCAGCCCCCAAGTTTATGTGAAGGAGAAAGGTCAGGACACAGTTTACAAACTCCGTCAATATTCCTGCCCTAGGAGGTTTTCCTCTCCCTGACAGAGTGGCTCAGCAATGCTGGTTGCTTGCTGGATGCCTTTAACAAAGGCAGAAGGACACAGATATTTTGCTGGTAATTCACTCACCTGCAGTGAATCAAGCAGCAATCCACACCGTGGAAATCATGGCAGATCCTGGAAAATCACTCTGTCCTCTCCAGCTCTTGGGTCACACCCAACAAAAACTTCTCTGAGTTCCTACTTCAAAATAATCTCAAAAAATATGTCCAGAAGCCAAATAATCTTGTTCTGGTTGTGATTTAAAGAGAACTGGTCTAGTTTGGGACTTTTTAAACTATTATCACACACTTAAATTAAAACTCCAGGCAGAAGTCCCAAAGGGGAAACGAACCTGCTCCATTTCCACTGTACAGGAACACTTTGCTCTGGGGATTTTTCAATGAGTTTTCAAAATTAAGCTTGTCTTTGAAATGTCTCTTGTTGAGTGATCCCATGGCCCATTCCACGCCAGCATCCCTTGTTGGACGAGCTCTGCTGTCCAAGCCACTCCCTGTGTCCTGTCCCTCCATCCCTGTCCCCAGCCCCTCTCCAGCTCTCCTGAGGCACTGGCAGGGCTCTGAGGTGTCCCTGGAGCCTTCTCCTCTCCAGGTGAGCACCCCCAGCTCTCCCAGCCTGGCTCCAGCCCTGGAGCAGCTCTGTGCCTCCTCTGG
>JAODLH010001940.1:1203425-1226449 GCA_027575645.1 Cossypha caffra
CAGTGTTCACTGCCTGCAGGCAGGGTGCTCAGGGATCCCTGTCAGTGTTCACTGCCTGCAGTCAGGATGCTCAGGGATCCCTGTCAGAGTTCACTGCCTGCAGGCAGGGTGCTCAGGGATCCCTGTCACTGTTCACTGCCTGCAGGCAGGGTGCTCAGGGATCCCTGTCACTGTTCACTAACTGCCCTAACTTTGGCACTCCCCCGTGGCCGGATCTCCAGCACTGTAAAGCAGCAGAGCTGCCTTGTGCAGACACTTTTTCTCCAGCCATCCCAATGTACACACCCACTGAGGATCCTGCTCTCTCCATTGTGCTTAAAAGGATTTGTTTTGAGCAATGAGTGAAATGTGAGAAGCCCAGGTCTTAAAAGTATCAAGGTGTTTAAACTTGTGCGGCGAGGGAAGTTTCAGAGCTTGACCTGTGCAAGACTAAACTGTTTATCTTCTGGGCTGCCTTTTTTCCAGGACAGGATTATGTTTTCATTTTAATTAGTGTAATTGTTTTTAAAGCGATGTGGCCAGAGGAATGGGTGGTAAAATGGTAACACTCCCTGTGGATGGTTTGCCTGTTCTGTAACAACTGAGTACACTTTGGTTCCTTTTTCTGATTTTTATAGGGACTTTAGAACTGGTGAAGTGTGCTTGTTTTGGGAACTTTAATGCGTTTAGTTGCCTTTTATTTGCATAAAAATAAGTTGGATTAGGAGGCTGCACTTTCTTAGGTGGTGAGGGTGTGATTTCTCACTTTGGTGGCTGCATTGGTGCAACAGAGCAGTGATATTTCCTTGCAAACAGCCTACGTGCCAGAGGAGCTGGATAAAGCCTTCCTGGTTAGGCCAGTCCTCTGTTGGCTGCTGTGACTTGAGGCACTGATGGTTTGCAGACAGGACAGTTCTTTCCTGGGAACTGACTCTAGTCCCAAGCACTTATTTCACACTTATTTCAGTTACACTGTCAGCCATCAGATGGGATTGTGCCCCAAGTCAGACCTGAGGGCCTTGCTAAGGAGTCCCTGGTAACTTACTCTGGCCCCCTTGGTGCACATTGTAGTGTCTAGTGAGTTTCTTCAAGTTCTCCAGAACAGGATTTGCTAAATCTGCTAACATCTAAGGCAGTGGGAACAGATGCTGTTATTTTGCTTGTCCAGAGGCAATGGTGTGCATCCTGAGGGCTGGGAGCTTTCCTGTGCTTATTCCTCTCTTTGCTTCCAGGTGTCTGCAGCAAGCAGCAAGCCACCAACAAAGAACAGCATCATGAACAACTTCTTTGGAAAAGCTGCTATGAGTAAGTGCTTTTCTGTTTTCAGAGGCCATCATGGTCAGGGAGCAGCCTGTTGTATTTAAAGAAACAAACAAACAAAAAAAATCCCAAACTTGAGGATTATTTGAAGTCTCTTTTTGTTTTTTTTTTAAATTATATTTTATGTAAGCTGGGTAGAAATTAAAAATATTCAGTAGAATCAAATGTTTTGTACTAGAGCTGTGATGGGAGGCATACAGAAAGGAGAACTCTTCCTCCTCATCCCCACTCCACCAAACTCATTGGATTTTCTTTATATCCCCTCTTTCCTAATAGTTTTCCATACTTTCTTCTGCTCTTTTGCACTCAAAGGGGTTAATGTTTTTGCACACAGCTTTTAAAGCAAAAATTAAGAGTTTTCAGTGGAATTTTTCAGACAAAAAGCTTGCTGGAGGGAGATCAATTAAAATGACATATTTGAACAGACTAACCGAGGAAGGATTTTTAGTGCAGAAGAAATCTGATTTAAAGTGAGTTCTCCTGGCTGGAAGATCAGCTATTGGTGAGATGTTTGCCAAAACCTGTTTTGCAGGGCGTGCTAATGGTGCTTGCTTTCCATCCCACAGCACTGAGGAGCCCGTTGTTAGTTTTAGGGTTAATTTCTTCTCTAAAAACTGAAGGACTGATAAATGGAGAATGGAAGTGAGGGGTGGCCTTTCTCTTTGAGCAGAGATTTGGACTAGGTGGCCCCTGCAGGTCCCTTCTGAAGTATCCAAGTCTAAAGAAACTGTGCTGAAACTTTTAAATATTGGAGTATTGGAACAGGGCTGTGGGACCTTCTTCAAAGATTCCCTTATAACTGAGTACAAGAGGCTTCAAAGAGGAATTTTGGGAGAGAGTAAACAGCAAAGTTCACTTTCTAACCAACATCTGTCAGAGTTAGCAGGGGACGGTTCCAGCACTGAGCAGACAAGGCACAGCCCTGCTGGGACTCTTTGAGTCCCTGTTTTGGTGGGACTGAGGGAGCTGAGGACACTCTCAGCCTAAGGACAGTCACCACAGTTAACTGGACTAAATTCTAGAGGTGGTGAAGGTGACCCAGTGGTGATGGGGAAGGCTTTGTGGATGCATTTCCATCATCTCCAAAGGGGTTCCCTTCTCTGCTGAGTCCTGTGGGGGAGCACATGGAGGAAACTCTGAGGTGGCTGCAGAGAAGGAGCAAAGTGAGCAGAGCTGGAAATGATTATGTGTGTGGAGGAGAGGGTGGGATTCCAGGAGTAAGATTTATTCCCTGCATGCAGGTCTCTCCTGGCTTCAAAGGTTCCACCATTGCCAAAAAGTCCTGAGTTAACAGCAGTGGGGTCCTTGGGCTTTGTGCTGTCCATCATAAATAAGAGAGCTGTTGCTCAGTGCTGTTTGCCCTTGCCCAGGGAAGCAGCCAGCCTGTTTTCCCAGCACTCCCAGAAGGGCTTTGGCACTATGCTGGGGCCCTCCCAGCAGCCTCTGACCCCACTGATGACCTCCTGCCATTGCCTCCCAGTCCTCTTCCACAGAGTTTTAACTGCTGCAGCACACATGCCTTGACATCAGGAACAGCAGAACCATGGAAAATCACCTAGAAATTTCAGCATGCCCTTCATTTTCCCATGTCTGATGCAGCTTGGCCAACGTAGATCCCTACATACACGATGGGTGGTGTTGTCTGTATGCTTGGTGCACAGAGCTGGCCAGCTGCTTTGTAAGTTGTCATTCAAACTGAATGCCCAGTGTTCATTCTTTTTGAATGGTTTATTCACAGATAAACTCAAAGCCAACTCTGTGCCTGAGCAGCCAAAGGAGGAGAAAGAAGTAGTGAAGCCCTCAGTTGCTGTAGCAGAACCAGAGTCATCTCCTAACAGTGTAGCAGAGAAACCTGGGAAGAAAGCAGAGTCTGCTGGAATTCAGCCAAAGGACAAGAAGAGGTGAGTCGTGCCTTTCAGGGTCCCTGTGAACCTGCTTGGGGACAGCCTGCATGGAGCTGGCTGGTCACACAGTGCTGGCTCACCTCCTGTTTCCATCTCCTAAGTTGTGTTAAACCTGACTAGAATTATCTGTCAGGATTTTTTCCTGGTGTTTCTTTTCCATTTGCTGCTGTGGGTGCCTCGGGGCCATCGGTGCCATTGCACATGGGGAGGGACAGGGCCCAGGCTGTCCTCAGTGGGAGGGGATGGCTTTCCATGAGCCAACCTCCCTCCCACTGCGAGCAGCCGTGGGAGAGACCCTGCAGGCAGCGTGGGGAGGGCTGGCAGGAGCACCTGTCCTGCAGGGAGGGTGGGAGATTCCCAGGCTTGTATGTACACAGCTTGCAGCACAAAGTTGTGCTTGTTGATCTCCATAGCTCATGTACAGCTGCTTTCAATGCCACTGGTTTACTTTGGGCTGAGGCTCCAAGTTAATTTTAAGTTCAGCCCTTTGTGTTTAATCCAACCCAAACTGACAGGGACAAAGAGTCACTACAGTCTGATGGCTCTCTGGTGGCCTATGAGTAATTAATTGGTGGTCTCAATCCATTTCTAGCTGAATAGGTAAGCACACCACCCAGCCCACCATCGCAGTGAGCACTAACTGCTTGTCTTATTGATAGTCCTGCCCACGGAGCCAAGGCCTGGAGGTGTTGGCAGCCTGGAGCTGGGGAGGCCACTTGGGCTGTCCAGCTCTGTGAGGATACGTGGGCTTTAGCCTCCAGGCTTCTTCGTCTGACACGTCTCGCCAGCATTAAAAAGAAAGAAGCTATTTTATTTTTCCAGTAGTCTTTAAAAATGGCTCCAGGATTCTGAGACACTACCTCATAGTCAGTCAGTGGCAAGCAGTCTGTCAAAAGAGCTTCTGAGTGATGCTTTTGGGGACACTGGGAGCCTGAGCTGAAGAGACAAGATCAGAAACATGCTCCTGCCAGGCTGCCATGGCCAGGCGAGGTGAGGTACCGGGCTGAGCTGCAGAGGGGCTAAAGAAACCCTCCTTGTTTTGGAGAGCTGGGTATGGGGAGGATGAGAGGCCTGGAAATGCTGGTGCACCTATGCCTGGTTGTGTGGAGGGTACAGTTCAGAGCATGCCATGATCGTGTTTTTGAGAGGCGTTTGATATCCTTCCATGAGGAATGTGTCCAAATGCACATGATGCTTTCATGCACACGTGAGAGGTAATGGGGTTCATTCCCTTTTTTCCCTCTACTTTTTGTGGCAGTAAAACGAAGAGAGCGGATAGGTCAGATGACGAGGAAGAAAGAGATCCCGAAAACGTCAAGAGAAAGAGGAAGCGAATCAAACAGCTTCAGTCTGACAGCAGTGATGATGAAGGTAAAAAGAGCTGCAAACAATCAGGCATGTAGGTCAGGAGCCTGATTTCCAAAGCATTTCTCTCCAAATCTGTTGGTCAGTGGCTGAGGGAATTGTTTAAAGGACTAAAGACTGTGGAAATGGCTGTAGCCTGAGCTCTCTGTTTATCTCTGTGCTGCAAGCACTTGGGCACAGAGTTGAGATGTCTCGAAACAAAGATTCAGTCTTTGTTTTAGCTTGGCTCAGACCTGGCTGTCTCCTCACCGAGTGTGCTGCCAGTGCCACTGACGTGTGGGAAGGAGGCTCCCAAGTCTCTTGTGAAAGATAGCACGCCTTCCAGAACCGTAGGGCTGGTCAGAGCCAGTTCATGTGGGCAGGAAACACTCACAAGTGGCCTCCCTCTCCTCACAGGCTCATTTTTAGTATCTGTATTCTGTCTGTTCATAGAAAGGGTTTGGAAGGCAGTGCTGGAAGCAAGGCATCCAAAAAGAAAAGAGGTAATAGGGAAGCTGGAGGCAAAGCAGCTGAGGCGTACGCCGTGCGACTCTGCGTCTCCTCGTGGCTGTGACAGGAGAGGGGCGCCCAGAGCAGTGCAGGATCTGGGCTTGTGGTGAGGAACAGCAGGGCTGGAGCCCAAGAGTTTGGATAACTGTGGTGACAATGCCGTTCAGCATAGATAACTGGGAAATAAACTGGGATTGAGCTTGGGAGTATGTGCTCAGTGGAACAGTCATCCAGCAGGAAAAGAACTTGGGGACCGTTACTGACGAGTAGTTGGAGCCGCCAGCTTGGTGTAGAGCTCCAGTCCAAGAAGGTGAAACAGCAGTGGGTGTATTGGTGAGGAGCAGGAGTCCCCCAGGACAGCCAGAGCTGTTTCCTGATGTAGTGTGGCTGGCCATCAGGACAATCTGCAGTGCCAGGCAGAGGTGGCTGCTGTTGGTACCTTTGCAGTAGCCACGCCACCTCTAGGCCTGTTCTCGTAGTTTCCCTGCTGCCCACGTAATGTCAAATGATCTTTGTCATCAGCTGTGTATCACTTCTCAGACTATTCCACAGGATGATAAATCTCTCAGGAAGCTGTTCTTCATGATGAGCCTTAACTCCATCACATTCCAGTGTGAAGCTCCTTGTTTGTCTATAAAATACATGTATACATATATGCCCACATTCTTTAGTATTTATTTCTTTAAATGTTTGTCTTTCCATTTCCTCATCACTCCCCCACTGATAAGCTGAGTTGTTCAGCTCTGAGGAGGGAATTTTGAAATCAGCCCATCCTTGCTTGGCTGGGATCTCTCAGCTCATCCACATCCTGTGAGTGAGATCAGGCAGCAGTTTGGAATGTCAGAGCTCTCTGGTCTCTTGTGGGGTACCTGTGTGACCTCAGCACGTGTTTAACAATTGATGCTTTTGAATGGGATGCCTCCTGGTTTCATTTATTCCAGGGTTTATATTCTCTTTAGTGACCAGGGGTAGAACCTGTGGGAATGGCTGGAGCTGTGATAGGGCAGGTTTAGATTGGATATTAGGGAAAAGTTCTTCCCTAAGAGGGTAGTCAGGCACTGGGGAGATTTTTGGCATCAGAACCCTCTTTGTTCTTCATTTCTTTGTGCTGTGCATTAGAATTGTAAATTTATGCAAATTGCAGCACACTATACCAATTTGGATATCACTCAGTTTGCCCTTTCAAAAGACATAATGAGAATTGAGAGAACGCTGCTCTTTGGTCCTGCTGCTTGCCCTTCTAAATCCTAATCAGATGAAAGCAGATAGATTTGAATTGTTTGGAATATTTTTAATGAGTCCACACTGGTAGTATTATATTCTATATTGAGGTAGAAGACTGTGATGAAAAAAGAAATTTAAAAAAACATATATACAGCAGCTGGGCTTCAAGAGCATCTGTTTCCAAAGGTGGAAACAGGTTTCTCCAGAGAGCAGGGGCAACTTGAATCAACAGCATCAGTGAGCAAAATGGGGCCTGGAGTGACAGGCACACTTGGCAAGGTTTTGTGGGTGTGAAACTCAGCCTGCACGGCTGATGTGAAGCACTTGTGGGCAGTTCTGTGTCAGGCCAGGACTTCTGCCTGGTTCTGTATCTGATGTACTAAAAGTAGCCCTAAACAAGCTCTCCTTACGCCAGCATCAGCACACTGTACCACGCCGGGAGTACAGAGGGCGTAAGGCACAGTCCTGTCCATCTAGGTGATTTTTCATTAAACAGTTCTGTGGGTACGAGGTTCCCTAGTCCCTGCGGGCTGTCCTGCTCCCAGTGCCAGAACAAACTCCACAAACGCCCCCCGGAGGACGGCAGCTTTGGCAGCCTCAGCTGCGCCAGCACAGGCAGCTTTGGCAGTGTTGACAAGTGTTTTACAGCCACTTTGGAGGGTGATTGCAGTGGCACTGTGACCTGCAAACTCCCTGGGTTTTGGAGAGCCACAGCAGAAGCACTAAAGCTTCTCACAGTTTTTCCAGGCAGGGTCAGAGCAAGCCGAACAAAGCCAGGATTTACATCTTTGGTCCATCCAGTTGCCCAACTTGTATCTATTTCATGCAGCTGTTGCTGTTGAGCAAACTGTGGGCAGCAGCTAGTGGTTGACTCAGGAGTTATCACATGTCAGAGGGCTGTGTTGGCTAGAACAGGATAATAAAGTCATAAAACAGCTTGATAGTAGTCCTAAACACTGACGTGGGGAGAAGGCACCTTCTGCCTGCCAAAAGCTGGGGAAATTGTTTGAAGGAAGCTTGAAAAAAAGCCCAAATTTTCCCCAAGGAATCTAGTGCAGCTGGCACACTGACAATGCCTTCAGCAGCCTCTGCTTGGGCATGGCACAGGCTTTTCACCAGGCTGGTTTTCAACCCTCTTAGCTAAAGATACTTCCCAAGGGGTGAGGCCAGGCTGGGCAGGTTTGGTGCTGGGCACTGTGTGGAGGCCTTAGCCCAGGGATGAACACTGAGAGTTGTGAGATCCCCCCAGCCCTCCCAGCTGGGAACAGAGCAGTTATCTGGCTGTGCCCTCTGAGCTGGGAGCAGAGCTGTTGTCTGGCTGTGCCCTGTGCCCTCTGAGCTGGGAGCAGAGCTGTTGTCTGGCTGTGCCCTGTGCCCTCCCAGCTGGGAGCAGAGCTGTTGTGTGGCTGTGCCCTCTGAGCTGGGAGCAGAGCTGTTGTCTGGCTGTGCCCTCTGAGCTGGGAGCAGAGCTGTGCCCTGCCAGCCCCAGCTCTCAGAGCAGGCTACAGCCCAGGCACGTTATCCCACTGTTTGCATTCCCGTGCCTCGCTCACTGCAGTGGCCAGGAGGCTGGTCCTTGCTGCAGGAATGTGATTTATGGCTGGGCCTTGGCAGCCCAGCAGCGTTTCCCTGGAGCCCTGGGTAACCTGCAGGGGTCAGCTGGCAGCGTGCCTGGCAGTGCCTCCTCGCTGCCCTGGTCCCTGGGGACAGCTCCAGGTCCCGGGATGGGGGCGGTGCTGCAGCCACATCCATGTCAGGGTGAGGCAATAGGTCACAGGAGCACTTTGTTCCCCACATTCCCAGCTCTCCCCACATCCCAGGGCGTACGTGGCAGCGTTTCTCACTTGGATCTCCTGCTGCTCTGTCCCCCTGCCAGCCCCACAGGAGGGTGACCCTGCCTTGCTCCTGCTCTAAAGCCCTGCGTGTCTCACTTTGATGCTGCTGGGAGAGGCTCCAGAGCTCACTTTGCTCCACACAAATGTGTGAAGGTGTCCCTGACTGCTTTGATCAGTCTTGGCATTGAGCAGAGTCTGGTGTCCCTGTCCTTGAACCCAGAGGAGAGCAAGGAGGTGAAACAGTGAGAGAATCAGCTTCCTTTTTTTGTGGTGTTTTTTGTTTTAGAGTTTTTTTTTCCCAAATAAAAATTTGGGAAAATCCCAATCCCTTAACAGTCTTTTAGGATGTGTGATAGTGTGCTGCACTTAATTCTTGGGTTAAGCTAATAGCACGGGTTGTTTGGGATGTGTAGCGCCACCAGTGAAGCAACAACTCCTTTACCACAGTTTTCATTTCTAAACAAATTACAGACACTCTTTTTGACTAGTAAGTGAAATGTATAGCCAAAACCTGCCAGTTTCTGGGCCTGGTTTTAAAGTTTTCCTTGGTAGAAGTGATTTTTTTTGGCTTACCAAAAATCCCCAGCGTGCTTCTCCCATCCTGTCCCACTCTCCTTCCTTTGGGAGCTGCAGTGTGTAGCGTGAGAGCCACGTGCCATCAAGGTGTTGTTCTTCTTGGCAGATGTCCCACCATCTCCCACACCTGAGGAAGAGAGAGCTCCATCTCCAGCAGCTGCACCTGCTCCAAAAGCTGAGCTGGAGCCTGCATCCGCAGAGGTGAGAGCAGGTTGGAGGGGGAGCTGCCAGAAATGAGCCCCTGGTTTCTCACAGTGCTGCCGTGTCCTGCAGGGGTCAGCTGCAGGGAGGAGGAGGAAGCGGAAGCGGGTGCTGAAATCCAAGATGTTCATTGATGAAGAGGAAGGCTGCATGGGTAAGGCTGGCTGTGCCCTGCACTCACTGGAGCTCACTTTATTGGCCATTTTAACAGGCCAGCTTCTCCCAGGCTTAGAAAGGTTCACAGAATCACAGTTATCCCACTTGGAACTCCTGCTCCCAGACTGAGGCAACTGTGCCTCTGGTGAAGGCCTGGGTGGGGAGTCAGAGCTGGAGCTGAATCCTTACCCTTCTTTGATTATTCACAGATTTCCCTTCACTTCTTTTCCCTTTCTTCCAGCCATCGTGATTACCACCTTCATTTACTCTCCTCTCCAAAGCTGCAAGCTGTTAAAGATGGTACAGAAAGAGGTTTAGGGTTTGGGATAAATTCTGGCTGAGATAACTTTGTTGATTTGTTTTGTTTTTTTTCTCTGAGGATAAATCCAGAGCTGTGCAGAATTTGATTATATGTTAAAGAAACTTACAGTATCCCAGATAAAGAGGGAATAAGTTGGGGCTTAAATACTTCATAGGGTTTCTGTTTCTGATAAGGGTGGCTCTGCTTTCAGAAGGGAGGAGAGTCCCTACAGGAGTCCTGAGAGCCAGAGGCTTTGAATTCCAGCCTGATTCCTTTCTCCTGTGACCTGAAGAAAGCTGTATTTGTTTCCTCCATGTCCTGACATTGAAGTAGAGATGCAAGCGTTCAGAATATGTTGGTTTGGGGTTTGGGGTTTTTTTTTGGAGGCTTTGAACACTTAAGAGCATGGAATGTGTTTTTTGTATGCTGGTGTCAGGTCTATTGTATGGGATGCTTTCCTTCTGCACCCTGGCTGTGCTGAGGGGATGTCAGTGGAGCTGAGGCAGTGCTGGGGAAGGTGTGGTGCTGTTTTCAGGTCTGTGGGGTGCTGGGCATGCAGAGACTCGGGCAGTCCTGGCCCAGACTCAGCCTGGGTCTGCACCTGTCTGCAGAGCTGCATCTTCTGTTTCCCATTAGCTTGGTGTGTCTCCCTTCAAGAAACACAGAGCTGTAGCTCTCAGCAGCAGGCTGCACTGGGACTGAAATCCCAAGTGCTGCATTCTTGTCCAAGAACAGCACTTGCACAGTTACCACCAGCTTTGGCTGATTACCTTATGGGATGTTTTGCTCTCCCAGCCCAGACAGAGCCATTAAAACACTTGGAGGGAGAGTGGAACACAACAGCATTAGGTGGGGAGTTGAGTTGTACAAACTCTGCATCCAGGGTGCAGGAATGTCTCTTCCTGGTTCAGCTGGGAGTATTGCCTTTCTTTCTCTGCTCTTCACCCCCACAGGGATTCACAGTCCCTGGAAAATCCAGACTCGTGGTTTTACAGTTCACAGCCATTTTATGAAAAGGGGATGCAAGGCCCTGTTGTGCCCTTGGGAGACAGATCCTGTGGGATGGAGAGGGATACTGAGAGCTGGGATACTGAGGATCTGGGCAGGGAGGAGATGCTGCTTTCTCTACTACAAATCCTCCAGCCTGTTGTGCAGGACTTGCTGTTTAGTCATTGTCCAGTTTCTCTCCTCCCTTCCATTCCCCACCCTTTCCATGCACAGGCCTATTAATTCAAAGGCTAAATAACTTGCAAATCTTCCAGGCTAATGTAAATTTTAATTATTCTTTGAAATACAGGGTTTTTTCCCCTCTCCCTGCTGTCCTTTTATTTTTAAGCCAACGCTAAGTTTTAAGAGATGTTAAATCTTAACATCAGAGCGATGCTGTACTTTATATTTCTCCACAGTTTTAAGTGATGGTTTGCACAATAGCTGCAACAGCAAGGAATTGGTGTCAAAAAGCAAAAGTAATTTAGGGATTAGCCCTGAGGGAAACTGAGCAATTAAAGTGTGTGTGGAGTTAAGCACAATCCACATTCCTAGGCATCAAGAGAAATCCATGGTTTGATGGCCTGCTCTTAGTCCCCAGTAAAGGGGAATTATTGAGGTTTAGGCTTGTATGTCTCTACCTTGCACTTTCTAAAGCTTCAAAGGACACACGTGGGCTTGGAGATTGGAATATCCACATGTGCACTGGAGGGAAATTTGTGTTACAGCATTTTAGAGCTCCCAGCATTTGAGCCACTCTGATTTAGGGAGTCTGGCTGTGAGTGGCTCTATCTGTGTACCCATAGGTGCTGCAAATACAGGCTTCTGAAGGTCAGCTGAGATTGCAGCCAAAGGAGGTTGATCTAAGCTGTGTTACTGCAACTGGAAGGGGTTAACTGCACACTTTGGGAGGTCCCAGCAGCTCCTGACAGGGCTGACAACAGGATAAGGTTTTTAAGTTCACCCAGTGGTCTGTGGAAGCTGCTCCCTGAAAAGCCTGTTGCCTCTGAAGAGAGATTGCTTGTTTGCAGTCCCTGTTTGAGGTTCTGCTAGTGCTGCCCAGGAGGATTTCATAGCATTCCTCTTCCCAGTCTCTGGTGACGTAGGAAACCTTATTAACTTGATGCATTAATACAAGTGAAAGCCAGTTTCCCAGAAGAGGGGAAGTTAAGACATCTGTTTAAAAGAATACAGTTGCTGAAGAAAAATGGCTTACAAGAAGAATCCCAGAGCAGTGCTGGGAAAGCTGATACAACAGCATTTGCTGGGGTCTGAGGTGGCTTTCGTCAGCAGAGCTGCCCCGGTTTAATTTCCGTGAGCGTGTTTCTGTATCCCTGGGCTTCCCGCCGCCGGGCGTGGCTGCAGGGAGCTGGCAGCCCCCTTCAGGCAGGTCCCTGACTGCAGACACGGCTTCGGGTTCCTTCTTATCACGGGTTTCTTTATGCTGGCCCTGTTTTCCACCTCTGTGGAAGGAAGCTGCCCCGAAGGCTTTGTGCCCCTCAAGATGGGCAGTGTCTGCTTTGCTCTTCCCTTACTGTGCAGTGTGCTGGGGAGAGCAGCTCGGGGGTGTCTCTAGGTTGTCTTGCCCGGGTTTCTGGGCAGTCTGACTGCTTTGGCACCTTTGGAAATCAGGCCAAGTCAGAACGGTGGGGTTTAGCCATAAAGTAGATGTTCCATTGTCTAATGCTAAACTACTGGATCTGATCTCCTTCGGATTCATCACTCTCTGATGGCTGCTTGTCAGCCTTTGCCATATGAATTAGAATCTCAGGATCACTGAGGTTGGAAAAGCCCTGTAAGGTCATTGACTCCAGCTGTTCCCCCAGCCGTGCTCTGGCCTCTGTCCCCTTGTGCCACATCCACATGGCTTTTAAATCCCTGCAGGGATGAGGACTCCATCACTGCCCTGGGCAGCTGTGCCAGGGCTGGACAGCCCTTTTGGGGAAGGAATTTTCCCTAATAGCCAACCGAAACCTCCCTTGGCACAACCTGAGGCCATTTCCTACTGCTTAGCCTTGAGCAGTGGACTCAATTCCTGTGTCTGGCTTGTGCTCCTTGGACCCAAAACATTCCTTTGCAGGAGTGCTATGGGAAGGCTGCAGTGGGGATGTTTTTGGTATAAAGGTGGTTTAACCATCATCATCCTCTGCCCCCTTCCCTCTCCTTTCCACAGTGACTGAGAAGGTTTACGAGAGCGAATCCTGCACGGACAGCGAGGATGAGTTCTGCAAGCCCAAGGCACCAGCTCCACACAAACAGCCCCTGCTGCCCACCAAGAGAGACCCAAAGGAAGAAAAGAAGAACCTGAAGAAGGGGGCAGCTCCTGCCAACAGAGCCAACAAACAGGTCTCCATCATGGGCTTTTTCCAGAAGAAATGAACTGGGTCTATCTCCCAGCCCTCTTGGCAGCTTGGGAGTGTTGCTCCCTTTTTTTGTGTGGCTCTCAGCAAGCTGCTTGTGGAGGCCAACAGGCACCCCCTGGTTACACAAGGTGTCCTGCTTACTGTGTAAGGAAGCACTCTGGACTGGATTTTGTATCAGAGAAAAGTTTTTATTTGTTACTGCAATAATTTCAGTCATCTTAACTCAGCGGTGTGGGAGCTGCCAGCTAGAAGCAACATCTAGAGGAACTCCTGAAAGGCTGTTAAGTCTGGTCACATGAAATTGTATTTTTTTAATCACCCCTTGGTGCTAAGTTAGGAGTTGTGGTGTTTTCTTCCCCTCTTTGTACACCCTCAGCTGTCCAGATTGATCCAGATGTTCACGTTGGGTAGAAGCCTACGTAACGTAGCAGCTCTTCAGGCACAGACACAAATATTGAACATCTGCTTCAGCTTTAACTGAATGAAATGTGCTTCATTTTCCCCCTAAGACTGGTAAATAGTTTTTGCTCTGCCTTTCATAATCTTTTTTTGGACAAAGCAGTGCGTATAAAATTCTCTTACTCTTCTCTTCCTTGAACGTATCCTCTGTAACTTGCTCAGATGGCTAATTATAGACTGGGACACCGTTGGTGTTCTGTCTTTACAAAAACATCCTTGAGGCTTCCCACCCAATTGGCTCTGGAGTAATTGAGGGAAGGCTTTGCTGTTATTGGGAAAGAGCTGGAGGTTTAGCCTTGGAGGCCAGTGAGTCAGAGGGAAGGGTGATTAGGGGGCACTGCTGATAACACCAGGCAGGTACCAGGGAATGTAGGGTTTGGGTTGCCTGAAGGGTTTTTTACAGGCATGAGCCAGACAAGAGAAGAGTTTATCCCTGGACATCTCATCATCTGCCTGCTGAAGGAAGATGTCATGGCACATGGTCCTGAGGAACCTGTTATGGGAGAGGAGTAAAGCACAGCAATCCTGTTAACCAGAAAGGAGCTCTTGGTCTTGGCTCGTGCTAAGGTTGATAGGCAGGTGTAAAAGGTTTTCCAGAGGAGCTGATCCCTGAAGCTTGGGCTGGTGGGTGCTCCCAGACAGGGGCTGGTGTTGTCAGTGTTTACTTGAGAGGAGCTGCTGCACCCCAGCAGCATCACTGGGTTTGTGCCTGGGCAGAGAATGAGTAACCCTGTTCTGGTTTAATGAAGGAAGTTTAGCTGTTGAGAGAAAAACCCACCCTGCTGTAGTGGTTCTGTTGTTCTTGGTAGAGTTGAGGGGGTATTTAAAGGTAACAGTAAGTAACAAATCCCATCGAACACAGACTTTCTTTTTTTTTTAATTTGTCCTTATTCATTAAACAATGTGTCAAATCCTGATATCCAAGGGTTGTGGTATTTGGCTGCATGGGAGTCAAAGACATTTCCCTGGTGAAGCAGGTGAAGATTTCTTCCATCAAAAGCAGTGCTGGAAGCTTTCACCTGAGCGGTTTTGGGCATCTGAAACCTTGAAATACCAGGATTTGTGTTGAGCTTGGAGGCCTGGCGTGTGATGCTGTGGCAGAGGGGCAGGACAGGGTGTGCTGGTGCTCCTGCTGCTCACCTCGCTGGAGCTCGGGCTCCACCCCGACTGTGCAACCAGCCCGACGTCACACGGCCCTTCCTCAGGAAAATGACTTCATGTCTGCGGAGCAGCACCCGGGAGAGCTGCAGGCTCCGCGAGCCATGATCTCACGCTGGCCGCCCCCTCTCCTGGGCTGCCAGCCCCAGGGGGCCCCAGGCCCCTGCGTGCCCCCGGGGCCGGGCTGCAGAGTCCCCGGGCGGTGCCTGCAGCGAGCAGCTGGGGCTGGAGAGAGGAGGAGGCTCCTTGTGAGAGAGGGGCTGCGGGGGGCAGAATGTCCGGGAGCCAGGCTCTGGCTCTCGCAACGTGGAGCACATCTCCCACCTCAGGATGTGGTTCTGGTGGGGCTCAGGGGGCAGAGGCTCCTCCTGGAGATGCAGAGGGCTTTATGCTTGTGCATGTGTCATTGGTAGCTGGAGATCCAGATCCCAGGTAGAGCTGCTCTCCCTTCCCACTACATTTACAAGGGCCTCAGAAGAGGCAGTGGGAGAGGTTCCTTCAATGAAGTGCAGTTCATAGTGTTTCTTTCCTCCCTAGCAGCCTTATTTCAGGCAGAGGAATCCTCATCCTTGTTTTCCAGGGGCACTGAGGAGTTGCACTGGCTAGAGCTATTGCTTGCACTGGGCTCTCGTTGGACAAGGTGCTTCTGAGCCAGCAGCCCCTGGTGTTGCTCTGAGGGATGCAAAAGGCCCATCCCTTGTTGAGGAGACAGCTGAGCTGATTTATAACCCTCCTTCCCACAGGGCAGGGCCTGCTCAGAAAAAGCCCTGCGCTCTTCCTGCTGGGCTTGGGCAGTTTGGAGACACGGATGGAGGGATGCAGGATGGCTGGGCTGGGCTGGGCTGGGCTGGGCTGGGCTGGGCAGGAATGTCCCAGCAGCCTGCTGGGAATTGTTGTGCTCTCCCAACAGGCGATGCCAGCCCGGCCGCAGACACCGGAGCAGGGAGCAGCAGGGCCTTATAAGGAAGCAAAACACAGCTCAGAGATTCCCAGGGACAGCAGGACCTGCCAGGGCCGTGCCTCAGCACCAGGGACCAGGAATCACAGAGTGCAGTACGTTGGCAAAGCCCACGTTGTGCCCCGTGCCCACCTCGTCCCCAGCCCAGAGCGCTCGGTGCCACCTCCAGGGATGGGCACTCCAAACCTCCCTGGGCAGCCCCTGCCAAGCCCTGAGCGCCCTTTCCATGGGGAAATTCCTGCTGCTGTCCAACCTGAGCCTGCCCTGGCCCAGCCTGAGGCCGTTCCCTCTCCTCCTGTCCCTGTTCCCTGGAGCACAGCCCAATCCCCCCTGCTGTCCCCTCCTGTCAGGGAGTTAGGCAGAGCCACAAGGTCCCTCTGAGCCTCTTCTCCTGCCTGAGCCCCTTTCCAGCTCCCTCAGCCTCTCCTGGGGCTCCAGTCCCTTCCCCAGCTCTGTTCCCTGCCCTGGACACGCTGCAGCCCCTCCAGGTCTCTCCTGTCAGGAGGGGCCCAGGGCTGCCCCAGCGCTGGAGGTGCCCCAGCACAGCCCAGGGGCCATTGGCCTCTTTTCCTGGGCTCTCCTGGGCTCATGTCCACCTGCTGGCACCAGCACCCCCAGGACCTTTTCCAGCATTCCAGCCACTCTGCCCCAGCCTGGCGCGCTGCTGGTTCTCCCTGTCTGGGGAATGTGGTTCACGTGAGGTGCAGAGGCTCCTGCCCAGGTGGAGCCAAGGGATGAGCACGAGGGCAGGGCAGGGAGCCAGCCCAGGGAGCATCACCAGCACCTTGGCCTGGGGAGAGGAGCTGCAAAACCAAAGGTGGAAAAGCATCCGTGGGGTTTTGGAGATGGCTTTTCCCCATCCTTCCTCCCACAGTGGGTACCACATCCCAGTTTCCTGGGGCATCCCATCCCACGAGGGCACCAGGGCTGCAATGCTAGGGAAGGTGAGCCATCCTGCCTGGGTGGTGAGCATGTCCCCAGGAACTGGGCATGTCCCCGGGGCTGAGCATGTCCCCAGGAGCTGAGCATGTCCCCAGGAACTGAGCATGTCCCAGGAGCTGAGCGTGTCCCAGGGGCTGAGCATGTCCCAGGAGCTGAGCGTGTCCCAGGGGCTGTGTATGTCCCCAGGAGCTGAGCATGTCCCCAGGGGCTGTGTATGTCCCAGGGGCTGAGCATGTCCCAGGGGCTGTCTATGTCCCAGGGGCTGTGCATGTCCCCAGGGGCTGTGTATGTCCCCAGGAGCTGAGCATGTCCCCAGGGGCTGAGCATGTCCCCAGGAGCTGAGCGTGTCCCCAGGGGCTGTGTATGTCCCAGGAGCTGAGTGTGTCCCAGGGGCTGTGTATGTCCCAGGGGCTGAGCATGTCCCCAGGAGCTGAGCATGTCCCAGGAGCTGAGCGTGTCCCAGGGGCTGAGCATGTCCCCAGGGGCTGTGTATGTCCCCAGGGGCTGAGCATGTCCCAGGGGCTGAGCGTGTCCCAGGGGCTGTGTATGTCCCCAGGAGCTGAGCATGTCCCAGGGGCTGTGTATGTCCCCAGGAGCTGAGCATGTCCCCAGGGGCTGTGTATGTCCCCAGGAGCTGAGCATGTCCCAGGAGCATCCCGAGCTGCAGCTCCCGAGCCGCCCGGCACGTCCCGGCGCTGTTTACTGCTCCGTCCCCCCAGCGCTTCCTGGGCTGGTGTCTCAAATTAGATATTTTTAACCTGTTAAAAATAGAAAGTCTCGCAGAGCAGCGGCTCCTGTTTTTCCATTCCCTTCTCATTTCATCTCAGGGCGCCGGAACCCGAGCCGGGCAGCGCCAGGGGTGGCGAGAAGGCGGCCCCGTAAACAGGCTCCTGCAAAAGGGGCACTGGGGAAAACGCACGTGTGCCTTGAGAACCAAAAGAAAGGGAAGAAAGAGAGGGAAAGAAAAAAAAGCGACTAGAAAGGCCGGCCACTTTTCGCACGGAGCCTTATTTGGTGTTTTCATGAAAAGTTATATCTTCACGCTGTAAAAAGTGCCACTTATTACTCATGCTTTACTAGGTAAGTGTATTTTCCTTGGCAGCGAGTGCTCTGGGGTTTTTTTCTCACTTCACTACTCCCGTACAGGCTATTTGGAAGTTTCATTAGTTTCTCCGTCAGCGCTGGCGCTGCTGCCGCTGTCTGCGGGCCGGGCTGTTAAACCGAGACACAGCCGCCGTTTGTTCGGGGCTGTAAAACCCGAGTCCATCAGGGTGTCCCGTGGCGGGGCGCCCCGTCAGCCCTGTGCCCTGCTGCCCGGGGACACGGCTGTGCCCCGTCCCCCGGCACGGAGCAGGGCTGCCGCCCCGCCCCCGCTCCTTACAGGTGAGGGGCTGTCGCCCCGTCCCCCGAAACGCACCGATGTCACCCTTTCTTCATGGCCACTGTGGAAAGGGGGATGGCCCCCTCTCCCTGTCAGACGCACGGCGATGTCACACTGTCCCCACACACGGGGCTGTCACCAATGCACTGCCTCTGGTGCACATCAGCCATCCCGTGTTCCGTCCCACGCGTGGCTGTCACCGTCACCGTGCACAGCCACCCCCTCATCCTCGGGGTCACAGCACACGCAGGGACACCCATCCCGCTGTCCCCATGGTCCCCACACCCTGTGGGTGTCACCGTGTCCCCGCAGACACACGGGATCCCCCCCACCCCCTGGCTCCCGGCTGGGGACGCTGAGCGGTGGCACAGCCCCGCCCCAGCCCCGTGCCCGTCCTGCCGCCCCCAGGCCGCCTGGCCACGCTTCCAGCCGCTCTAAAAGCCAGCTTTGTGTTTTACAGCCAGGCCCTCCTTGGCACACGATTTTAATTAGAGTCTGGTTACACGGCTCGGCAGATGTGGAATGTATTTCTTAGCCCAGGTGGAATAAATCTATTGCCATAAAAACCAACCCCCCGTTATTAAATTCTCCCTTCTAAATAGCCCAGTATTGAGATGCACAGCCCCCCGGCCGCTCCCCCTCAATGCAAACCCTTTTCTAAGTGCTTAATGAGCTTTAATTTTATTATATTCCCTGCCTATGGAACCGGCTTCTGGTGCTGGCCAGGCTCCCAGTGAGGGGCTGCAGGGACTGGTCAGCCCCATGGCCGGGGCCGTTGGGGTGGCCACCATGGGCCACTGCCCCCCTTCCCTTCCCCAGGGAACTAATTCCCAGGGTGCAGCCCGAGGGGGGGCATCTCCTCACCCACACTCCCCTCCGTTAGGCTGAGCAGTGCCATGGCCAGTGGTTGGCAACTTCAAAACTCACTGCAGGGGAAAAAACCACCCAGGAAGCAGCATCTGCTTCCCAAGATCCCATCTCTCCCAGCAGGAACCACGGGCTGGAAAGGGGAGCAGACTCTGCCCTGCTGGCACCAAGGCAAGGACTGGAGCCCAGGTCAAAGCCTGGAGAGCTTTGTGACCCATCACAAGGCTCTGTCGGGCTTCTCAAAAAGCTCCAGGATGTCTGAAAACTGAAACAAGCAAGGAGAGGGGAAAAAGAGGAGGACGTGGGAGAGGAGCATGCACAGATTCCATCCCATAGGATCACTGGGATGTCATTTCCCACAAGTCTTCCACAGACATCCCCACTGCATCATCCCTCACCACGATGTCTGAAGAACAAAATCCCAGGGATTTTTGCTGCAAGAGATTCCTCCTCCATCCCCGTACCTTGGGGAAAGGGAACAAACCCCAGGCCCTGTGAGGAGCCCTCCCCAGCAGTTCCCAGCTGGGAGACTTGGCTGTGGGCTCCCCCAGGGCTGTCCCCCAGCTGGCCTCTCCCCTGCCCGCCGGCTGGGAATTCACCGCTGCTGCAGTGCCAGGGCGCTGAGCACGACCTTGGCCCTGCTCCCCAGAGCAGTGTGGGGAGCAGGGCTGCTCCCTGGGCTGCAGAGCCCAGGGGATGAGGGACTGTCCCCACCACGGCCAGGGACCCCAGCCTGGGGGGAGCATCACCAGGGCAGGTCAGAGCCCCGTGCGGGGACCAGGCTGCTCTGCTGCTGAGTGCCAAGGGAAGGAGCAGGGAGCTGAGCTGAGCTGTGGCTGCCCGTCCCACCTCTCACCACTTCTCCACGTGCAGCCCATCATCTGCTTGATCTCAGAGACACCGAGTCCCCTGGGGGGAGCCAGCAGCCAAGGCAGCCCAGACATCCCAACCTGCACATGTGCTGACTGGCCAAGGAAAAGGGAAAACTCAGCCTCTGTGTCATGGAAAATGATCTCACGGGGAAAATGACCAACTAGAAAGGGTTAAATTGCCATTTCAAAGGTAAAACCTTCCTCAAAATCCTTTTGGATGAATTAGGGTTAACCCTGGCCTTGCCAGCCCGAAGGACAAAACTTCTCAGATGTCAGTGTGTCCCAGTTTCATCTGAGCTGCTCAGACATGCAGGGCAAGAGGTTCCCAAAGGTACCAAAGGCCTTTTTGGGGATCATGGTCAGCCTGGGCCAGCATTTGGTGAGGCTGATGCTGAAATCCAACAGCAGTCCTGTGATCTCTTGCCTATTAGCAGGTCAGCACCATCTGGAGAGTTTGTCCTGGGAATGTTGGGCGTCTGTGACAGGCTGGGGGCTGCTTAGATGAAGGACCAAATTATGATCATCTCTAATCAACCTTTTCTGTTCCTTTTGGTGATGCACATTCAGCTCAAAGGCCAGTAGTCCATCCTGGAAGGCAGCAAAGCACTTTGCAGTTTTCCCTGGACCCCTCTTGGCCGGGGTGGTGACGGCTGAGATCCCCCCAGGGACCGTGGGCATGTTTCCAGAACTTCCATCCTCGTGGAACTGGGTCTGCCTGACTCCCAGGGAGGGTCAGGGAGGGAAGGACAGCGTGCAGCTCTGCTCTGGGTCTGTCTGGGCCCTTCCAGGCTCCCTCTCTCCTCCTGGGAGGAGCAGGAGCCCACACCAGTGTCTGTGTAACTGCTCAGGACGTGCTAAGAGCAGCTTGGAAGGGGATCAATATTTCCATTCATTTTTCAGTGCCGATCTTCCTGCCACACAACAGGAGCCGGGAGCCCCCTCTGCAGCCCCCTGCCAAATCCTGCCTGCAAACTTCAGCCTCAGGCAGCCCTCAGGGAGCAAAACTCACCTTTCCCAGGCTTTCCTGTGAGAACTGCTGCCTGCAGCACTCAGCACCAAGCTAAAAACAGATGCAGAGACAGGTAGGGGAAAAAACACATGTAAAACCCCCAACTTGGGCCTGTGTGGAGGGACACTGACATTGCAGGTGGTGCTGGGGGACACCTGCCTACGTTTCCCATCCAGAAAGTTTTCTTGGAAGTTCTCTTGCCTGTCCATCCCTCTTTGGACCCGTGGGTTTAATACCTTGTGGTTCCCCTGGAGGCTGAAGGATGGATTGCTGAGGTCATGCTGGGGTTTAGCCTGAGTGGGGCTCTGTTCCTCAGATGTGTGTGTGTCTGTTTGTGGGTCTGGTGCCACAGGGCATGGCCAGGGGCTGGGGAAGCTGTCAGTCCTCACCCACCCAAACTCAGCCCCCAGGCTGGAAGAGGAATGGGTCTGGGATGCAAACACGTGCCAAGCCCTTTTTCCCTGCTCCTGCCAGGGTGCCACCTTCCACTAGGGGACACAGCCTCAGAGGAGCTGGGGGAGCCGTGGGCTGGTGTTTGCTCTGCAGTCCCTCTCCCCGTGTCTCATGGGTCCACCAGGATTATTTGCTCTGTCCGTGCAGCTGGGAGGCAAAAAGAGGCGTCTGGGCCAAGCAATCCTTCTTACTTCATTTTCAACTGTTTGCAAAGCCCCTGATCAGACGGCCCAGATGTGCTAAATGGCCATGAAGGACCATTAGACAGTGGGTTATTGTCGAGCTCCTTGAGTTAGATAATTGTGATGGGGCTGAACTAATTAATTTCTACCCAAAGAAGCGGCGCTGAATCACGGGCTTTTGGCAAGACTGGTGAGAAGGACTTGTAAGCAGTTCCCTTTGGATTTATCCAGCCTATGCAAACAGGGATCTCTGCTGGAGCCACACACAAAAATGGGAGCAGGAAAGCCCACCCGGAGGGTCAGTCAGAGCAGTGAGAGTGGGACTCCCCCACCCCAGGGGGCAGGAGAGCCCCAGGACAATCCACAGCTCCTTGGTGCCGTGGGTCTGTCCTGCCTCCCCTGAATGTCCACGTTTGGGAGTGGGCACAGGCCAGGCAGCCTGCAGGAGGAGAGGGCTGCGCTGCTCACGTCCCTGCTTTGGCTCCAGCTGCCATCTCCAAGGATCTCCCTGCTTTTCTCATCACCCCCTTCTCAGCACCCGTCTTCCAGGAAGCCAGGGGCTTTTTCCAGTGTCCCGATAGTCCTGGCTGGCTGGCAAAGCTCCCCTCTGCAGGGATTTCTTTGTTTCCTGCTTGTGGGGGTGTCAAGCTTTGATGAAGCTGGAGACAGGGAAATGTGATCCCATTTCCCCAGCAGAGCTTGGACAACCTGCCAGATTAGGTACATGCTGAGCTGCTCCTGCATCCAAAAAGGTGAAGGAACAGGAGAAAAGAGTGATTGCAGAGACATTTCTGTGTGAGAAGAGACAGGAAATATTAGGGCTGTTTAGTCTGGAGAGGAGACAGGCCTGTGGTGGCACGAGAACAGCCTATGAGCCCTGCAGCACTGACAGTCCTCTGGTTTCTCCATTTCTCATCCCAGAAAGAGAAAAGGATGTGCAGAGGAGAGTGGATGTGGGGGAAACATTCACCCAGTGCTGTGTGTGGGTCTCTGTGCAGAGAATTTAAGGGCAATCTCTTATCCTTTTGGGGAGAAATCCCTCCCTCTGACTGGGGGAAGGACATATGAGAACAGACATCCCAATTCATTGGGAGATGCCTAAAAACTCTAAGGTTTGTCTCAATTTTTGTCTCAAACCACCCATCGTTGAGCTTACCACGGAACCACTGAAGCTGGAAAGGGCCTCTAAGATCAGTGAGTCCAAAAGTGCACCCAGCACTGCCAAGGCTGCCACTGACCCATGTCCCCAGGTGCCACATCCACACGGCTTTAAATCTCTCCAGGAGGGGGGACTTCCCCACTGCCCTGGGCAGCTGTGCCACAGCTGGGCAACCTTTTAGGGGAAGAGATTTTCCCTAGTGTCCAACCTGAACCTCCCCTAGCACAGCTTAGGGCCATTTCCTTCGTCCTGTCACTTGTTCCCTGGGAGCAGAGCCCGACCCCACCTGGCTGGGAGTTGGAGAGAGAAAAGATCTTTTCCAGCCCACAGAGCTCCACGCTCCCGTGAGCATCTCTGCAGCCCCGGCCCGTGGGTGTGCAGGCACGGCAGCGCTGTGAGACGGAAGGTGCCAGGGCACGGTGTCACCCTGTCCCCAGAGCAACCCCGTGTTCACAGCTCGGGGTCTCCCGGGGCCGGGCCGGCGGGGCGGTGCCACCGACCCGGAGGTGTTGGCTGCTGCCCCGGGGCGCCTGATCCGATTAGAGGGGTTAATCCCAGGGTGCCCCGCTGGGACAGGCTCAGGGCAGGCTGGGAATCACTGACTCCGCTGCAGGGATCGCTCAGTGCCCACAGCCTGTCCCCCTGCCCTGCCACAGCAGGGCTGAGACACAGCTTGGCCACCAGCCCCTGTGCGTGTCCCCAGCCTGGCCACCAGCCCCTGTGTCCCCTGTGCCTGTCCCCAGCTTGGCCACCAGCCCTGTGCCCCTGTGTGTCTCCCCAGCCTGGCCACCAGCCCCTGTGCCCCTGTGCCTGTCCCCAGCTTGGCCACCAGCCCCTATGCCCCTGTGCGTGTCCCCAGCCTGGCCACCAGCCCCTGTGCCCCT
>JAODLH010001940.1:1227709-1241932 GCA_027575645.1 Cossypha caffra
ATTACTGGGGGATATGGACAGGGAATGGTCATTTTTGGGGATCTGGACAGGGAGTGGTCCTTACTGGGGGATCTGGGCTGGGAACGGTCATTACTGGGGGATCTGGACAGCGGTTTGGTCATTCTTAGGGGTCTGGAGGGAGGGTTGGTCCTACCTCCCAGTGCTCCAGGAGAGTGACATCTGGATCAGGCTTCTCCAGCTGCTGAGGTAGCACTGCCAGAGTCCCCTCAGGTGGGGGGAAGGTGGCGCGTGCTGGGATCAGCTCTGCAGCCCTTTTCTCCCAGTCCTGCTGCCAGCACTGCTTGGAGGAAGGGTCAAGCACGATGTCTGGGTGGTACCTCAGAGTGTGGCTGGGGAGGGAGGTGTTGGAAAATCTCAGGAGCTGAATTCCTCAGCTGGAGTTGGACCTTGATAATCCTTGTGGTGGGTCCCTTTCCAATTCAGAATATTCCATGATTCAGTGAAACGAGACTTCTCAGCCGCAGGCACCCGTGTGGAGTAGGTGAGCTCTGTGACTTTAATCCCAGTTTAAATCTGCATGTCCAGATGATGGAAAAGCCCGGGATACTCTTTAATCTTTTAAGCAGGGGTTGAGAGCACATTTTAGGAGCTGTGGGAGACATTTGACCAGTGTCTGTGGGTGTAACATATATTAATTTATATAATTCTTCCTCTCTTACCGTGCATGGGAGGGCTTTTAAACGCTGCTAGGGAAATGACTATAAATGAAAGTTTATTTTCTGTTGTTTTGTAAACCTCTCTTTTTCTTTTTCAAATGCTTTCAGAGAGCACTGATACAAAATCCAGTGTTGCGGTTAAGGGTCAAGAATTCCCCTGGAATTCTTGCCTTGGAAGCAGTGGGGAGTAGTTCATAATCATGTGGTGGATGCAGAGCACGGCTGTGTTTGTGACTTACCACTCTGCCACCCCGTAAATCCCTTTACAGGTGATGTTCCTGTTGTGGGAGGCGCTGCACATCCAACATGGAATGGCCTCATCCGGAGGGGCTTGGGGCTTCTGTGAAAAGGAGACAAGAGGAAGAGGGGTAGAAAGTTTAGCTTAAGCTAAATTTATCCTTATCAAAGTTCAGTTCGGTACAAACAAGTGCAAGATTCCCCCTGAAGAGAATTTCACCAAAAGAGAATGTACAAGGAAAACACAGTGTGGTTTACAGTGCTGGCAGATGTACAGGGCTGCACTGAAAGAATCCTTCAGAATTCAAACTTTTACAGGGAACACAAATAACTAAACTTAGGAACACATATTTTTGCTGCATTAAGCATCTCACATTTATAAATGCGATTTATTTCTGTGCTTTCAGTTTCTTGAATTGCAAGCCAGGCTATTAAAAAATGCGTTTAAACTTAACATCCAAGAGTACCAGCAACTGGATTTTTCCATGGCTAAATCCTCTGATTGGTGTGTTGGGCGCTTTCTTTTTATTCCTTTTTTTTTTTCCACCATGCAGGTCATCTTAATGTGACTGTGGTGTGGCTGAAAGCAGACCTTGAGAAGCAGGGGGTCAAGCATGTGAGATTGCTACAGAAAAATAGAATTTACTGAGGACTTCCTAACCAAAATAAAGCCTTACCATTTTTGGTAATATGCTGTTAAAAGGTTAATATGTGTTCCAGTAGCTCATAAAAAAATGACACCTGTTCCTGCATTTAAATACTTGAAAATAAACTTGTTTCTAGCTTTTTCTTTTTTTGCTATTTTTCAGTACAAACACTTCCTAATGTCTCTCTGTGAGAGAGTCTCATTTGAGAAGTCAAACTGGCCAAAGCAAATTGAATCATGGAATTGTTGAGGTTGGAAAAGCCCTCTAAGATCTTGGAGTCCAGCTGTTTCCCCAGCCCTGCCAAGGTCACCGCCACTGTCCCGTGTCCCCAAGTGCCACATCCACACAGCTTTCAGTCCCTCCAGGGATGGGGACTCACCGCTGCCCTGGGCAGCTGTGCCAGGCTGGACAGCCTTTGGGGAAGGAATTTCCCCTAATATCCAACCTGAACCCCCTCTGGTGCAATTTGAAGGCACTGCCACGTGTTCCCTGGGAGAAGAGGCTGACCCCGTGCAGGTTCCTGTGCTGTAGCTCACCACAGGGTTTCTCCTGGCCAGGAGCATCCAGCACCCTCCTGGACGTGGCAGAGGAGCTCTGTGTGAAGAGCACTCACCCAGGAGCTCTGCTGTGTCTGGGCTGCTGTGCACGGCCCCAGCACAGCCTGTATGGGCTCAGCACGCTGTAGGCACCTGCAGGAAGCCTCACCTGCCCCAGGCAGTGCAGAACTGTGCAGGTTCCCTCCCAGCCTTCCCCATGAGCCCACCGGAGCAGCTTCATTCCCAGCTCCTCACTTCTGGCAAATGAGCACAAATTGGCCCTCGGCTCAGCTCCAATTACATCACACGAGGGCAGCTAATTAGGCTGATGAGAGGGGCAGGCTGTGCCCCAGGGCTGGCAGCATCCTCGTCATGCAGGCGGCCCTGGGGCAGGGAGGTGCCTTGGCCCCTCTCCCTCCACCTCATGGGGAGCCCCCTCGTGCTCAGAGCCTCACAGGGATTTTTTCTGGATAAACTTGGGCAGCTCAGCCCCATTGTGTGGCCCTGGTGGGCAGTGCCAGCTCATGGCCCGAGCCCCGAGCTCTGTTTTCAGCCCCGAGCCGTGAGCAGACCACGAGCAAATGGGAAGGGGTGATCCCCTACGCAGGAGCAAAGCATCTGTGGGATTTCTCTGCATCCCAGCCCTGAGGATGTGGCCTGAGGGAATGCGTGACCCCACCAGGGCCCCCAAGCCCTAACACAGACCCTACAGGGAAAAGAGAAGCAGCACAGCTAGCTGAATCAAGAAGAATTTTAATCAGATTTGTCAGACAGAGTTGGATCTCCAAATAAATAGATTTATCAAAACAGAATAAAACAAGAATCCAGGATAAATAGATGTACCAAAACAACCTGAAAATCCCCCAAAGCTGTTTCCAGACAGGGGAAGGTGATGCTGCTGCTCACCCTCCTCCCCATGCTGCACAAGTGATCCTGTTTGCCCTTTGGGAGATGCCCCTCCTGTGAGTACAGCCCCGTAGATATTATATAGGATAGATATAAATATGTAGCACAATAAATGCTGAGTAGCGACCTTAGTGCAGTGCTCAGGGTCTCAGACCCTGCAGCAGGTGGGTCCTCCCAAAACTACACTCTCAAGTGACCTGCAAAGAGGGAAAAGGATCATCCCAGCTGGAAGAGAGGAGATTTTTCAGAAAACACCCCTTGGAGGGCAATCAGCCAAAGGCACAGCCGCTCCCAGGGGCTCCAAGGAAGGAAAGAGGGATGGTTTTTCTCCCTTTGCAGGCCGTGTTTCCACCAGCAGCTGGTAAGGAGCACGGCCCTGTTCTGCCTTGCTGCACCTCCTGATGCTCCTGGGAGTGCTGGGGCGTCCGGGGTGGACCCCACTCCTCGTGCCACAGCAGGTCTCTCCCTCCTCCCTCTGCCCGTCCAGCATCTCTGGGGCAGCAGGAGGTGATGGCCAGCACACCCACACAGCTGTGCTTCCATGCCAATGGGCTGGGATCTCTCTGGAGTTGCTGGAATTTCCACTAGTGTAACCTGTATTGCAGTGCCAGTCTATTTAATAATGCAGCTCTGGAGTCCAGATATATGTGTACGTGTGTCTGTGCGGAGATAAATCAATAGGTAGAGCAAAGTTCTCTGCTTCACAAGGTCTCAGTTTCCTTCTCTGGGCTTTCTGTCCTCCTCAGCTCCGCCGTCTGGGCTCGGAAGATGTTCCAGTGGCCTGGGTGAGCAGAGACACACACATGACAGCAGCCCTGAGCAGAAGGCACAGCTCCCCCGTGCAGCACCCTGGGCACTGGAGCAGCCACCAGGACCTCACTGTGGAGAGGTCTGCCCACAGCTGAGCAGCGCCTCGGGGTCCCAGCCACGGTCTGTAGCCCTGCAGTTACAAGGGGGTTTTAGCCTGGAGGGGCCCTTACCCTTGCAATGCAATTAACGGCACAATCAATGGCACTTACAGTGCTTTTGGTGGGAAACACTTGCACAGCCTGAAAAGAAAAGGGGCTGAACAGGGATAAATCCCCCTCTCCACCTCTCTAAAGGGCGCTTTGACATGGTGTTAGGTCCGTGTCCCCCCGGCATGTCTCGGATTTGGGCTGACTTTCTGCCTCTCAGGGGAAGAAGCATTTTGCTTGTCTTCTGACCCAACCTCAGAAAGCCAAAATTTCAGTTGCATGGGCAATGGACAGATATGGTTCTCTCCTCCCTTCTGTCAGACCCTTTTGTTAGGGGTGCATTGCTCAAAACCCCACCATTTATATTCATTTTCTGCTGCTGCCTCGGCCTTGGGTCTTCATCCAGCAACCTATGGTAGGGGAAAATCCTGCTGCAGAAGAAGAAGGAATCCCCCAAGGAGCTGCAGACTCCCAGCAAATCAAATGTGGAGCTGCAGCCCCCCAAACCAGGACAAAGTGTCCCATCCCTCTCCTTGCTCCCCAAAGAATCCCTGGGTGTGCAGGAGGTGGCTGGAGGTGCTTTCCCTCCAGGTGCTCTCTTCCCTCCGTGCAATCCCAAGGATTATGCAGCCCCAATGTCATCACCCCGGGGGTGGAGGGAGTATTTTCTAGTTGAATTAATCTTCTGCTGTGAAGAAATCATTGGTCAGAGCTTTCCTAGGACTGGCAGCCACGGCAGTGGGGTGGTTTCACAACAGGGTTAATTGTCAGGGGAAACTGAGGCAAGAAGAAGGAGGCACGTGCCAGAGACTCCACCAGGGTGTGAGGCCCAGCCTGGAGCGGGGGCTGGGAGTGCCCTGGGTGCAGGCTGCTCCCAGTGACCCCATAGCCCACGGGGCTGGACACTGCTGGCTCTGATCTGACCCCATCCCACTGAACCCCATCCCAGCCAGCAGGGAACAGCGTGGCAGCTCTGCTCCTTGCAGGCACTGCCAGTGTGCACCAGCATTCCTGCTCTTTGTCGTGTTCACCCACATCCCTCAACACCCAGAATGGCTTTCAAAATATTCCAATAGTTTATTTTTTTGCTAATCCCTCGCACCTTTTTTTTTTTCTGTTGCCATGCTCCCAGGAGCACCAGATGGATTAGATTTAAAAATCAAACAGTTTTATGGGCTCTGGAGAGACAAAAGCTCTGGATTTCACAAGAGTGCATCCCCTTTTAGAAATCTGGCTGCCCTTTCCAGCACCACGAAGGGAAAGCGTGGCTGTTGAGCAGGAGTGTTGCGTGTGGTGCGAGGACAGGTCAGCCCAGCCCAGCCACACTTGCACAAGTGTTTTCCCTGAGGTTCAGCTCCCCACGCCACGCCGGGATTTACACAGCCTGTTTGGAATGGCTGGGGCAGAGCAGGAAACCGGGGGGTTGTTTGGGGCAGGGAGTGCTGGAGGACTGAGGAAATGGGGGTTTTCTCTCCCTACCTTCGTTTGTCCTGGTGATCAGCCTGAAGTTCTGTGCTTCTTGCTTGAATTCTTGTTTGCTGATCTTCTTGGTCTGGATCAGATGGAATATTCCTGCAGAGGGGGATACAGATACAGGGCATCAGATTCTGCAATGCCCAACTCAGGGCTCACACAGGTTTGGATTCTCTGTCCCCTCCTGGCACTGCCTGCCCCAGGGTCCTGGTTTGGTGCAGGACCTGCTCTGCCAGAGCCTGGTGGGAGCTGGGAATGAATCCAGGGCTGGCCAAGGCCAGGAGACTCCTCAATTAAGTGTTCAGTGATTAGGTATTAGGAGGAAATTCTTCCCTGTGAGGGTGGGCAGGCCCTGGCACAGGGTGCCCAGAGAAGCTGTGGCTGCCCCTGGGTCCCTGGAAGTGCCCAAGGGCAGGATGAACCAGCCTGGTGTAGTGGAAGGTGACCTGTCCACAGCAGGGGTGTGGAATGGGGTGGGCTTGAAGCTCCCTTCCAGCCCAAACCTTTCTAAGATTCTATGGCTCTCTGAAAACAGTCACTGCTTGTTAAATCAGGATGTTTCACCATGAAGTAGGTGAAAGCAGCAGGATTTTATTGCCCCAGCCCTGCAGGTGCTGCAGTCTCCCCTAAAACCACGAAAGCAATAAAGGTGAGAGCAAGGGGGTGCTGGGCTCCCTGTCCCCTCTGCTCCCTGTCAGACTGATGTTCCCTGGCTGCAGAGACCCCTCCATGCTCAGATGGTTTCCTTTCCTGCAAGCAGCCAGGGACCAAAGTTTTCTATCTCTTCGTCAGCAGCGCTGAAATTGCTCCAGGACAGGAAAAAACACAAGTGACCTCAGCAGAGATTGGTATTTCTGCCCCTGCCAGCATTGTCCCCTCAGTGGGGGTGCCTGACTCAGATATTTGACCTATGCAAACCAGAACCTGCATTTAGCAATGGCAGTGACCTTCCTGTGGGACTGGGGGTTACGATACTCCCATATTCCCGTTCTCCTGCAAGGCATGACAAACCAGGCAGGTATGCCTGGAATATCCTTCCCCACCTCTCCCTCGGGCTCCCGGAGCATCCAGCAGATGGGAGAGGCAACGTGGTCCCCCTTATTTGGTTAAGAGACTTTCCCTGATTCCCAGCAGCAATTACACACAAAAAGAGTATGTAATGAAGGGGAACTGCCTCACCATCCATATAAATGAGATGTTATCAACTGTGGAAAATTAGCACAGGAAGTCAAAGGCTAGAGAGAAATAGATGGATATTTGGACTATGAATTAGTCCTTCCAGTGGGTTGGGTAAAGAAGTCCTACCAGTAACAAAAGAAGATACTGGATGGAGGCAATAAAACTGTTTCTGACGCAAGAAAGGCACAAGTGTTCAATAAATCCTCCTGCTCTATACTTAGAAAGGAGCAGGAGGGTGTGCTCACAGTCCCCGGGGCTGATGAAGCACTTTCCAGCACATTAGTAACCAAGAGGATATTTTAAACAAGACCTACAAGAGATAAACATCTTTTAATCAACGACCTGGATAGTGCTGTGAGAGCTCTGGAGAGCTGGCTGAGACCTTTGGCCGCATCCCCTTGGGGACGGCGGTGCTGGCACACGCCAGGAGCTGGGGAGCAGCGCAGAACTCGGGCCACGCTCCAGCAGCAGGCAGGGGAGCACAGGTTAACAACAGCCCAGCAGTGCAGAGGCAGCGTGGATGGGGCTGGCACAGGCAATGCCGGGTCCTGGCACCCACAGCCCGTCCAGCAGGCAGGAGCATTCCTGGCAGAGTCTGGGAAGAGATGGGGCGAGCTGCTGGGGCTGTCGGGCACGTACCACTGCCATTGCTGCTTTCAAGGGGATTTGGACAAAAGATGGGGATAGCTAGAGGACAGCAGGTCAGGAACATCAGAAAGTCGCTTTTCAAAACTCCTGGTGATGTTCAGACCCCTAAAAGGATGGGGAAGCCTGCACTGCAACTCTTCTGGAGGCCAGCTGGGCGCCACCAGCCAGCTGGGTAAGACTTTTGGCTGGGAGTTGGTGCTGGTTTCTCCTCCCAAGTCCCGCTTCGTGGAGGAAACCGTCCTGGCCCAGAAATAGATGAGGCCACATAGGTATCACGAGCCCATACAAAGGCAGATGGACGAGGTCCAGGTGTGACTTGCAGCCTCTGTACTCCACACACGCTGCTCTGTTGGTGGAGTGATGGACCATGGAGAGGTGGAATCCATATGTGAGTGAGCTCATGCTCTTTCCCAATAATAACACTGCGCTCTGCCAAGCAAAAGAGCTGTGTTGGCCTCGGGGACAAGGGCCTCCCCTGTCCCAGGCTGGCAGGGCTGGGGAGCTGCAGCAGACGTGCAGGTTTTGGCCTGGAAGGTGCCGAGAGCGTTTGGGTGCTGCCCCGTGCCAAGGAGCGAGGGCAGGAAGCGGCGGGGCGCAGCCAGGGGGCTCAGAGCTGTCCTCAGGCACAGGCTGCCATTGTGAGCAGCACAGAGCACAGGCAGCGGGGCATGGCCACGACAGAGCAGGGGCAGCAGGGAACCACGGCGGCAGCCAGGGCTCCAGCCCTGGAGCTGATTTCTCAGGCTGCTTCCAGGTGTGCCCAGCCTCAGCAGCTGGCTGAGGTCTCCCTAGGGCGTGATGGACATACCAGGAGACCAGAATGGCTGCACATGTCCAGCAGACAGAGGCTGAGGGTCACTGTGTCCACAGGAAAGGCAGGACCAACCTCAAGCATCCCAGCCGTTTGGGGTAGAGCATGTCCAATGGGAACTCAGGAATGGGGCACTGGGATGCTTCCCTGGGCCACAGAGAAACAGCACAAATATCTACTGGGCAGGGTGTCCCTGGACCCCTCTGGTCCATAGGAGCAAGGCTGAAGGTGTGGGTAGAGAGCAAGAAGAGATCAGAGCCATCTGAGGGTGTTTGTCGTGCTTTGAGCTCCGGAGGATGCGCCAGCAGGAGCATCCAAATCCACCCATCCAAAAAGTGGGCTGGGGACAATTCATCCCCCTTGCACACACCTGGGCAGCAGCTTTCATGCTGTAGGTGTAAAAGAAGGGCGAAAGCAAAACCAGAGTCACCAGAACAATTGTTTTGTTTGTTTTCCATGTGCATTTGGCATGAGAACAGCGAGTCTGGAGGAGCAGCCCCACGGCCCTTGTCCTCCTTGCCCACGCGCCTCCAGGTGGTGTTGCAGCTCATGGTGAGGATAGTGGGGCCAAAAGTGGCGCCCAGCCCCTGGTCTGCATGGAGTGCAGGAAGAGAGTGTGAAATGAGGAGTCAGAAAAGCCAGCCTGCTGTCAGCAGGTTTTGATTCACCACGCAAGGGGTGGAGCACCTCGAGAAAAGCCAGAAAAATTGAACAAAGCTTGGAAAGCATCAGGTTTCCACACACACCTCCCACTCTGCTGGCTGCCTTCATAAAGGTGCTCACCTTTAATCAGCTTCCAGTTGTAGATCTCCACCTCTTCTGCCAGCTCCCTCTCGATGGCCACGGTCCTGAGGAGGTCCCTGGCGGGCTCGGGGCGCGGCGGCACGAAGGCGTACAGCAGGACCCGGGCGGGGCTGGTGGCACAGCGCGGAGCCGCCGCGGCGGCCGTGGGCTGGGCTCTGCCGTCTGGGGAGAGCGGGACAGGGTCACACGGGGCAGGAGGGACAGCTCACAAGTCACACGGGGCAGGAGGGAGCAGCCCAGAGAGTCACACGGGGCAGGAGGGAGCAGCTCACAGGGTCCATCACACAGGGCAGGAGGGAGCAGCTCACAGGGTCCATCACACAGGGCAGGAGGGACAGCTCACAGAGTCCATCACACAGGGCAGGAGGGACAGCTCACAGGGTCCATCACACAGGGCAGGAGGGACAGCTCACAGGGTCACACGGGGCAGGAGGGAGCAGCCCAGAGAGTCACACAGGGCAGGAGGGACAGCTCACAGAGTCCATCACACAGGGCAGGAGGGAGCAGCTCACAAGTCACACAGGGCAGGAGGGAGCAGCCCACAGCCTGGCACGGCACAGCAGCCCCGCTGGCTCTGGTGCACGCGGCACAGCCGTGTCTGTCCCGTCATCCCATCCCCAGCCCAGGAGCAGCGGAAAGGAGCGGCTCATGAAGGGCCTGTGGACCTCCCCACTCCCATGTCTTTCATGCCCCCTGGCCCCAGCAGCCTCTGAGCCAGCAGAGGGGATGGGGAAGGAGGATTTTGTCCGTCTGGATCCCCCATACTCTCCGCAGTGACCTTGATGGCCACAAAGCCACCCACGGCTGGATTCCTCACTTCCCATCTCACTCCTGCTGGGGGAGGAACATCAGGGGAGCACAGGGACGAGCCCACAGCTGGGAGCCCAGCAGTGTGGCCAGCTCAGCCCCACAGGTGGGCTCAGCACCACCCCACACCCTCCCCACATGGGGCATCACCACAGGGACATCCACTCTGGGTCCTACGTGACTCCTCCAGCATTCTTGCTAAAGAAGATCTGCTAATTTTCCCCTCTTTTTTCAAACGTATCTGGAGTAATTAAGAATCCCCCGTGGTTTTGGAAGGAGATTTATTGCCTTTGGTTGTGGTCCTTGGAACGCAGAGGAGCCCAGCTCTGCTGAATTTAGCCTTGTTCTCCCAGTCAGTTTGGATGCTGACGCTTTTTACACTACTCGAAAGAAAGCTGGGCTATAAATAGATGCCTGGGGTTTATTTTAGTGAGACAGTTATTTTAGGCCTGATTCTGCTCTCCCCCAGGCTTTCAGAGGTGGTCCTGAGCTCTTCTTCTCTGAGAGGGGATGGAGATCCCAACTTACAGGGAAGCAAGCCAGAGGACAGGTGCTCAGTTCTGCGGTTCAGCGTGAGGCAGAGGGGCATGAGCACAGCCCAGCACCCTCACCTGGCCCAGTGAGGGGTCAGGCAGCAGGAAACCTCTGTCCCAGAGCCTCAAGCTTCACCTGCCCCAGGGCACTCACAGAAGCGTGGACTTGTTAAAGCTGAAAAGCCCTTCAAGATGATGGAGCCCGTGATGAAAGCCCCACCCTCACGGCAGGAAAGGAACCCCCTGAACTCAGCAGGAATTTAACAGCCAAGGAGTGTCACACCTCGACTGCCCAGAGCCTGGGGGATGAGGAGCAGGGACACAGAGCTCACAGTCACCAGCTCTGCCCACAGCAGAGCTCCCCCATCCAAACAACAATGGGGTGAATTCCATTGCAGTGCAGCAATTCCCAGGGTCGGGGTCCTTCAGCAGAATCACTGAGCATTCCTCAGTTACTGGGTACAGGAGGAGGATAAGGACAGTCACAGAAAGCACCCAGAAAAGGAGCCTGGCAAAGCCTCCACGCAGTGAAGGAAAGGGCAAGGGTGTAGCTTGGCAGAGCAGTGTGTGTGTGTGATCACTATCTCTGAGAACTGGAAAGAAGGAAGAAAATCATTTTGGCTGCATCAGGGTGCTTAATTGGAAAGAAAATGAAGTCTGAACAGCGAAGAGATGTGGGCAGGGAAACCTGTGGGATTTAAACCAGAGAGACCCACTAGAGAGGGAAACAAAACTGGAAGGGTTCTGCTCAGTCATCACATCCCATTCCCACCAGGCACCACATCATAAATCCTGCCCATAAACATATCAAAAACCTTATTAAAACAAGCTGAGCTTCTGCCCTTCGCTCCCCTGGGGAGGCCATCCCAGAACCTCTCCACTCTGGAGAGGCTGGGAAACCTTGAAAATCTCAGCTCAGATGACTTTGCAGCCATTCCAAAAGTTGGCAGTGCCCTTGGCTTGTTCTCCTGGGTGAGACCCCTGCACAGAAACCCCTGGAAGATGGGGATCAGAGGGGATCACTCCAGCCCATTTCCATGTCCCAGCCCCAGCCCAGTTCTACTTGGACCACCCTAAAACCTCCCCTGGCAGAGATGGGGGTTCCAATTCCAGCAAACCATGGGTACCACAGACAGCCCCTCTCCTGGGAACTGCCCTCACTCCTCCCTTCACACCTACACCTCAGCTGCCACAATTTAACCCTCTGCTTTTGGTCCTGCCTGGAGGTTTGGGGACCAGGCTGCGTGTCCTCTCCCTCTCCAGACTTCATCCTCCCAACAGACAGAACCTTTTGGGGGTCAGTGCATCTTCCTCACCTCGGCAAAGTCCTGCTGCCCCCCAAGAAAAGCCAACCCTTCCATCAGTGCTTGCCCTGCTGAACGTGTCTGGTGTGAATTGTAGCAGTCTGAATCCCCACACGTCTGTCAGCCTGAGGCTCCAAACCAAGGTTAAGGCAGGAGCTGGGGGGCAGCTGCAGGAGCAGGCAGGATCCCACCTACCTGGACATACTTTACAGCATTTCCCATCTACTTTCTGTGGATATTGACAGGGGTACTCCTTGGGGCAGGTGATCCTGTGGCAGTCCTGGACGCCGTCGCTGCAGGTGCAGAGGATGCAGGGCAGGGGGCCGTAGAGCCGGAACACGGGGTGCCACACCTCCCCGTGGGAGTAGGTCTTCCCGTTGTACACACAGGCTGGGGAGAGGCAGGGCAGTGGGAACACATCCTCCTCCTCCCTGCAAACCCAGGTGAGTCACTGCTGCCAGCCCCCCGACACGGGCACTCCTGCTGGACGAGGAACGAGCTCCTCCGGCAGCGCTGGCACCGAGACGTGACAGGAGGTGCCATGGGACAGGGGACAGGCACTGGGATGTGACAGCCACCAGCCCAGGAGGTGCCATGGGACAGGGGACAGGCACTGGGATGTGACAGCCACCAGCCCAGGAGGTGCCATGGGACAGGGAACAGGCACTGGGATGTGACAGCCACCAGCCCAGGAGGTGCCATGGGACAGGGGACAGGCCCAGGACACGGCTCTGCTGGGCTGGGCCACCCTGCTGGGCACAGGGGCGGGCGTGGGCAGCACCTCACCTGCCTGCCAGCCCCGGGCACCCAGGGTCCCTGCGAGGCTGTCGCAGGGTGAAGCACAGTGAAGAGTGCCACCTGCTGACTCCTCCACGGAAATTTCTGGAGGTCCCAAAATTTCCCCCTGGCCTTCATCTCCCAGGACTGGAAAGAGCCTTTCCCAAGGCACAATGGAGGGAGAGCAGCCAAGAGGAGAAAGGACCTGTTATTCCCCACTTTGGATGGAGGGCTTGCCTCCCCATCTCACTTTGCTGCTCTCTCCTCCAGGAGGAACACCTGGCACTGCTCTGGGTCAGACCCAGCACTCACACAGGGAGGAACATCCTGTCCTTCTGTGGCACTGCCCTGGAAGGTCCACGTGGAGTCTTCCAGCTGAGCTCCTTCCTTCCCAAGTCCCAAATCTCCAAAACATTCCAAAGACCAGTGTTCTTCCAACCCGTTTTGGAAAGTGGTAGATTTGAGCAGTCAGGAGACTGTGGGCATGAGGACTGAGATACCTGCTCGAGGCTGGCTGTGGAAGGGTGGGGAGAAGGACTTGCTGTGGAAACCTGCCTCTGAATCAGATTCCCTGGAGAATTCCAAGCTCTGAGAAGCCACTTTATGTCACATACAGAGTGCCTGGCCTCTCCACCCCTTACCTTTCTTGTGCTTCTCTTTTACGACGATCTTCACAGTGGTGCCTCCTGTTCCCTTGGGTTTGAAGCTCCTGGGAATTAGCTCCAGGGAAGAACTGAGAGCAGTGGACACGGTGGCTCCAGGTGCCTTCCTCCCCACCACCTCTCCCAAGCACTGGTCCTGTGAGTGTCTCTGTGAGCAGCCAGAGAAAAGAGGGGGTTCAGACACCAGCAGTGGAGTGGCTCTCGCTCCAAAGCATGCTGGAAAAGGCCATGCAGTGTCCTGCACACCTTCCATCAGGAGTGGAAGGGGCAGAGACCACAGGGATGAGCAACGACCCACAAGCCATATAAATCACAGAAATATTGAGGTTGGAAAATTCCTCTGAGATCATGGAGCCCGACCATTCCCCCAGCCCTGCCAAGGCCATCACTATCCCATGTCCCCAAGTGCCACATCCACAGCTTTTAAATTCCTCAGGGGATGGGGACTCACCACTGCCCTGGGCAGCTGTGCCAGGGCTGGACAGACCCTTTTGGGGAAAGGAGCTTCCCTGATATCCAACCTAAACCTCCCCCAGAGTCTGACCCCAACCCGGCTGTCCCCTCCTGTCAGGGAGTGTGCAGAGCCAGCAGCTTCCTCCTGAGCCTCCTTTTCTCCTGCCTGAGCCCCTTCCCAGCTCCCTCAGCCTCTCCTGGGGCTCCAGCCCCTTCCCCATCTTGCTGCTGCCACCTCCCAAGGGGTGCTGAGCAGTCAGGATCAGTGCCCCACACTGGTGTCCTCTTCATGTGGGTCACCCTCACTGAAAGGTAGGGTCACCTTTGCCTACCCAAGCTCAACCCAATCCCCCCAGAGAAGCATGTGAGGTCCTACATCCCTAAAACACACTGGCAATGGGCTGGTCCTTCCTGGAGGGGAAAATGAGGACTGGCATCTGTGAGGCTCAGACAGGGTCAGAAAGGTGAGGATGCTCTCCCTGGTAGGCACCAGGGGAATCGGCGTGGGGCTGGCAGCCAGCAGGACTGGAATGCCAGGAGCATCCCAGGAGCATCCCAGGAGCATCCCAGGAACATCCCAGGAGCATCCCAGGAACATCCCAGAAACATCCCAGGAACACCCCAGGAACACCCCAGGAACATCCCAGGAACATCCCAGGAGCATCCCAGGAGCATCCCAGGAGCATCCCAGGAACACCCCAGGAACACCCCAGGAACACCCCAGGAACACCCCAGAAACATCCCAGGAACATCCCAGGAACACCCCAGGAACACCCCAGGAACACCCCAGGAACATCCCAGGAACATCCCAGG
>JAODLH010001940.1:1247871-1259999 GCA_027575645.1 Cossypha caffra
GCAGCCATGCAGCAGTGCAGCAGCCATGCAGCCATGCAGCACCCTGCCAGCCCGCCAGCCCCGGGACGTGCCTCGGAGCAGCTGCAGCGGATGCAGTACATCAGCCCCTGGGGCTCCAGGTACGGGTGCCAGCTCTCCCCCGGGCTGTACTTCCTGCCGTTGAAGTCGCAGAACGCCTCCGGCCCTGCAAGGGAACGGGAGAGGCGGGGTGAGAAAAGGGGCTGGCTCTGCAGAGCTCTCTGCGTGAGAGCAGGGACAGCCTGCACGCTGCTCCCCACGAGCAGCCGTGGCCACGTCCCACCCGCCAAACCCAGGCTGTGCTCCCCACAGTTTCACTTTTCTGCCTGCATTTTGCTCACTGGAAGATGGACAGGTGATTTCAGGGTGATGCTACAGGATGGAATTTCCCCCAGTGAGATCAGAATGGTGACAGAGAAGGGAGACCCTGAATTTAGGGGACATTTTCACTGCTACCAAAAAAACCCCACAAAAATAAGAAAGGGGGAGAAAATAACAAACCAAAAAAATATGGGTAAAAAACACATTCTGGGGGAAAACCTTTTGCTCCCTCTAAGAGCTGCACTCATTTTCTCAAGGATCCATGGACAAGCAGGACTGGGCTGCTTGTGCCATCCCACTGGGTCTCAGCCTGGTGGCTTTACCTGGCTTGATGCAGCACTGGTCTGACTGAGTGACTGCTTTTTCATTTATGGGGCTGTACAGAGGGACAGCAAGTCCACCTCACCCACTTTTCGTCCCCAGAAGCATAAACACGTGGGTTTTTTCTTCCTTTTTGGTCCTGTTATCCTGAGAAGAGGCAGTTTCCAGCTGTGCTCCTGAACTGGAGGTGTCTGTCCCAGAAACGATCCACTGGCGTGGGTTTAACCTCACCATGGCACAGGGATGAGATGGTGCCCAGCACCAGCAGTGGAGGAGATCCCTGTGGAGATCTCTGCCCTCCCATATTTTATCAGGTCCTTGTCCACCTCCTTCATCCCAAGCCCATGGTTACAAGCCAGTCCCCTGGCAGGACCTGGCAGCAGGCAGCAGGTGGGACAAGGCATGGCCAGGATCACCAACAAACCCCTCAGGACTTCAGCCAAGGGCCCCAGGTCAGTCACCCTTAATGTTCACACCCACAAGCATCAGCTGGCCCGGCAGGAGCGAGCTCCAAACCCAGGAACCTGCAGGAGCCTGGACCCTGTGTCAGCCAGGCTGCTCCCGCTGTCCCACACTGCAGAGCTGTGTGCCAGAGCCCTGCCCAGGCACAGCGGCGTGGGGCATCTGAGGATGTGCAGGTTTGCAACAGCTGTGGAGTGGATGTCACCAGAGGGACAAGCAGAGGTATTTTCCTTCCTTTTCCCTGATCAGGACGTCACATTGTCCCCATAGCTCTTGACAAGTCAGCAACTCCCTATTCCTGGCCTCACAGGTCACGAGCTTCCAGCAAACCACACAGAACTGGAGAGCATGGGGCTTGAGCATGAGGAAACCCAGAAGAGAGGAAAAAACCTCCACAAAACTAAAACACAAAACCAGCCAAACAAAGAAACCCTGAAAACCAAAAACTAAACAAGAAGAAAAATCCTAGTTTTGCAAAAGGCTGAGGAAATGGCTGCACCTTTGCCTGCCTGCACATCCTCCTGGCTGTGCCGGGGTGCAGGCGTGGCGCTGCCCGGTGACACTCGCTCGGCTCACAGGCTCCCAGGCCAGCTGGCTGCTGCTGCCAGCACTCAGGCACAACTGCAGCCTGGGCTGGCTCCAGCCCTCGAAAGAGCCTGATTCCTGTCTGCAAAGGGCCTGCTGGTAAAATGAAAGCTGCCTGGCAGCGCTTGTTGGCATCTCAGTAGTGCCATGTTTATGGCAAGAGGTGCCAGCAATGGGGAGGGAGGGATGGATGCATGCATGCATGCATGGGGGCTTAAAAGCTGGAGGCTCTGGACCATTTTTTCCCATGCCAGGCTAATAATTTCATTTTCAGAGGTCACACTTTGGATACCATCCTAACTGACTTGGAGTGAAAAGCCATTGCGGCAGTGCTGATCAGTAAGGTGATCCTACTCACTGCCCCTTCAGCAGCAGCAGCACACTCAGAAAAGTCATGTGGGTTTACTTCTCACTGGATCTAGAGCAGGTCAAGAAGTTGTGGGGTGGCATCTTGTTGGTGGCTGGTGTCTGAAGCTGTTGAGACACATCCTAAGGAGACATTCCCTTCTCGTGGAGCAAGGGATGCAGCCCAGGACAGGTTTCTCCACACCATTCAGTCTGTCACCGTGGACTGGTGTCTCTGAACTCTGAATCTTGTGAAGATGCTGCTCAGAGCTTCAGCCTCTTGTGAGGTTTCAATTTCCTGGGAGCTGGAAAGCCTCCCACAATACCTCTCCTAAATCTTTGATGTCCTTTCCAACCCAAGCCACGTGTGATTCTGTGATTCTGTCTCTGGGAGTGTTCTGAGCCATTTGATGGCTCAACAGGAGGTTGTGGGGTCTTGCTCATCTCCCCTCACCCCTCTTCTCCCATTTCATCCCGAGGCTGAGGGGGAAGGGCAGTCCTGCATCCCCAGATGACACCTTTGGAGCTGTCTCCATGTCTGAGCTGAGCTCCCAGCTCCAGCAGTTTTTTCTGGAGGTCACACACCTGCCAGGCAGCACTGTGCTGGCCATGAGGGAGGCAGTTCATGCAAAGCAGTTTGTAAGTTTTAAGAGCAGCCATAAATAAAGTGTAAAGAGCACTGTCTGGTACACAGAGTCCAGGCTCTCCTA
The DNA here is from genome assembly GCA_027575645.1 of Cossypha caffra. Classification (NCBI taxonomy): domain Eukaryota; kingdom Metazoa; phylum Chordata; class Aves; order Passeriformes; family Muscicapidae; genus Cossypha; species Cossypha caffra. The sequence goes on from JAODLH010001940.1 coordinate 1,250,634, forward strand.
TGACAGCCTTGTATTTATGAAAGGCTTAAAATGCAACTTAGCTGAGAGGGCACTGGCTAAAACACACTGGGCCCTTGACATGTGGCATCCTAAAGACTCCTCTCACATCCAGATCAATTCCTACACACTCGCCTCGCTCAGCCCTGGGCTGGAAATATCTTCTTGGGACTTTGGGAGCCCAGGAAACTCTGTAGCTCTAAAATGCAGCCTCATGAAGCATCTCTGAGTTCTCCAGAGTGCAGCAGGCAGGCAGGCAGGGTCCTGCCGCCCCCCAGTCCTCCCCAGAGCAATGCTCCCTCCCTTTAGCAAGGCGTGCAGCCCTCGCCTCCCCCTTGCCATGGGCGTGGTAGCACTCGCTTTCCACCGTGGTCCTTCCCACCTTGGAGCACCCTTCATCCCTGCTGGATCCAAACCTGTGGGACACAGGGATCCCAGGAACCCCCTTTTCTCCAGCAGCCACGTCAAAAAGAAGTGAAACAGCAGCTTCCAAGCTCCTGGGGAAAACCACTGCCCCGTGCTCTCCAGAGATGCTGGTGTTTAAATGCCTCCAGCCAAAACCTCGTGCGTGCAACCATTGCCCCCAAATTACTCAGAATGCAGCACACTCGTCCCAGTAACCTGTGCCTCTGATTTTTTTTTCAGCTGGAGTGCAAATCCCCTAAAATAGCCTGTTTCTGTGGGCAAATTCTTCTTTTCTGACTTGCCTTCAAGCTCGAGCATTTCTGCTTCTCACCTATTTTTAGCCACGACACTGTAGGTCCCTTGGCTGATGAGCCTGCTCGTAACTAATTTATTCTCGTCTTCACTCTCCCTGAACACCCAGCCCTGAGAAGGGTAAGGCTGCAGAGGTGGGGAGAAGTCCACAGTTTGATGATGACTGTGTCACCCGAACCACCCTGCCCCTGACCTCGGGGCAAGCCCTGGCCAAGCCCTCCCCATCTCCCCGTCGTGTGACACGCCCTGTGGCAAAGCTGAAGTGTTTCAGAGCTAGGGAGCGACCCTGGACCTGCCTGCCCCAACCCTGCTTCGATGCCACAGTCACAGCTCTTTACCAACGCTGTAACTCCTGCAAAAGGGCCCCAACGCTTCCTCCCAAATCGGACAGACCCTTACTGCCCCCATCCAGCCCAGCTTATGCCCAATTTACGGGCTGTTCCCACCTGCAAAGAGCAAACCCCTCGCCCAGCACCTGTGCACCTTCGGGGCTGTCTCTGTCCTCTTCCCCACCCTAGCACGGCAGGGAGTCAGACCCACAGCCCTGGCTCGAGGAACAGATGCTGTGGGCTGGCTTTGGCAGCTTCGGGCGAGCCCGGGGAAGGCAGAGGAGCAGAATTCACCCGGATTTTGTTCTCCAGGGCTTTGCAAAGCCCCATTCCCCCAGCACACCGCACAGCCGGGATGAGCAGTGCAGCGCCCAGATTTTGGGTCCACGCTCCAGGAGGATGATTATTTGAGTGCCTAATGCACTGCTGGCAGCGGGCGGGTTGTAAATCACCCAGACGAAGCCACCGGCAGCCTCCGCTGGGATTCCAGGAGATCCAGGGGAGGAATAAATGTAGGGACGCAGCAGGTCCGGCTCAATTTGCTCGGAGCCCTGGTGGCTCTGCGAAGTTCAGGGGTGCTGAGCACCCACTGGTAGGGTCCCAGTGCTTTGCCCGAGCCAAGCCCACCTCCTGGCCCCAATTAACACATCCAGCACTCTCCAAGCTCCCGAACAGCTCTGGCCAAGTCCTTCAAGCCTTTTTGTGGGAAGTGCCAAACCTCCCTCCCTTATCCCAAACCTTCTGTGCCTCAGTCAGCCCGCTGGGAGCAAAAGTAGGAGAGACTGGGGGCTGGACACGGAGATGGACAATGGATGGATATGGAGGAAAGCTCCCAGCTTCGTTTGGGGCGTGGGAGGCGTCGCCCCTGTCCCCGTCCACCCTCGGGGGGAGATGCACTTGTGCAGGGTGGGACCTGAGCAGAGGAAGGTCTGTAAGACAACCTCCTGCTCCGTGGCATTTCTAGCCCGCGGAAGGGGGTCCCAGACCTTCCTCCAGCCCTCGCCAGTGCAGAGCTCGGTGCTGTAACTCCCCGCAGGGCAGCGGGGACAGCAGCGGGCACAGGGGACACAGCCCTGTCCCCAGCAGGACAGGACAGGACACCTGGCCGCTCGCACGGCCGGGACATCCCAGCCGGGAGACCCACACCTGCCGGGGACATCCCAGCCGGGAGACCCACAGCTGCCGGGCCAGGAGCCTCCCGTGCCCCGGCCGTGCCCCGAAGCACCCCGCGCGTTGCTGGGGACCTGGCACGGGGAAACTGAGGCACGGAGCGCAGAGCGCAGCCGGGACAAGAGCGGGTCAGACTTACGAGCCCGGGCTCGGCCCCCGGAGGCGAGGAGCAGCAGGAGGCACCGCAGGAGGAAGGCGAGGGGACCCGCCCCGGGAAGCATCGCAGCCCGCTGCGGGTGCCCTGGGGCTGCGCTCCCGGTGCCCGCTGTGCCGCTGAGGTCCCGGTCCGTGCTGCGGCTCCGCTCCCGCTGCCGGTGCCGCGGTCTCGGTTCCGGAGTCGGGCGGCTCGGAGGGCGGTGCGGTGCCCGGCGGTGCCGGACCGCGGCTGCCGGTGCCGGGGCCCGGGGTGTCGGTGCCGGCAGCGCTCCGGTGCCGGTGTCAGGGGTGTCGGTGATGCCGGTGCCGGTGTCCGGAGCTGTAGGTGCCCGGGGGTGCCGGTGTCCGGAGCTGTAGGTGCCCAGAGGTGCCGGTGCCGGTGCCAGTGCCGGCGGTGCCGGTGCCCGGAGCTGCAGATGCCCAGAGGTGCCGGTGCCGGTGCCGGCGGTGCCGGTGCCCGGAGCTGTAGATGCCCAGAGGTGCCGGGGCCGGTGCCCAGGGGTGCCGGTGCCCGGCGGGGCTCGTCTCGCTCCGATCAAAGGCGCCTCCTTTAGGGAGAGTGGAGGAGCAGTTTGTTGGTATTAAAGGCGGAGAGGGAAGCGGGAGGGGGGATCCGCAGGGTGGGTATTTTAATTTTTTTCATGATTGTTATATTCGCACTTTTTTGGGGGGGTGTTTTAGGAAATTCCTCGGCGGCGGGCGGGAGGAGGCGGGCGGGCGGGCGGGGAGGTGGTGCGGGAGCCGCAGGGTTAACCCCTGCAGCCCTGAGCCCGGCCGGAGCTCTGCCGGGCTGCAGCTCGCCCTGGGGCTACGAGCCGAGAGGTGACATTAGCGGCGTGCATCACCCCCCAGACACGGCCCGGCTGCTCCCCTTGTCCCTGTCAAACGCCGCCTGGACACCCGGCCCTCCCCACCAGCTGCTTGAAGTTCCCTCTGCTTCATAAAGCCCTTTCAGTGACCAGAGTCGCCCCTGCCTCCAGACGCCCCCGGCCCCAGCCCACAGCCCCAGACCTCCTCCCCGCTCCCCAGAGCGCGGAGAGCAGCGCTCCCACCCAGCTGCGTCCGACGGGCACCGGCACCTCCTTGGAAAACCACTCTCATGCCGTCATCCCTGCAGAAGCCACCTGGCCTCCACACAAGGTTGCTCCTGTTCCTGCTGCTCCCCAGCTCCTGCACAGAGTGGTCCAGCTCGGGCTGACAGCCCATCTCTGCCCGTTTGCTCAGCTTTCTGCTCCCCAGGATCCTCACAGAGAAGCCGGGCAGCGCTGGATCCTCCCTGAGCAGCTGTGTCCCCTCAGCTGTGTCCTCACTTCCATGGCCAGGATAAGCCAGGTCCACCCGTTCGTGATGCAGGCGAGTTTCTGCAGCTTCAGACCAGATTCTGTGTGTTTTTTCACCCATTCCCCCTGTTCCACCTTCACAACTCGCCGGGGTGCTCAGAGCAAGAGGATTCATTAGCACGTGAAACACAGGCTTTAATGCAGCAATGAACACCTTCGTGTTCCGCCACTGGGAAGGCTGGGATGGAGCTCCCAGACCTTGCAGGACTGCTGGGATTGCTCTCTGCAGATGCCTTCATGTGTGCAACACACGGTCTCTCTCTTCCCATCATCTCCTTCAGCTTTCTCCCACCGCCGGCCAGGAGGAGCTGTCATCACCTGTGATCCCTTCGGTGGCAGGAGATCTCCTCCATCAGCCAAGTTATTCATTTTTTTCTCTTAATTCAAGCTCAGGATTGGGCTTTCCAGGGTGTGAGATCTTTGCGCCTGCTGCCATCCCACACTGGGAGTGGCAGCAAGCCACTGGTTTGCCACAGCATCCCCAAACCCCTTATCCAGGTCATACCAACCACAAGGCCCATTTCTGGCAGAGATTAAAGAAATCAAGGGCAATTTCTTCAGAAAAAAACCTCTTCTTTCCATCCATCCCCCAATTTTATCTGTCTCTAACTCTACCACACGTTCCAACACTTTCCCTTGTACCAAACCATGTCTGCAGGTGCTTGTTTCTGGAGCTGGATATGAGAGAAATCTTTGTAATAAGAAAGCTTTTACTAACCCTTTAAATCACCAGGTTTGTTATTTTCTCTTTAAGCTGCCAGCAAAAGAAATCAAGATGCATTTCTTTACCCACATGGGCTGGACATGTATTCTGGGAAGAAAGTGGGAAACACAGAATCCCAGTGATGCAATGCAGGTGAATCTTCACCCCAGCTTGACTCTCTCCCCAGGAATACCTGTGGCCCTCCAAGAGCACAGCCCAGCGTGCAGAGCAGAGGACAGAGCTGAGACACCTGCAGGGATGGTCACAATCTGCTGTTCACCACCTCTAACAACAATTTCAGCGCTCGGTGCCCTCCCCTGGGAGTGGCGAGTGTGACTGCTGAAGGACCCGGGAACTCCAGGGCATTCAGGAGCCCAGAGTCCAGGGACACTTTGCACATCATCTGGCACCGACCCTCTACGGAAAGCACAAGCTGTGCTGTCACTTTCCAGGGCCAGCCACAAATGGGAATTCTCCTCACGAGGGAGAATCTCTTCCCGATGTCCATTCCTGCCCTCTGGCAGTGGGAAGCCGTTCCCTGTGTCCTGTCCCTCCATCCCTGTCCCTCTCCAGCTCTCCTGGAGCCTCTCTAGGGTCTGAGCTCTCCCTGGATCCTTCTCCTCTCCAGGTGAGCTCCCCCAGCTCTCCCAGCCTGGCTCCAGCCCTGGAGCAGCTCTGTGCCTTCCTCTGGACTCTCTACATGAGCTCCACGTCCCTCTGCTGTTGGACCCAGAGCTTAAGGTTATCCCTCCCTAATGCCACTTCTCCTTTTTCACTGCTTCACTCATTTCCAGCTCTCTGCAAGCTTTTCTAGCAATGCCCCTCTATTTTCCCCTCCTGCCTCGATAAAGGTGTTTGAATGGGTTTGGGTAAACAGCAGGCTCCTTCCAGCTCCCACCAGGAAAAGCTGGTACCTCCTCTCCCAGCTCTTCCCTTGCACAGGGCTGACTTGAAAAGCCCATTTGTAGCACAAGTCTGTGGGCAAATTATGAAAGTACTTAGAAAAATGGGGACACAAAGTCCAAGTCAATGAAGTTATTTTGTGCCTCTGCTGCAACAGCAACAGCTGAATTCAGAACTGTAGATCCTGGCCCCACATCAGGGCTAAAACTTATGGGAAAGTTCAGGCATGTCCTAAGTGCAGACCCAGGAAATAAAGGCCAGCCTTGTCAGGAGCAAGGTGCTGTGTTACATCTCTGTTGGGTCTCATAAAGAATACATTCACCCTTTGGCAAAACCAGGGCTCTTTATCTTCATCTGTGAAGGAATCTGTCTGACAGCTCAATACTGCCAACATCAATCCATCTGTGATCATGAACCAGGCTCCAAAAACCATGGCATTTGCCTGCAAATAATAAAACATGGGTCTGTTCTGTTTGTCTTCTGGTTCCCGAGTCTTTAGGTCAAACTCACTTTATGTTTTCCGGGCAATCAAGAAGACAAGACAATTCCCTCGGTTTTTGCTTGTTTTGTTTGTTTGTTTTTTTAATGAGAATGAAAACAGAACCTCCTGCAAACTCCTGAGTAAACAGCCTGGGCTCCAATAACCCCCCAGCTTGCAAGCCCCGTGGCTGGAGGGTGAGCTGGCCCGGCTGGAGGAGCTGGCTGCACACCGCACCTCTCCTCGGGGGTTCGCAGCCCCGGCCCTGACATTGGATCCAGCGTGGGCGGGGAGCGATGCACAGGAGGGGGCTGTCAGCTGTGGCACACGGAGATGGAAACCTGCGGGGCTCTGACCTGTTGGAAGCTGCTCTGAAGAACTCCGGCTGCAGGAGCGAGTCCCGTGGAGGAGCTGCTGTCCTGCTTGGAGTGAGGGAGCTGCCCCCAGGATCTGAGGTGCCCCAGCAGTGGCAGGAGAGGGGACAGGCACTGCCCTGCTCCTGCTGCCCCAGTGCGGGGACAGGCTGGGTGCTGATCAGGCAGCTGCTGATCGTGTTCTCCAGGATGCATTATCCATCATCCTGCAGTGACCACCACAGTCCCCACTCACAGCCCCGGCCGTGATCCCCCAGCCAGCCACGCAGTCCCAGCTGGCACCAGCCCCTTTCGTCAGGAGGGGAAAACACCTCACCAGCAGAATTACTTCATTCTGCTGCTGTTTTTAACCAGGGGCTGTGGCATGAGAGAGACCCTGAGCCAAACCATGCAGCCGTGTGGGAGCTGTGGCCAGCAGGAGAGCAGGTGGGGTTGCCCAAAGCAGAGGAGGAGCTCTTGCTGTAATTCCACAGTTTCTTCCTCCACTACTCTTTGTGGCTGGTGCCAATGTCCCTTATGTTTGGCCTGCATTTGAGGAGGAGTCACTGCATCCCACAGCAGGTTGCCAGAAGCCCAAGCTACGTCAGTGGAGTTGGAGATGGGCATTAAATGGAATGTTGCCTCTCTGCCATATTCCACAGGGCAGAGCTAAATCGAGCAAAGCCCATATTTTCTTTGTGCCACACCTTCACACAATTCCCATCTCAAGCCTGAAGCCTCATGGGTTTCCTCTCCTCACCTGGAGATTTGAAAACTAGAGGGCAGGATTAGGTGGGCTGCTGGGCTGGAATTGCTCCCTGTGAGGGTGGGCAGCCCCAGCACAGGGAGCCCAGAGCAGCTGTGGCTGCCCCTGGATCCCTGGCAGTGCCCAAGGCCAGGCTGGACACGGGGACTGGAGCAGCCTGGGACAGGGGGAGGTGTCTTGCCCACATCAAGGGAGTTAGAATGAGATGAGCTTGAATGTCCCTTCCAACCCAAACCAGGCTGGGACTCCCTGCTCTCATCCTGCGTGAAGAGCTCTAAAGCCTCACCTTTTTGAGGGTTTAAGACAGTCAATGACTGGTGAGGCTTAAGAAGATCATTTACTGATGGAAGCAGGTAGTCCAACCTGGAATGATATCCGGTCATTTTTTTTAGAGTCTAAGCATGTTGCCAAGCACATCAAATCCAAATAAATAGTCTATAATCAGTGCAAACCAGTGATACAGAGAGGTCACTGGGTAAGAGATTCTCCTCCAGGGATGGAGATCAGCAACCAGATAAAAGGCAGGAGTGAAGAAAGGCTGAATAAGGCAAGGGGGAAGGATAGATAGGAAAAATGTGAGAGCGCAGCACCACGGGCCTGTCTGCACTCCTGTATCCAGCAGGACACATCCCACCTGCACCCCATGGAAGGCATGGCTGGCTAGAACCAACATCATCTCTGGCAGCACCATGAAGAGAACAGTGGTGGCAAAACCCTGCCAGCTCCTCCAGAGAGGTGAGAAGCAGAGAAGTGTCCCCGGGCAGGCTGGGTAAGGCTGAGGTTTTGGCTGGGACGGCAGGATTGGAGGCTGGAGCCTTGCACGGGCTTAGGATTCCCTCTGCAGGCCAGCCCTGAGCTCCGCACATCCCGAGCTGCAGAGCCACAGAGGGAGTGGAGAGAGCCCCAAAGCTCAGGCAGTGCCACCCCTGCCCTGGCAGGGACACCTTCCCCTGCCCCAGGCTGCCCCAAGCCTGTCCAGCCTCATCCTGAACATTTCGGGGACGGGGCAACCACAGCTTCTCTGGCCAACCTGGGCCATGTTTTAATCATTCTTATCATAAAATATTTCTTCCCAGTGTCCCATGTAACCCTGCCCTCTGGCAGTGTAAAACCATTGCCCCTTAAGGGGCTTTGGGTTGGAGGGCAAGCTGGAGACACAGAAACCGAGTTCTGCCCAGGGCAGCTGGATGTGCAGAAGTAATCTGGGAGAGCAGCTGGCAGAGCTGTTTTCCAAACCCGATGTGCCTGGGACTCTGCAGAGAGCTGAAGCGGGGCACAGCTCTTTGTCCTGCAGGTAGCTTTGGTGGGGAAGTGCCTCCTGTCCCCAGGTTCTCTGTCCCTCCCCAGTGGCCAGCTCCCAGGCCAGGCTGGTCCCGGGAGCAGCAGCTTTGTGGGAATAACACACTCCGTCTGGCTCTGGCCAGCGGCAGCGTCTAGGGGACAGACACACAAACTGCTGGACTAAGGCCAGTCCCAAACCACTGCCATAAATCATCTTAATCCAGTCAGTATGAGTTTTTTGTTTCGTGAGAAGCAACTTTTTTGTCAACTGCATTTCATGGAGCCCACAGCAGCAGGGATCCGCATGCTGGTATCCTTTTAGTCATTCAACAGCCAGAGACAACTAAAGATAGAAGTGTGGGTGAGATGGAAAGTTAATGATACCCCCCAGCAAGTTCCTGGCACACGTGCAGAGGCTGTTCCTTGGGCATGGACAATCCCTTCCTCTCTCCAGCCATGGAGACAGGAGCCTCTCAGGGAGGCTCAAGGGTGCAGGGCTTCACCTCTGTCGCTGCAGCCACATTTTCTCTTCTGCCAGCCCAAAGCGGATGAGAGGCTTCATCAGAGAGAGTGCTAAAATATGATGAAAAGACAGATTGGTTTGGTGGCCCAGGAAAGAGACGAAAAGCAGAAGAGAAGTGCAAGAGATTTCCATAGCAACTGGTGCAGAGGCTCAGCCTCCTCTGGTTTGCTCTGAGTCACCTTCCATGGTGGTTTAACTCTGGCTGGACGCCGAGCACCCACCAAAGCTGCTCCATCACTGCCCCCCTCAGGGAAGACTGAACAAAAGGCTTGTGGGCCAGGAGAAGGATGGAGAGACCAGGACCCGCTACGGTCACGGGCTGGCAGAGCTGGGCGTGCTCACCTGAAGAGGAGAGGGCACCAGGGACACCTCAGAGCCCTGCCAGTGCCTAAAGGGAGAGGGACTGGGGAGGGACAGGACAAAGGGAATGGCTCCCACTGCCAGAGGGCAGGGCTGGATGGGATGCTGGGCAGGAATTGTTCTCTGTGAGGATGGAAAAGCCCTGGTACAGGGTGCCCAGAGCAGCTGTGGCCGCCCCTGGATCCCTGAAGTGTCCAAGGCCAGGCTGGACAGAACCTGGAGCACCTGGGACAGCGGGAGGTGTTCCTGACCACGGCAGGGGTGGCGCTGTGGGATCTTTAGGGTGCTCC
>JAODLH010001940.1:1262867-1287775 GCA_027575645.1 Cossypha caffra
AGTTCAGGGCTGAGCTTTAGGGGATGTGCGATGAGTTCAGGGCTCAGCTTTAGGGGATGTGCGATGAGTTCAGGGCTGAGCTTTAGGGGATGTGCGATGAGTTCAGGGCTCAGCTTTAGGGGATGTGCGATGAGTTCAGGGCTCAGCTTTAGGGGATGTGGCCATGGGAGATGTGCCATGAGTTCAGGGCTCAGCTTTAGGTGGTGTGCCCAGCTCGGGTTGTGCGATGAGTTCAGGTCTCAGCCCGAACAGTGAGGGGTCATTGGGGCTGAGCCACCCTGCTCTGTGCCTTCAGGAGGTGGAGGGATGGATAGCATCATCCCCTGGAGGGGATGCCCAGCTGGGGGATGTTTCCCCTGTTCCTCAGGTGTTTTTATGATAACCCTGCCCCAAAAGTGAGCAGTTCCAACAGTGCTGCCAGGAGTTGGGCAGGTTGTGCTGCACCAAGACAGGAAGGGTTTTGCACCATGGCAAGTCCTAGTCCCTTGTTGACATAAAGTCCTTCATCCCTGTGTTCATGGCTTTTTATCGCACGTTTCCTCCCTGCCTCCAAAGCTAGGTGCCTTCCTCAACTCCTAGAAAACTGCTTCCCGTGTTCCCTTCAAAATAAATCCTCGTGTGAGACAGTGGCATTGCTCTTTCCCGGTGGGAGCTGCTGGAGATGCCCACCTTGCTGCCGCCAGAACTCGGGATGCACTGGAATCTGTTGGTTGGAGAGGTGTTGCAGCAGTGCCCACTTCAGCAACACAGCAGTGCTGAGGGGAGCCCTGTAGAGCAAGCAAGGATTTAAGCTACAGATAAACATCCTTTAGCCCAGCCCGTTCCTTTCCCAGCGTGTTTCTGGTCTCCCGGTTCATGCTTGTGTCAGCACCCTCTAATTGGCTGTGGGAAGAATTGGCAGGATGAGCTTAAACAGCTTAAATTGGTGGTTTGAACTAACCCCACTAACCTGGAAGGGCATTAGGCAGCCTTCACACGGCAGGATTTGCTGAATCAGTGAACAGATGGGCAGTCCTGAGGGAGCTGAGCTGGAGCGCTGGCAGCAGTTCCTCCGGAGGAGGCACAGTGGGAACTCCCCGAGTCAGTCTCTGCTCCAGGGCAGTGCTGTCAGTCGTGCTAAATGGGCTCGGCGTGGTCCAGCTGAGCTGGGATCAGAGCATCCAGCCATGCCACGGGAATGCCTGTGCAGTGTCTTAGCTGGGCTTCCTAAAGTAGAATTGATTTTGACTCTCTGCTTGTCCTGACTTGTGTGAGATGTATGTGGGACAAAGGGGGATTGGCTTCTCACTGCCAGAGGGCGGGTTTAGATGGGATATTGGGATGAAATCCTTCCCTGTAAAGGTGCTAAGGCCCTGGCAGAGGCTGCTCAGAGAAGCTGTGGCTCAGGTATTTAATTAAATCACTTGAAATGTACAGAATCTTTAAAACTACTCGGTATGATCACTTGACATACCTTGATTATTCTAGCTTAAACCAGCTAATTAATCGTGGTTTCCTGTCCCAGTTCTTGTGATTCCCTTTGGGATTCTTCCATAGTAGTGGGCTTGAGGAGCTCTCAGACCTTGGCTGAAGCTGGGGATTCTGCACTAGGTGTCCAAACCAGTATAAAGTCAAAGTCTTGCTTTGGTAAGTGAGGTTTCTTATATTAAAACAGTTGCTTGTTGCAATTCTTGGAAGACAGAGAGGAGCAGCAGATGGGAGTCCTGGAGACTGCGGGTGTGTGTTTGAGGATTCAGTTGGCCAAGAAGGAACAGAATATGTTTGCAGCGAGGTGCTCAGCCTGATTTGTGAGAGAATAAGCACATTCACATTTCAGAAATCAGATTTCTTTTGTTTCTCCTCTGCCCAGCAGCAATGCACAACAATCAATAACTGGTGCTCGTGTAAGAGGTGTGGCGTGTTTTTGCCAGACTCGTAAAATGACTTCCCCCTCCTTCCTCCCAGTCTTTTTTTGGCAGTGGTTTTCCCCTTTCCCCACTGGACCAAACCAGTCTAGTTCTTGAGCATTTCCTGATGATTCCTTCAGTTCCTGTCATTTCTGTTGTTCTGTAGCCTGCCACTAGTTGTTTTTTGTCTCAAGACCACAGTGCTACAGCTTGGGAAGTGGCAATCCTGAAGAAGCCTTTCCCTGTCTCTGGAAAAGCAGTGATTTGCTCCCCACATCAAACTGACTGAAACTGACACCGTCTCTTTTCTCCTCCTAGTCACAGTGTTGTATTGCTGGTGGGATGGGTTAAATTTAAGATTTCCTAGGGAGGTAGGATAGGGTGCCTCTCTGGGGGTAGTAACTGGGCCATGAGGCTGTCAGAGGGCTTGCACCTCCATCTCTTTCCTCATTGTCCTCTCTCCAGCACTCCACAATACTTAAATTATTTTTAATCTGCCATTCAAGCCATTAATGAAGAGAGTGATTAGGACCAGACCCAGAGCTAGCCCCAGTGGTCAGTGTAAGAGTCATGCAGTGAATCATTAACTCTTGGAAAATAATTTTCCGGTTGAGTAGTGGTTACACCTGTGCTAGGGTCAGGAAATTCCTAACTTCTTGTTTTATGTTTTGAAAACATTTAAGGTTTCATCTTCAGCTGCAAGTGTTAACTGCCAGGAGTTAAAAGGAAAAGTAGTGAAAAGCTCAAGGGAGATGGAAGGTGCAAAGCGTGTTGAAAGTTTCCATGGAATGTGGGGGTGAGGGGGATTCGCTGCTGCTGGAGGCAGAGCTGGGTCTTGCCTGATGGCATCGGTTTGGCAAAGCCCAGGAGCCTCTGAAAGACAGACAGGGCACCGAGGGGTTCTGAACCCAGTCCAGCTTTACTTTTTGTCAGCCCATGTTGCTGAATTCACCAGATGGAGGTTTCTGAATCTTTTGCCAGTAAATGTAAAATGTGCCGGTCAGGAGTGCGGCTCCGTGGAGTAAGGCGCACTTCCGAGCTGGCGTGGAAAGGATGGACTCATTCAAGGGGATGGAGGCTGCCAGTCAGATGCCTCTTATAAAGAAAACCAGCGTTAAGGAATTAGAAAATCTTTTGTCCTCTCAAATAGTGCAGAAATCAGTTGTTTTTTCCAAGACTGAGCACAAGAGGATGCAACTCTTGTCTGCCAGCATAAAAAGCAGGATGCTGGGTTTGATCCTGCCACTGTGACTGTTTCAGTGCTCTCACCAGGCGTGGAAGGAGCATCCCAGCTGCAGCCTGCCCAGCAGCCTTTCAGAGTCAGCTTCATTCAGAAACCAGCTCTCTTGACCCACATGTCACTGGAGAGGAAGGGCAAGCAGGAGATTGCTGCAAAATCAAGCAAAAAACCTTTTCTCCCATGGTTTTGCCTGCTTGGTTGTTGTCCTAGGCTGTGGCCACACATTGAACTAGCTGAGCAGCCTTGTCCTGGACCTGAACATCCAGAATTGGCAGGGGGAGGTGTGCCAGAGAAAGGTGTGATGCTTTGGTCACCTTGTCTTCCCCCCAGTGCAAGGACTGGTCTGGTTCCACCCGGAACGGTTCTTTGCTGACAGAAGCATCCTTGGGTGCAGCACCCTTCTGCCCTGTCAGCAGGGATGCTGCCCCTCTGCCAGCCCTGGGAGGCTCCTCTGCAGTGCTGTGTGCAGCTCTGCATCCTCAGCACAGCAGGACAGGGCTCCTGGAGCTGAGCAAGGCCTGGAGCATCTCCATGCCCAGGAAAGGCTGAGGGAGCTGGGGCTGCTCAGCCTGGAGAGGAGCCCGAGCTGAGAGGGGCCTCAGCCCTGGGTGTCCCTGGGTGTCCCTGTCTGTCCCTGGGTGTCCCTGGGTGTCCCTGGGTGTCCCTGGGTGTCCCTGGGTGCAGGGAGGGTCAGGGCAGGGCAGGGCCCAGGCTCTGCTCTGGGGGCCCAGCAATGGCACCAGAGGAATGGGCAGGGACTGAGACCAGGAAGTTCCACCTGGAAGGAGGGAGAACTTCTGCCCTGTGCAGTCACCAAGCACAGAGAGGGTGGGGAGTCTCCCTCACTGCAGGTATTCCAAAGCCCTCTGGCACAATCCTGTGCTCTGGATGGCGATGCTGGAGCAGGGAGGTGGCACCAGGTAACCCACAGCAGTTCCTTCCAGCCTGACCCATTCTGGAGTTCTGTGAAATGCAGATATACATACATTTTTGGTTTCATCTCTTCTATACAGAGTTGGAAATTTGGGGTATCATCTCTTTTTGACCCATCTGTGAAATGTACAAGTTGATACATAAAGATACTGTTGATAAAGTTGCCTCCACCTAGTGTTGGACCCCTTTTGCAACTTACACACAAATGTTATTCCATTATTTAAAATTTCTTCCGGCTTGCTGAACCCAAGTGAGAAATGAGAGAGTTGACGTGGCTCATCTTTCCTGGTGCGTGTTTCCCTTGGGTTAGCTTGTGCCCTGCAGGGGAAAGCTCCACCTTTTCAGCTCTGGAGACAAGCCTTAAACATTGAGAAGTAATTGAAGTTTGCTGCAGGCGAGTTACAGAGTGCTGCTGCTCTTGGGACCGTCTCCGTGGAAATTCAGCTTGATAAAGTTCACAAAGAACTGGAACCGCTCAAGGACACAATTGAAAAAACATTTTGGGAAGCCAGTGGAAGGTTTCCAGCGTGGCCGGCTGCGGGCGCAGAAGCGGGAGCACGGAATGCAGCCTGACCTCCCCAGCATCAACACTGCTTGGGATTTTTATACATGTGTGGGGACACTTGGGATGTTTTCCTTTAAAAACAAGCCTGGCTCGTGCAGGCGTGTGAGTGAGAGGAAATAGCAGCTCTTTTATGAGAAAAAAGGCTTTATAACCTATATGCTTAATGTTTGCTTACATGGGATGATTTTTCTCCCTCCGAGCGAATATTAAAGAAAGGCTTTGTGATTTGTGCAGCTCTGGCGTTGGCAGCATTGCCTGTTGCGAGCTCCGGAGGCTACAAGTTTGCACTGCCCTCACTGGCGAGAGGAAGTTACAGGGCTCCCTAGGAGCTTTGAAGGGGAAGCCAGGGGAAAACAGGACAGGTGGTAACAGGGTTTCACCGGTCTGTAAATGCCATCTTTGGCACCGGGGCTGTGGCCGTGAACCAGAGGATGCCCGGCAGAACAGCTGGCAGCTGGTCACTGGGTGTTTGATTCGCCCATCCTGCCGTACCTTTAATTGGAAACACGTGGAAACGCTTCCTACAGAAGGGAGGTTCTGTGCGGGGGGCTCAGCCTGCAGAAAAGGAGGCTCAGGGGCCCCTCCTGCCTCCCCACCATTCCCTGACCGGAGGGGACAGCCGGGGGGTTTGGGCTCTGCTCCCAGGGAACGGGGACGGGACAAGAGGAGACAGCCTCAAGCTGCACCAGGGGAGGTTCGCTTTGGGAAGCAGGAGGAATTTCTTCCCTGAAAGGGTGTCAGGCATTGGCTGGGGCTGCCTCGGGAGGTGGTGCTGTCCCCATCCCTGGAGGTGTCCAGGGAACAACTGGATGGGGCACTCAGTGCTCTGGGATGGGTGACAGGATGGGGTTGGGCACAGATTGCACTCCATGGTCTCAGGCGTCTTTCCCAGCCTAAATAATCTTGGGATTCTGTGAAAATGTGGTGGAGCTGCTGGTTTATATCCTTTAATTTTAGCAGGGTGGGAAAAGGAAGTACCCCTGATGTTTGCTCCTTGCTGGAACCTGTCCCATCCTGACCGTAGCACGTTGGGATGACGAGCTGTGGTGCACCCTGCCTGGAATACTGATATGGATTGAGCCGGGATGGTTGTCCAGGGGTTGTTGTTTTGTTCTGGTTGTTTCCTTTTCCCTCCAGGCTCCTCCAGCTGAAGTGCAGCTTGCCCAGACTTGCACTGCACAGAAGTGGGAGGGAGCTTTGAGGCTGATAGAAGCAAGGGACTCCTTCGGGAATAACAGACTCCGGGGATGGAAGTTAAGCTATAATCTTGTGCCAGTATGCTCTTGGTTTCTGAATTCCCGAGGGGAGAGGGAGGAAGTGGGAGCAGGACAGGGAATTTCTGCCGGACAGAGCATGCTGCCCGCTCTCAGAGCACTGGTCTGGGAGTGCCCTGCAGGCGGGGGCAAGGCAGTGCCCGCTCGGCGGCTGGAGGGATGCGGAGGAGGCGCTGGGAGCACAGGGAGCGTTCGCCGTGCATTGGCGGCAGCGGTGCAGGGCGGGGGTGGCAGCCCGGGGTGCGCTGCTGCTGCTGCCAGCCTCTGTGCCCGGGGTGTCCGGCTGCAGCAGGACATAAATCCTGGCTTTATCCCTGGGACTCCAATTCCCTGTGCCTAAAGCCTGGCTTTATTCCCGGGACTCAGATTCCCTCTGACATCTCCGGGCTGTTACTTCACCCCTGTGTTTACATCCTCCCAGTGCTCCCTGATTGCTTAACTGCTTGTCAAGGACTCTTGAGAATCTCAGAGGGAACTCGGGAAGTGCAAAGTGGGATTGCTCGGCCATCCTCCTCGCGATGTTTCTGTATGTTAAACAGAGCTGTGATAGCAGTGGAAGAATATAAACATCTGGGGTTAAAAAAAGTGCTGCAGAAGCTCTTGTGCCGCCTGTGGAGATCTCACCCTTTTTTGGGAAATAATGGCCAACACCAGTTATCCTGCACTGAAAAGTATTTCCTTTTTCTTCCCTTTTCTTTCCAGATTTTATATTCAGAGCACCCATTAAATTAAGCAAAACGGGAGAACTCCGAGAAGAATATGAAAACCAGCTAAGGAAGGTCAGTATTTTGGGTAACTGTGTTTTTTCTTCCAGAATAAGTTGGATTTCCTGCAGGAATGCCATCCTACCTGTAGGGAAACCTGAAGGGCTCTTTTTTCCTGTTTTGTAACAAAGGTCATTTATTCTCTTTATACTGTTCAGCCAGTTCAGGAAATGGCTGTAACTGAGCGTGTAGAAGCAAAATTTTGCTGTCTTAGTCAGCCTTCCAGAACATGGAAATGCACCTTCTTTGGAGTGACTGTTTGGTTGTGGATGTAATTCCATAAAGGCTTTTGCAGCATAAGGCATCTCCTTCTCCTCAAACATCCCTCTCCTCAAAAAACAAAAAAACAAACAAAAAAAAAACCCAAACCCAAACTATTCCAAACTAGAGCTGTCTATTTTTACTGATGGGCAGTGTCACTGCAGTTTACTGTGATAGCTTTGGCTGGCTATTTCGTTAACTGATCATAGGAATTGCATACTCTTCTCCAGCAGAGGTGCCTTGCCCGGAAGGCAGGGACACTTTGTGTGCAAAGTCGTAGCACTTGTGGCATTTTCAACAGCAATTCTCTATCAAGTTTAACGAAACACATTTCCAGCATGGTCAAGCTGCAGCTGAAAAGTTTTTTACATCTACAGTTTGACTTCAGCAAAAAGATACGGTGTGCAGCCCAGTGCAAACACTTCTCCCTTCCCATCCAGTCAGAGGGAAATGCTTTACCATGTTTCTGGCATTTGGGTGTGTTTCTGTCCTGTTCTTGTTCAGCCTGCTGCCTTCCCCTTCTTGCTCCCTGCCAGATGGGAGATGGGTTTCTTCCCCCTGCCAGCTTAAACTTGCTTGTTGTGAAGCTCAGCTGAAAGAGCTGGGTGGGAGGAGATTCTGTGAATCGTCACCCTAGAGCAAATGGCACTGAAATTTTGCTGGTAAAAATGACAGCTGATGATGCAGTCACAGTATTTCCTTATTCATAGAATCAGAATAGAATCACAGAATCGTTTAGATGGGAAAAGCCCTCTGAAATGGAGCCTAACTGTTCCCCCAGCACTGCCAAGGCCACCAGCATCCCATGTCCTCCTGTGCCACATCCACATGGCTTTTAAATCCCTCCAGGAAGGGCGACTCCACCACTGCCCTGGGCGGCTGTGCCAATGACTGGCTACTCTTTCAGGGAAGAAATTTACCATTAGATTGATATCCAGCCTAAACTTCCCCTGGTGCAACTTGATGCTGTTACATCTTGTCCTGTCACTTGTTACCTGGGATGCGAGACTGACTCATCTGGCTCTACCCTCCTGTAAGGAAGCTGTAGGGAAGCAAAACTGTGACTGTTGCTACTCATCAAGAGTTTCTTGGTATCCCTGAACTTCTGAGTTGGGCAGGAGGAGACAGGAGCTCAGGTTTGGGAATCTAAGCTTGTATATGGTTGGGTTTCCTTTCATGTCTCAAGACACAGGGTTTAATCCCAGTTTCCCTGCCTGTGCAATGGGGATGACCTGGGCTTCCCTCCTGAGGAAGGGAGAGGAGCATTCCCAAACCTTTTTCCATCTCCCAGATGTGAGCTGTTTTATGTATCTGAACTCTCGACCTGCTTCCCCACTTTTTGCAGTCGAAAACAAAGCGGTACCATAATTATGTACTGAAGAAATTTTATTTGACGTGGATTATCTCACAGCTTAATTTTCTCAGCTGGCTTTCAGAATGAGATAGATATTTGCTGTCTGTGCAGGATAGAGAGGTCGTGTTTTCCTCTTCTTTGCCCTTGGCGCTCTTGCATTTTATGTTTTTCCGTGTACTAAAACCCCAACTCATCCTGTCCAGCTGTCTTTCTATCACAAGCAAGTCTGTTGCTTGTAAGCACACGCAGTGGGAGGGAAACTCCTACCTGAGGCATGTGCTGACGTGCAGCTTCCCGGAGCCAGGGCAGACGGAGCAGGCTCCGGGAGGCAGCAAGCCCGTGCAGTGTGTGGAGGGAAGACAGGATACCAAACGTGAGTGCGCCGAACTTTCGGAAATACCTGTTCTTGTCAGCAGGGATGGCTCTGAAATGGGCCTTTCTTGAGTGAACATTTATCAACTGCTTGTACAGCATTTCTTTTCCCCTGCAGTTGCAGTGTCCAGAAGGACTGAAATGCATTTCTGCTAACTGTGCTGTTCACAGCAGCTGTTGGTCCTGCACCCAGTATTTCAGAGATGCTGCTCCGGTAACGGGAGCTCCTTCTCCCAGGGTTCATTGTTTCAGATTCTTGTTCTCCTGTCCCAGCACAGCATTGCCATGTCTGGGAGGAAATTCTCTGGGAGACAATTTGCATTAAGGTTACTTCAAATTATTATTTTTGTAATTAGTACAGATTTTATCATTAGATTTTGATTTCTTTTGCAACCTTAATTCTGGATCTAAATTCTTTTTTCTATCCTATTAATTAGGATTAATGTTGTTGCTTTATTGACTTCACTGTCAGTACCTCACACTAACTGTGCCATGGATTTCCCCAAAATCCTTAAATATTCCTGTGTGTTGTTACTTGTTCTTGTGTCTTTGGATTTATAATTTAGCCAGAAAAGTGAATTTTTCCGTATAACTTTCTTCCACCTGAGAAATTCAGTAGTGCTGGGTAGTACTTCAGCCAGCCAAAAAAACCCAAGAAACACTTTATGATAAATCTTGATGTGAATTTGTTTTTCAGATGCTTCAAAAAAGGCAGCAATGCTGTTGACTTGGAGCAGACTATTCATCATGTCTGCATCATGTGGTCACAATCTATGTTAGTCAGACACTGTTGTAGTTATTGCTTGAGATTATTAATAGATGAGGAATTTAAAGATACATCTTAAAACAACTCTAAGCAAGGAGTCAAACCAGTTCTTGAAAGTATTTGCTGAACACCCACAATCAGCCAAACAGTGGAGTTTTTCCTGGTTTCTGCCTTGTTTCCTCATTGTTTTCCTCCTTGGTTCTCTCTTCCTTATCTCTGGGGGCTTGGATTCAGTAGGATTCGGGTCTTCCCCAGTTTGAAAATCACAGTGTGCTTTTCCTGTAACGCCTCCTGATCTCTGTTTTCTTTGACATCCTTATGTCCATACTTTCAGGGTTTTCCCCTCCTCCAGCAGGGAAGAAAAACATTAAATATTTTTGGCAGAATGAGGAATTGTTGCATCATCCTGCAGTGCCTTTTTGAGTTAGGGAGCTTCTGAGGCACCTGAGATGCCTGTGCCCAAATATGAGGAAGAACCCAGGGATATGGATTCCTAGTGCTGTGGTTCAGGAGCGGGGTGAAGATGTGTCAGTCCAAGGTCCAGATAGCTTCTGCATGGAGGGTGGCTGGAGGAAGGAGGGAGGATTGTTCTATATGCAGATGGATGTAGACTATTCCTGGGCTGTGTCTGAGTTGAGGCAGAGGCAAGACACAAGCTGGAACAATGGCTGGGTGATGGAGGGAGAAGGGAGCTGGATACCCTGGGCAGGGACAATCAGATGGTGTTCCCTGAAGTGTGTCCTGCCAAGCTGTTCATCAGGAAAAGGTACTGGAAAAGGAGGAGAAAAGGAGTGTTGTTTGTTTTGATAGCAAGTCTTAAAAAAAAAAAAGGTCCTGGCAGAAAAGGGGAGTTTGATTCCTTAGGTGAGGAGCAAAATAGAGCAGCAGAGTCAGAGTCCATGTACCTTGTGTCCCAGATCCTGGCATTCCCTTGCACTTCTCTGTGAACCTGAATTCAAGCTTTGAGTCTGGAGTCAGCTCTCAGGGGCAAGGTGGCCTCTCTGGATCCTCTCCATCCCAACACGTCGGTGAAGCAATGGCATTTCACCTCTCGTGTAGCTTTCAACATGGGAATTGCTGCATCTCACCTTTTATTTTAGATGATGCTGCTTATGTGTCTGCCAAATTCTGTGTGCTGCATGTCAGGCCACTGGAAGGCTAAAACTGAAATACCACAGCTTGCTTGAAACTAATTTTGCACATTTTTATTTTCTCTACCTACAAGTAGAGAAAAGCTTTTGTCTCTCTATTTTAGAAAATACAGTTGCAGAGAAGGCTTTCTCCAGCCCTGGGCCTCACAGTGCTTTGTAGTTTTGCAAAGAAGATAAAATCCATGATACTTGTGTATAAAACACAAATGTGGTGTAGGAGCAAACCAATCTTCACATTATTGTGAGAGAGGCAGTGGCTCTGCCCTGGACTAGAGAAATGAAGGCATAAAATTAAATGATGTGACCAACCTCTTGTCTTGCCAATCTGTAAGTGTATGACTTAAAATTATAACTACTCTACCCCTTTTGTCATTATTTCCAGCTGAGAGAAGAGAAACTACAAGAAGAAAAGACGTCTGAGGATCTGATTCACAAGTTCATTCTAGATGACGTGGACATAGGGAAAAGAAAAATGGAGGAACAGCAGAAAAAAGATGAATCTATAGTGTTGAAAGGGAACCAAGACTCTGTAAGTAAGCTCATGCTTCTCCTTCCTACCCACATATCAAAATTTTCATTCTTTGGCTTTCCAGGATTCCTTGATTGAGTTTTAATAGCTCAGGAAGGGTATGAGCTGGCAGATTATAAAGATCCTTGTTAATGAGAACTGTCTTCTAAGGTCTGTTATGACTGCAGATGTTCTTCTAGAGGTTTCTGTCCCCCATTTTACCCTCTACTGTGTGACTCTTCCTAACACAGCAGATCCCCTCAGCTTTGGGGATATCCTTGGTCTTCAGCCTTGTGTGCATTTCCATGAACATTTCTCCATGAATCTTCTACAGTGAACTTTCACAACTGAAGTTCAACACATTCTTTATGCTGACTTCTGCCCATTTCATTTGGGAGGCTCTGCAGGAAAGGCTCTTAAAATTTCCATTTGATAGGCTGGCCCATGGGGGCTGAGTAACCAACACCCTGTGGTAACCTGTATTGTAGAATTTCCCCACATTTTCTTGATCAATAAATCACCTTTATTTGATGACTAACAGCTATATATAGGAGCTGTGTGCTTATATTTGTATTATTTATGCCTTATGTCCTCTCAGTATAATCAGAAATGGGGGAGGTGGGGATCTTTAACACTTTTGCAAGAAAGAGCTTTATTTTCCAAGTTACTCTTTTTGTTGTGCATGTCAGCTAACTCTTCCTTGATTGACTTCAGTTTCCTGAAGGTCTCTCGGATTCCGAGAATGAAGAGCCGTTCCAGGGCAAGCAAACGCATCGGTCAGCTTTTGTTTCCAAGACCAGTGCCTACTCCTTTGCTTTCCTGTCAGGGTAAGATGCTGAGACTTTGTTTAATGTCCCTTAAAGATGTTCTTCCCACCTCTGATGCTCTAATTCAAATGACAGTTCCATTATAAAAGAAGGTGATTTTTTTGCTGGAATTTTAGAGCAGACTCGTTGGCAGAACGTGGTATCTGTCTGATTACTTCCTGCCTGGAAGTTAAGGAAGTTAATGTTCATCCCATGAAGGAGAAAAATCATTGCCTGTAGATTTAAACTCTTAGTCAGAAATCAAAATTCTGTAGGGTGAACTCAAGAGTGCTGGATCCTTCTCCAGCAGAGATATGAATGGATAGCATCAGCCCCAAACAGCTTTTTCCCTGGGAAGCTGCTGCTTGAGGCAGTGGAAGCAGCTGAAGAGCCAGGTGTGTTTCCAGATGAGAAGCAAAGGGGCTCCCAGCTCCTCGTTGGCACTGAGCTCGGTTCGTGGTGGGCCGTGGGCAGTGGTGTCCGTGCGTTCAGCACGGAGCCCGTGAGTGCAGACCAGGGCTCTGCACAAATCCAGCATTCCTGTTCCCCGAGGGCACGGGAGTGTCTCTGCCAGCCAGCTGCTGCCAAGGCTGATGCCTCTCCCACAGGAAGCAACTGCCAGGGCTGTTGAGCTGGCTGTTCCTAAGGTCACAAACCTTAGGAATCCTGTTCTCACCCCTCTGCTTTTCAGGAATTTAACCTCCAAGGTGGAGAGGAGTCGGAGCTGCAATGACACCATTCAGGAGAGATCCAAGAGCAGGCAGAGATCAGCCCCAGCCACCAAAACAAAGGTACAGGCAGCATCTGGAAACAGGTTCCTGTATGTAAATGTTCTTATCTGAGGTTACACAGCACCAGTAATCTGGAGATATAAAATATGGGCTTTGTGGCACTGTGTTATCGCCACAGGGCCAATCGCTTCCTTGCGGCTCCCAATAAAACCTGCTGGGTTAGGAATTACTAAACAGAAAAGCAGACAGGTGTCAGGCTTCTTGTGGAGGCTAATTGGAAATTGAAAGGGTTTTCATTAGGCTCTTTTTGGTAATTAATTTTCTTTTCAAGGCTAAATCCCCAGCCTTTTCTTTTTCTAAAAGAAAAATCTTTTAGAAGTTTAGGAAAATAACGTTCTCTTCCTTTACCTTTCTCTCCAAAGCTGTTTAAACACAGCAAAACCCATTGCTTTCCTGACATCAGGGTACACTGGCGCTTCCATACTGTAGAAAATCCAAAGGCCTGATCTCCGTAGGATCGTAGAATGGTTTGGGTTGGAAGGGAGCTTAAAGTTCATCCAGCCCCCTGCCCTGGGCAGGGAGACCTTCTCACGTCCCACGTCAGCCGTGGAAGTGCTATGAGCAGCAGAGGGTGTTGGGGACAGCTGTGCACGGCAGCCGTGGGTTCTGCCGTTCTCCCCTGGCATGCTGTCCCCGTGCCTTTCCCCGTGCCTGTCCCTGTGCCTGTTCCCGAGCCCCAGCCCCTCCCAGCTGTGCTGCCTTGCCTTGCAGGTGCTGCCCGCGGCGGGGGCCGCGCCGCTGCTGGGGGTGCTGGCGTCCTCGCAGAACCACCGCTGCCTGTCGGCCCCCGAGCTGACGGCCGAGAGGCGCCTGCTGCTCGGCGCCGTGTCCTCGCTGTCCGCCCTGCACCGGCCCGAGCGCTCCATCAGCCCCGAGAGCAACGACAGCATCTCCGAGGAGCTCAACCACTTCAAGCCCATCGTCTGCTCCCCGTGCACGCCCCCCAAGAGGCTTCCCGACGGCAGGGTCCTGAGCCCCCTCATCATCAAATCCACCCCCAGGAACCTGAACCGCAGCCTGCAGAAGCCAACGACCTACGAGGCCAGTCCTAGAATACTGAAAAAGTGGGAGCAGATATTTCAGGAGCGTCAGATCAAAAAGACTCTGTCTAAAGCAACCCTTACGTCCTTGGCTTCGGAGCCTGGGGAAGACATTGTGGCTCCTGACATCACCAACTCCAGCAGCTGCACTAAAGAGCAGCCACAAGTGCAGGGTGATCCCCTCCCACCTGACACAGCAGGAGAGCCTCGCCCTGAGCTGGATTTCTTCCCTTCGGTCAGTGAAATGAAGTTGGGAGGAGGGACTGAGAAGAGCAGAGGTTCACAGGCCTTAACCGCCGATGACGCTGCTGCTGAACCAGATGTGCGATCAAACGTAACCTCCCTAAACACACGAGTGGCTGAAGCCCCTGACCTAAAAGTGAATACGTTCATGGACAAATCCTGTCTTAGTCTAGGCCCGAAAGTGCTGGGCAGGAGACTCATGGGCGTCAGCGCATCGCTGCCCGACAACAGCACGCTCGGAGTCCCCATCAAGGCATCGGGGAAGAAGCAGCTGAAATACCTGAACAACAGTGAGCTGATCAACGTGCAGAACAGCACCTGCAACTCCGTGGAGAACATCCTCGGGGAGCAGCCGCCGCTGCTGCGGCGGGGCCGCAAGAGGCGCTGCAAAACCAAGCACCTGGAGCACAACGGCTCCGTCAAAAGACTGAGGCACGCGGCCGCGGAGGCGGCGCTGCCCCCCGAGGCCCGCGACGTGGAGCAGAAGCTCCAGCAGGAGGAGGAGGACAGGAGGCTGGCCCTGCACCTGCAGCGCATTTTCGACAGCGAGAACAGGACAGTGGACAGGCGGAAAGTCCGCGTGGATCGGTATCTGCTGCGCTCCAAGAGCACTCTGGGTGCCAAGTAGCACCGCTGGACCATGTTGCCTTTCTAGAGGACCATGAGGTTTATCAGATTATCTTATAGGAAAAGTATTTTTGCCCTACTTCCACCCACGCAATTGTTTTTTCATTTCGGTGGTAAGACATTTCTAGGTCCAGTTCAGAGAGAAGCCAGCGTCCTTTCAGATTTTAAAAAAATAGAGAGAGAGAATGAGAAAAAAACCCTCCGGGCCTCTCTGGTCCGTTGGTCTGAAGGAATTGTCTGTCATCCCTGTGAATACACTGCAAGGCCTCCACACGCAGTTGGGCACACCTGAGATCCCCAGCTAGCAGGGTTGTGAACGTGGGCTGTGAGGACCATCCCTTGCCAAGAGAAATCTGAGCCCTGCTCATGGAAATTATCTGAGAGTCTTCTCCTCTCTGCCTGCCCCATTTTCTCCCTGAGGCTGCATCTGGTTGTGGGGTCAGCCTCTGTGGGGAGCAGCCCATGCTCCGTATTTCTCCTGGGGAGCCCTAAACAGAGTCCCCCCATAGTACTTCCAATGAATGTATCTCACTGTCTGCAGCAGCAGCACAGATCATTCATCACTTTCTTGAAGCAGAAAGCCAAATGCAGTGAAAAGAAAGACCTAAAATAAGGATTTTACTGAAAAACCTGATAGGGATTTATAATTTCATGTTTGTGACAGGGGAGAGAGCTCAGGTGGAGCAGCCACACGCTGAGCACTGGGACTCAGGGAGCTTTTCTCCAGTCCATGTCTTTTCCAAACCAAGAGGGTTTCCTGTTCTTCCCTGTAGTATTGAAGAAAGGGAAATGGTGGCCAGGGAGTTTGTGGAAGGTTGTCCTCCCAGCTGCCACGTCCCTTGCTCAGTTCAGAGCTCTCTCAGTACACCTAGGGCGTGTCCTTGCATGCCAGAGGAGCATCCCAAGGGTCCAGCCAGGCAGCCGATGTGACAGGAGCCCAGCTGTCCCAAGGGCTGCCCTGCCCCGCTCCAGCTCCCTGGCTTCAGCTGCAAGGCACTGAGAGAGCTCGGTGAGCGCTGCACTACAGGCTTGCGGGCACGGAGCTGGGCCTGGAGCAGAGCTGGCTGGGGCCTGGGCTTGGTGGAGCGCGTGCTCTCTGCCCAGATGTGGCAGGCCACCTCTGGGCCTTTCTAACCCTCTTCCATGCATTAACTCCATGGATTATGTCCAGTAAGGCAGCTCTCAGAGTGCCCTCCCAGCTCCTCCTTGGCAGCTGCCTTGCAGAGTATTCACGGGGACCCCCCAGCCCCACGGGCACCTTTGTCTGAGGCAGGGCTTGTGACATTACCAGTCCTGCCCCCGTGTGTTTTTGGGATGAGCACAGGGCAGGGGCCAACTTCCTATGGATCCTGTGAAGGGAGGGCAGCCGGTGCACACAAATAGACAGATCTGATCTAACACAACTGCATTGCCCAATTTCCTCTATCTAAAAACGGTTGAATTTTCTCCCTCCATCTTAAACAGTCAAAAAGAAAACAGGAACTGGTTTTCTTTTTCGCTGTAAGGACCCTGGCAGTTTCTTTTTTTCCTAATTGAACTGGATTCAAAAAAAAAGAAAAAGAAAAAAGAAATCATATATTTTATTGGGTAAAATTTATATATTTTAAATACTATATTTCAACAGATCGACACCTTTGTTTTGAGAAATCTTATAGCAATGATTCCATAATATATATCTCTATCTCTGTATCTCCTGGCCACACAAACTACTGGATGGTTGAAGTTGCTCCTGGGGCTGGTGAGACCTGGCCTGCTCTGCCTTCCCAGCACTCTGGGCCTCTCCTGCACTGCAGCCTCGCCAGGTGCTGCTTGAAGCAGGCTTGAAGCTTTTGACCCAAACCAAAACCTGCTCCTCTGTCCAGCTGTGAATTAGAAGGAAATTAAGGACTTGGAGCCTTGACTGGACCTAGAAGAGCAGCACAGAGAGAAGTAGTGCTGGCCTGGATCTGCCCTCGGAGCTCAGGAGGGAGAGCCACAGCTTTAACTCGGAATCCGTGCTGTTCTTCCCAACATTTTGAGCTACAGCATGCACATCCCAGGTGCATTTAGATTTAGAATTACTTTTACAGGCCCCCCTTTCTGCGGCTCATCCCTGGAGCCCCAAACAGACTTCCCTAAGCAGTTTCCTTTTTTTTCGTGGTGCTTGTGGGGGCTCAGCTGGGCCTGGGCTGCTTACACCACAAAAAAATAGATTTACATGCTGAATGTATCTTTACTTTCCCCTCTTAAAACAGATTTCACAGCCAAATGCACTAGGCCAGTGACTTACATACCTTCTTTTAAAAAGATTTTATAAATATTTAGGGGTTTGTACGTTAATTTCCTGATCCCAAATCCAAGCTGGGCAGAAGTGTAGGAGGCAGTGCCTGCGCTGGAGCTTGTCCCCAGCCAGAAGAGCTTCATGGGACCGCTCGTGCTCCAGGCTGCCCCCAAAAAAAGAGATCCCAATTCCCAAGCATCATGCACAGGCCATGGCATCCGTGTTCAAGGAGACCTTTGGGTGTGGAATCACAATCATGTCAGGGAAGGGTTGCGGCGATGCAAAGCCAGGATGAATGTTTTATTAATTTAACACTCTCGACGTTTGTGTAAGCTTGCAAAAAACAACAAAAATTGTAAATAATTACACCCAAAAGAGCAGGAATACGCAGACTCTCCCCTGGAAAGGTCAGGAATGGCACCACCTTTGCCAGAAATCGTGCCAGCTGAGAAGGAAAATACCTCCTGCTGAACAGTGGATGCAGCACGAGGTTAAACCCAGTATTTATTCACACTTCTGTGAAAGTCCTTTGTAAGCCTCAGCTGCCTTCCCTCCGGGAGGAAGGCATCCCTTGCTGGCTGTGGGACAGCACGGGCATGGGAGTGTCCTCCTAAATGTGAAGCTGTCTAATCCGGAGGGGCTGGGGTTGGTTCCGTGACAGAAGGACTGTGTCTGCCAAAGATGCCACCGACTCTCAGAAAGTTGCTTGCTGACCCTCTGGAGCTCTCTGCCCGGGAAAAGCCGTACAGAAGGGTCCGTGTTTGGAGTCAGCAGGATGAGATAAATGAAGGAAAAGTGCCAAAAGGGATCATGCCAGGTGATTGTATGACGTTGTTCTATATTGTCAGTATTTCTCTTCCAATGCTGATGTACATGCAGTGCACAGTAGTCATGAAGTGTAGCTTGAACAAGCGCTTCTTTGTATTTTCTCAGTGCAAGCAAAGGGGGAGATCGAAGCCTTAAAGACTCTCACTGACTTTGAAAACAAGCCTTTAGCAATGCTCCGAGGGCAGGGCTCCGCTGGGCGCTCCGACAGCGCGGTCCCGTCTCCCAGCTGTGCGGCGGGAGGCTGGCAGAGAGCTCGCCCCGCACAGGAGGGCAGCGTTCCCGGGAGCCTGGGCCCTCTCCCCGGCGGGGGGCACGGGACAGAAGCTGCCCACGCTGGAGCCCACGGGGTGTCCCAGGATGGAAGCCAGCACGGAGCTGGGACGGTCCCGCGTGCCGCGCGCCGCTGGCAGCGCCCTGTCCCCTCCCGTGTCGGAACGCGCCCGCTCTGGAGTCAGCTGCTCACTATGCAAACGGGAAAGCCTTCGGCTGGTCACGGGCGGGAGCTTTGCTGTGCAACTCTGCAAAACCAATCTCGATGTCGCTACACTTTCCTCCGGTAACGCTTTAAATGGTTGTGCTTTCGTGTTCTCCGCTCGCCAGCAGAGCACCGGCTGCCTGCAGACTCTCACGTCGTTCTGGCCTCCGCTGAACCCCCGTGGCTTCACCCGAATGTGGTACAAAGCGATGGAAGGCACCAAAGGACCGCTGACTTGCATGTGTGAAATGTGTGAGTGGAATGACATGCAGGCATCTGTCATGCTGTGGCTTCTGTTGTTTGAAACAGAGTAAATCCCGCTTGTGAAACAATTGTCACAAACCAGAAATATGCCAACAAATGTGTACAAATAACAGTGTTTGTTTTAACAGCAACCGGGACTTGAACTGCAGGGCAAAGGCCGAGGTTCAAACAGAATAAAACCAGATTCTGACAGTGAAACTCCCTGCTTCGTGCTGTGCTTGGAAACAAGCAGGATCCTACTGCTGCTTGGCCCAGACAGGTGATGCTTGCCTCCATCTGAAGGAGGTTGTGGAGTAATTGTAGAACCACAGAATCATTTGGCTGGAAAAGCTCAGAGACCCAAGTTCCGCTTCCTCTCAGGACAAACCCATTTTAATCCGAGGCCGGTCCCCCAACAGCTGGGTTTGGGCTGGGGTTAGTCCAGCTGTGGGTGCCAGGGAGCCCAGCAGTGTCCATGTGGCGCCCTGTGGCTGAGCCCTCTCCCAGTGGAACACACCCGTGCTTTCCATGTGGGCAGGGAGAGGCGGGCGCTGCTCGCCCATCCTGTCTGGATCCCTGGCATCTGCAGCAGGACGCACTCAAGCTGTCCCTTCTCGCCTTCCAGCCCCTCTGGCACCTCCGTGTGACCGGGA
Source organism: Cossypha caffra (assembly GCA_027575645.1). NCBI lineage: Eukaryota > Metazoa > Chordata > Aves > Passeriformes > Muscicapidae > Cossypha > Cossypha caffra. Next base: position 1,281,908 of record JAODLH010001940.1, read on the forward strand.
ACGCTGCCAGAGGCTGCCCGAGGGCCCGTGCCTGCTCCGCGCCCGCTCCCTCTGCTCTCACAAACACTGAGGACAATGTGCGCTTTCCTCCGGGAATGCCGTGGCACGGCCAGGACAACGAGCCAGAGCAGATTCGCACCAGAAGGAGCAAAGGTACTAAGAGGTTCATTAATAACAGGCTTGAGCAAAGACAGGTGAAAACGCATCACTTGCTCTCGCTGTAGGGAGCTGCATCTGCCAGGAGACCGGGCTGGGGCTGCTGTTGATTCTCTTAAGGTGACACTGACATCCTACATCAAAGCAGCTAAGCTGGATCAGTCCGAATGGCCATCCAGCTTGGCATCGCATCTCCTGCCGTGGAAAACAGCAGCTTCCTGGTCACGGCAGCGGGGGCCGAGCTGTACGTGAAGGGTCTCTAAGGAGGAATGAGCAGCATCCTCCTCACGAGGCTCAGCCACACAGCAGGGTGCTGTATCGTGTTGGAGATCACAGAACCGTGGAATAGTTAGGGCTGGAAAAGGTCATCGAGTCCCCCAGCACTGCAGGGCCACCACTAACCCATGTCCCCACGTGCCACATCCACACGGATTTAAATCCCTGCAGGGATGGGGACTCACCGCTGCCCTGCGCAGGGCTGGACAACCTTTTGGGGTCGGACGGGAATTGGAGCAAGCTCATCTGGTGAAAGGTTGCCCCGGCCATGGCAGGCGTGGGACTGGACGGGTTTTAAGGTCGCTCCCCACCCAACCACCATGACGCCATGATGCGAGCTCCCCACGTCACGGGGACTGCATTTCCCGGCGTGCCGCGCGGCGCGGGGGGCCGGACTTCCGGCCGCGCGGCCAATCCGCCGCCGCCAGGTGGCGCGGGCGGGGCGGGGGCGGAGGCGGCGAGAAGATGGCGGCCAAAAGCGGCCGGAACGGGCTCCTGGACAAGGTACCGCGAGCGGGGCTCCCGAGCCGCCCCGGGCAGCGCCCCGCCGGGCCCGGGCTCCCGCCTTCCGCTCCTGGGCATCCCTCCCTCAGCCCCGGGCATCCACCCTTCACCCCTGAGCATCTCCCGCCAGCCCTGGGCATCCTCATCCCTGAGCATCCCTCCTTATCCCAGAGCATCCCCTCATCCCTGGGCATCCCCAACCCTGAGCATCCCCAACCCTGAGAATCCCCCCTAATTCCTGGGCATCCCCGTCCCTGAGCATCCTCCCTTCAGCCCTGGTCACGCCCCTTCCAACTGCTGTAGATGCTTGTATAAGGAAAAATAAACAGTGGAGAGAATTCGACCCTCTTCTCAAACAGCAAAGGCTTTGGCTTCCAATTAACATGTGTGCTAATTAACTCTGGAAGAAAATGCTTCAAAAAGGAGCCACTTAAAATATTTGGTACCATACACTGATGTGGGAGCTCTGTCCCAGCGCTCCATGATTTTTAGATCCTTTCTGGCCATTGCTTTTGTGCCTCATAAACCTCATGGGCACGCAGTGACATTCACTGTGTGCCTCATAATTCCCACGTGCCAGGCCTGAGGGATAACTGGGCTTTTCCCTGTGCAGCTGCAGGGGAAGCAGATCGAGTTTTACATCATATTTTAAAGTGGTTTTCCTCCTTCCAGGGGAGGGAATGGAGCTCTTTGGACTGGTAGTCAATCAATCCAGCTTGGGAGCCTCTGGAGCAGGAAAGTAACACGAGTGAAATTGAGGATTGCTTTGCTGGCAGCTAAGATTCCAGCTCCAGTCACTCACCTGTTTGACTTATGGATACTCAGGGCTCAGACTGATGTGTCACCAAAAAATAACGTAGTTCAGGGGAGGGTGGACCCCTTGGAAAAGCTGAGCCGTTGTATATGGGAATTGTTAACGGGGAGGGACCCATCCCTGCAGGAGATTTGGCTATGGAAGACTGACAGAGTCCTCTGCTTTTGTTCCGGAGAATGGTTTTAACCGAAATTTCTTGTTTGTGCCTTTTAACTCTGCCCTTGTACAAAGACAGTTGGGGCTTCTTGAAATTTCCCTCCATCCTCCAAGAGCCCGTGTGCAGCAGTGTGGCTGGAAATGGGGAGTAGATCCAAAGGCAGGAATTCAGCCCACCTGCCACTCCCTGGGGATGGCAGCAGGAGCAGCAAATGTAGCAGCAAAATGAAATCTGCTCTCAGAGCCACTGCCAGCCTGTGATGGGGTGTAAAAGCTAGATCTGCCCAGGAATAGTGCTGCTCAGGCGGCTCTGGGGTGCAGATTGCCTCTGTCCAGCCAGGTTTTCCCAAACAGGCAGCTGCTGCCTGGTTTGCCTCCTGTCCTGGTGCTCACAGCAGGACCAAGCACGTTGGGATGAAATTCCCCTCACTCCACACTGTTTCCATTGCAGTGGAAGATTGACGACAAGCCAGTGAAAATTGACAAATGGGATGGTTCAGCTGTGAAAAATTCCTTGGATGACTCTGCCAAAAAGGTGGGTTCTATCTCTGCTGAGTTGTCCCTCTTGGGAAACTCTGATTTTCTTTCCTACTTTTGGGGGTTGGTTGTGCCCGTGTCCGTCTGTGGCATCTGTTTGTGCCCAGTAGGGATCAATTATCAGGATGCCTGATGCAGGCATGAATTCCCCGTAAACTGTCTGCCCAGTTTACCCCTGGGACCGTTCCCTTCCAGCCCTTCCCAGAAACACGGTGTCAAAGTCCCCAGACGCTGCCGGTAGACTGGGCTGCCTGTTTCTCCCGCAGGTGCTCCTGGAGAAGTACAAGTACGTGGAGAATTTCCGTTTGATCGACGGCCGCCTCATCATCTGCACAATCTCTTGTCTCTTTGCCATCGTCGCTTTGATTTGGGATTACCTGCACCCTTTTCCCGAATCCAAACCGGTTCTTGCCTTCTGTGTTATCTCATATCCTTTACAGATCTTGTCCTGGTTACACCACAAGGGGTTGATTTTCCACATGAGCAAAACCCTTCTGGATATTCCTGTTTTCAGGCCTGTGGGAATTGCACTTCCTGCCATGTGGGGCTCAGCTGACAATCACACAGTTCTCATGTGGTGGGAAGATTCCTGCCTGTCTGGGTGAAATGCCCTAAATATGGGTGGTTTGAGGCAGATCTCTTTTTTATTCTATCCACAGTCTGGTTACAGACACGTTTGCTTTTCCCTAATACCACAGGTCAGACACTGAGAGAGGAAAGAGGAAATTCTTGGCAGCAGCCCTCTGCAGAGGGATCTGGATCCGTGGGCTGAGGTCACTCCGTGGGGTTCAGCAGTGCAAAGGATTAGGTGGCCTTGGCAGGAGGGATGGGCTGGGGGAATGGTTGGATTCAGTGGGATCAGAGACGTTTTCCATCCTAAACAATCCTGTGATCCTAAGGAATCTCATTGTTCCAGGCTGTTCTGGTGGCTTTCAGAACAAATGGGTGATTTGTCTTGCAGCACTCAAAATTACTTAATTCTGAAAGTGGGAAAGAGGAATTGCTTGGTCTGTGCTCAGGAGGAATGCCCAGCAACTCCTTCTGGGGCTTGTTCAGTCTCAAGTTTTCCCACTATCTCCCAGCAAATGTCAGAGAATCCCAGTCTGGTTTGGGTGGGAAGGGACCTTGGGGCTCATCCAGGTCCACCCCCTGCCATGGGCAGGGATGTTTCCACTAGACCAGGTTGCTCCAAGCCCCGTCCAGCCTGGCCTTGGACACTTCCCAGGAGTGAACAGTAAATTATTAAAGTTTCTATTTATTACTTAATTTCTCATGCTAATGAAGCATCAGGCAGACATCCTGTTTGGAATGAAAATGTCACGAGAGGTGGTTGAACAACAGTGTCTGAGGGGATCCGAGCGACTTCTCTGCCTGATTTCTGCTTCTCCCTGCACCTTCTTAATTCCCTTAACTTGCTCTGCACGTATTTTGTGATGATGGGAATCCTGACCATCTATACCTCATACAAAGAGAAGAGTATTTTCCTGGTGGCCCACAGGAAGGACCCTGCGGGGATGGATCCTGACGATGTGTGGCAGCTCTCCTCCAGCCTCAAACGGTACCGGGCTGAGCCCACGGCACTGCCCCCTCCCTCGCCAGAGAGCACCCCACACACTGCCTCTGCCTCTGAAACCCACGAACCCCTTCTGCTGCATCCAGCCCACGTCCTGCCCCGGGAATGGCACGGCTCCCAGGGCGTCCTGCCCCCACTGTCCGTGCCTCACTTCTCTTTAATGCGGGGCACAAAGGCCTTGGGTTGTGTTACTGGTGGGGCCTGCAGTCCGGGAGGGCCTTCCCCTGAGCGGGAGGGGGGTTCTGTCCCCACTGGGGTCCTGCTCTGAGGTGTGTCTGCCCTCCCACAGGTTTGATGACAAGTACACCCTGAAGCTGACGTTCATCAGCGGCAAAACCAAACAGCAGAGGGAAGCCGAGTTCACCAAATCCATCGCCAAGTTCTTCGATAACAACGGCACGCTAGTCATGGAGGCCTACGAGCCAGAGGTGTCCAAGCTGCACGACAGCCTGGCCCTGGAGAGGAAAACAAAGTGATTCCGGAGCCCAGCCGCCTCCCGGGAACCTGCTGAATAACACCAATAAAGTCACATGGCAAAGAAAGCGAATCATGGCCTCTGTTTTTGTCCTGAAGTCCTACTGCATTTGGAATAAGCAGCAATTTTTCATCTTGGACCCAAGATGTGTTGGAGCTCATGCCTAAGCTTGGTCTGTGGGCCTGCCTTCCAGGCTCTGAGGTGGACCCCAGAAATGCATTCTGGGCACCCTCAGGAGGGGAAACATCACCAATGCTGCCCAGCATCCTCTGCTTTACCTGGCAGTGCTCTGTGTCCAGGGGGTTTTACCAATCCCACCTTTCTGTTTTCTGTTAGGAGTTCAGGACAAAACCCTTCTGTGAAACAACCATCCCCTCCCAAACGAGTTTGCTTTATTTTTGTATTTATCTAATTGGGGCTAGTGGATTGTTTTTATATTAAAAAGAAACGTGTTGGGGGGAAGAATCAAACATGCTACTTCTGTGCGCTCAGCCACGAAGCTTCCAGAAAGTGTGAAAGATTTTCCAAGCTGTGTCTGTCTGTCCTGCGGTTCCCTTGTGACTTCCCCTGTTCCATGTGTCCCTTCTATAAATGGGCATTTTTTAAAAGAGAGATTTTTGAGGTTGTTTTTTCAATAAAAGGGAAGAACAGACATCAAACGTGTCTTGGAGCATCTCTGGGGTGTTTCACGCCTGGGGAGGAAATCCCAGTTCACAAAATCCTCAAGGCTGGAAGAGTCCTGGCATTTCCCATGGCACCAACCACAACCTTGTCACCTAAACCTCGTCCCAGGTGCCACATGGTGATGAAGATGACTCCTCTTTTTATCTTGTAGAGCTGTTTGGGCTTGGCTGCCTCACCTCAGGGAACTCCCAGACGGACCTTCGTGATTTTCCAGCCCTCCCTCTCCAGTCTGCTCCACAGAGGCACCTGGGAAGGCAAGGGCCACCAGGAAGGGATTCTCCTGCAGCCCGAGCAGGGCGCTGCCTCCATCGCTGTCGTGGCTCCCCTCCTGCCTGCGGGGACCTCTCGGCAGCGGCGGCACGGCCAGTCTCCTGCTGACAGCGCAGCGCTCCAGCTCGGTGGGAGCGCCGGCGGAGGAGCGCATCCACCAGCGCTCACACCTGCACAGGTACTGTCCCTGCCGCCCTCCGCACCGGGCTCTGGCTCGCCGACAGCCGGATCCCCGCCCGCTTCCTCGCTCGGCCGGGCGCTGAGCCGGCCCCGGAGCCGCAGGAAGAGGCGGAGCGGGGCCGAGGGAGGAGCGGGGTGTGCGGGATGCGGAGGTGCGGAACTGGGGGGATGCGGAGATGCGGGCACTGGGGAGTGCGGGGAATGGAGGAGTGCGGGATGGGGGGAGTGGCAGCACGGAGGGGA
>JAODLH010001940.1:1298439-1309073 GCA_027575645.1 Cossypha caffra
CAGGCACCGGGATCACGGCAGGCACCGGGATCACGGCGGGCACAGAACAGGAACCGGGATCACGGCGGGCACAGAGCAGGCACCGGGATCACGGCAGGCACAGAACAGGAACCGGGATCACGGCGGGCACAGAGCAGGAACCGGGATCACGGCAGGCACCGGGATCACGGCAGGCACAGAACAGACACCGGGATCACGGCGGGCACGGAGCCCGGGCAGGAGCCCGGCTTCCCACGGGAATCGAGGGTCAGGCTGGGGGGCCCTGGGGCACAGCAGCTCCCCAGCCCCATCCAGTCTCATTGTCCTGGCGGGCTTTCTATTCCCTGCCGGCCGCTCCGTGCCCGCCGCAGCCCCAGGCGCTGTGCCGGGATCCCGGGGCTCTCTCTCACTCCCTCCGTGCCCGGCGCTGGACCCACGCCCGAAGTTCTCCAGGTTCCCATTTCTTTTCCCGTGTCCTCTCTGTTTTCCCTTCCCCGACGCTGGAGCCGGCGCCATTTTTTCCCTCCCCTCGCGTTGCGGCCGTTGTGGTTTTGGGGATTTTTTCCCTTTCCCTGGGATTTTGTTTTCATTTTGGTTTTTTTTTTGTTTGTTTATTTGTTTTTTTATCCGGGTGGGAGGGGGTGGAGGATGTTAAGGTCGGACAATTCAATATCTAGCATTTATTCATTTTCTTTTTCCTTGCCGTGTGGGCTCTTGGCAATAAACGGTTGGGGTTTTTTTCGCTTTCGTTCACTACTGCTAACCTCCTGCTGGCAGAAGGGGATTGTTGGAACCCTTTCTTTAGAGGAAACACTCATTCCACAGCCTTTTTCTCCTAAACTTGTCTCTAAACCGAGACACTCATCTCAGTGTCATTCGGATGAGATTTAAATCCTCCAGGATGGAAACTCAGCTTCCCAGGGAGCTCCAGGTCCCCGTGTCAGCTCCTGGCCTCCTTCCCAGCTGGAAGGAAAAGGACAAAAACCGGGGAGGGGGATAGAAACAGAAGGCAGAGCTCTCCCAAGGCTCTCGTGGTTGCTTTGGTTCCAGAATGGGCGGTTATCACTCCGAAATGCGCGGCTGTCACTCCTCGGCTGTGTTCATGCAGGGTTAACCCTGCCTGGGCACCCGGGAGCGGGGCTGAGCCGCGAGGAGCGTCTCGGCAGGACCGCAGGAGCTGCGGCACCGGGAACAGGCTCCAGCAGCCCTCTGGAGCTGTCAGACCTGCCCGAATGAAAAACAGCCTGAAGATCCCCAGTTTCTCCCTGCTTTTCAGTCAGGAACAACCACCACAGGACTCGGAGAAGGCTGAACAGAGCACAGGTTACTCACCAGCCGGGTTTATTACATCCAGATGTTTCTGTACGCATGGGAGGCGCTGCTCATGGAAAGGAGAGGGAAAAATAAAAGTGTGGCTAAATTCCCCCCTCCTCTCCATACTGGGGTGCAGGGAAGGGATGGGGGAGCATTTTGGATGACAAGAGGCTTCCGTGAGTCACCAGAAAAACCCAGGGGTTGGGTCTGGTGCAGGAACAGCTGGATCAACCCCCTTCCTCCACAGGCTGCTCCAAGGACTAGAGGGAAAGCAGGAATTCCAACTCCAGGCTTCTCACAAATGCTTTATTTGTAGGCATTGAGGGAAACTGACACAGAACAAGACGAGACCAGGTAGAGACGGACACGGGACACAGCGTGGGGAACTCGCACACACGCACACACACAATTTTCCTTCTGGGAACAGCAGCTCGTGGCAGGAGGTCACCCCCCCCACTGGGAAGGCTCAGCCACAAGCGGCCAAGCACCCAGCAGCAAACGTTGGAGCGAACACCAGAGCCATTCCCGCGCGTGGATGGCACAGGGACACGGCGCGAGGGGACAGCAGCGCCCGACGGACGCAGCCAGGGGATGCAGGTTTGGGCGGCACAAAGGGCACCGCCAGGCTGTGAGCCGGGTGCTGGAACACACTAGGGCCAAGGGCTCTTGAAGTGAAAAGCCATAAACTCAAGTTTTTGACCTTGCTTAGAGCTCCAGGGCTAGATTTCTAAGAGTGTTGGTGATCAGTTCAAACCAGTGAACGGCTGGTTACCAGGCACCTCCACACAGCCCCTTTCCCCGGCCCTTCTGCTCCCAAAAGAAAAGGCAGTGGTGGAAAAGAGGAAAAATGTCAGTGCTAAAGCCATAGAATCAGAATACTTTGGGGAGAGACCAACCTTAAAGCCCACCCAGTGCCACCCCTGCCATGGACAGGGACACCTCCCACTGTCCCAGGCTGCTCCAACCTGGCCTTGGGCACTGCCAGGGATGCAGGGGCAGCCAGAGCTTCTCTGGGCACCCTGTGCCAGGGCCTAAATTGTAAAAAAACTTCCTAATACCCAGTCAGTCTTCCTGGGGGAGATTCTCCAAGGTCTGTTGTTCCCAGCTCCACCTTTTGCAAGTCACACCAACACTGCTTGCAAATCACAAACGTGGAAAGCAGAGCTGGAATGGGCTTCTTCAGGGTCTCCAAGCCTTTCCCTTGCCAAAAGGGGAAAAATAACAACTTTACCTATTGCTGTATCACCTCTGCAGACCCCCTATCACAATCTGAGGGGAAAATTCTGGCTGGAGAGCCCCAGGCCCAAGTTTAATTCCTTACTCAAGGACTGATTTATTCAAAGCAAGAATACCTGCTTTGGCAATATGGGGAATTATCTTTTCCCAACAGTCCAAATGCTGCAGTCATCTGCAAATCCCTGATGGCTTTGTCCAGTACACATAATCTGGCAAAACCCATTCTAGGTCTTGGACATTTATTTATTTTATTTATTCAATTAAAATTAAGCCTGCAACAAACCGGCATCCCAAAGTGCATCTCCTGCTCCTGCTCCTTGGGATCTTCCATTGGGAAAGTGGCAACTCATCCTCAATCCAACGAGTGAAACAAAACCAAGAGAGGTTTCTAAGTAATCCAAAGGCTGCAGGAAAAATGCAAAACTGGGAATTTTGGGGTGGAGATTTCTCTGTGTCCCTGCTTCTCATGAGCCAAGATTCCTTCTCTCTGCAGTTATGTTTACCACAGCCTGTGTATCCTTCACCAAATGCCATTTATCCCAGTCTGCAGCCCCTGGAAACCGCAGCCAGGAGCATTAATATTTCTCAGACAAAAGTACAGTCTCAAAAATGAATGTGGCTTGACAGAGCCAAAAGGAATTTCCCTTCCACCCACCCCCACAGTGCTGCTGCTGCCCCTGGAATCTGTTTTTTTTAATCCAGTACCACACGAATCCCTCAACAGCCACCTCTCCAGGGCAAGGCAGGGCTGGGAGCTGGCACGGAGCGGCGCACCATTCAATTAGATAGACTCTTGAAATATTTATTTTCTTTTCACTCACTCAATGTTAACAACAAAACAGAATCCCAGGGAGCCCACAGGATTTCAGAAATCATTCCTTTTCCAGTGGTGCTTCTACAGAATACAAAACTGATTTGCTTTCCACGGAGGGTTCTGTTTGGTTGGGCTTTTTTACGAGCTCACAAATCAAAGGGATAACGCGAGGAATCACTCCAAGTCAGACTCTCCAAGTGACCTCACCACGGAGGAATGTGACTTCACCGAGACCATTCAGGAGTATGATCCTGGGAAGTGAGGCTCTGGACCTGCACACTGGATTATTTAATCCCTAACAATCTGAACAAAGAGAGCCGCCTGCGAAAGAGAATTTTGGCCATTTTGGGGACCATGGCTGGGGAAAGAACTATTTTGCATCTCGACTACTGAAGATCCATTGAATCCATCAGGAACTAAACCAGGGTGGACGCTACACCAAATTAATACATTGACACTGTGACTCACAGAGGGAAGCGCAGACAACGAGCAACTGCTCTTGTGACACCCAAGTGCCGATGGCCAAAGGGCCAGGAGGGCATTCCTCTCTGGAAAGAGGCTTTCCTGTCTCTAATCCAGGCATTCCTCTCTGGAAAGAGGCTTTCCTGTCTCTAATCCAGGCGCTTCCCAACCTGGTGTGTCAGGCAGGGCACACGGAGCAAGGCCACGGTGAATCACAGCTAAGTGGACGCCCACCAGGCCCAAGGCCATCGTTAAACACTTTGCCCCATCTGCACCTCTCAAATGCCAAGAATTCCTGATGGCTCTTGTCATGGGATGCACAGGGCAGCTCCCAAATTCCCACAGAACTTTGCCTCGGCAGAGCAGGGTTAAAATCATCGGACAGCAGCAAGGGGTTATGGACACCAGGCAAAAACAAAGGTATTTCAGACATCCCCCAGCAAAATAGTGAGGAAAACTGCTCCAAAACATGTCTGGTCTTACACTTAAAAGTGACTCTTAGGTGAAAGCAAGCCCAGCAAGCCCAGCCCTCTGTGGATAACTGAACCCTGAACAAAAGCTCTCTGTGCTCATGGAATTCTGGAGGGCAGACAGCAAAATGATCTAGGAAGCAACAGTGGAAACAAGGTCCTTCCTCCAGTACTGGGGAGAACAGCTGCCTACACCTCTGCATCAACATCAGCAGGACTGACTCCAAGCTCTCCCAGGGTTTTTCCTACAGCCCACTCCATATTTTTCCATCCCAAAGGTGCTGATCTCTGCTCAGCTGTGTGTGACAGCTACAAGGAGGGAAGAACAAACACATTCCAGGGGCAGAAAACAGCCAAACTGCCTGTTGACCACAATGTCCCTGCTGCTCTTGGGTCTTCCCCATAAATACAGGTTCAGAGTCCTCTGGCCTGGGATGTGTCTGTAGCAGATGGAGTTATCCAGGCTTTTCTTTGTAGAGAGAACTGGAAACAAGCACTAGAAAAACTGCAAGACTCTGAAATGGAGCTCACAGTGCCCTCCTCTCCTTTTTGATTTACAATCCCCTCCAGCTCTGCCCAGGAAAGCGGCCTCCAGGCCTTCCCCACAGCTTAACCCCTAAGGCTGGCGCTGGTGAGATGAAACCTGAGCTCCCAATGAAGCCGATGCCTGGTCTCTTTAGGGGGAAAGAAAAGTGTATATATAAAACCCAAACCTAGGGGGCACTTCCAAGTGATGATTCTGTGATTCCACAGAGAAATCCTGAAGCCTTTGGCTGCGTTGCAATGCCCTCAGTGGATCTGGACTGCCAACAGCCCTTCTGCAGCTGGGTCCAAGAAAGCCTGAGAATTGATGGAGATTGGTATGACTGACTACATGGGATTCCAGGAGGTCTTTCCTTGTGGCAGCAGAGAAGAGGATCCCACTTCCAAGGGCCTGAAGAGCTTTTCATGGTCTTCAGTAGAAGCTGCTTCCCAGCAAGGAAGTCCCTAAGAATTTAGATATTCTGGAGAACTAGTTCTAGGGGATGAATCTCACACCAACTTCTCACTGCTGCTGGGCTGGGAGATGAGAGGATATGGATACATCACAGTGGCCTCTGGTGCAGTTTATTTACAATGGGAATCAGTGCTGGAGAACACCAGGATATTAACAAGCAGGAAACACACTAGGAGGCAAAAAAGAGAATGGAGGAAAGACCCCATGTTAGCATTAAGGTATTCTCTGCAAACTCTGTGACAACAAAAATTTAGCTGTAAAGCCCTTAGGTCCTCTCCCTCTCTCCCTATTTACACATCACAAGGGAGTGCGATGCAAATTGTTTCTGCAACAAAGGGCCTTGGTTACTTAATGGAATATTATTTAAGCTAAATGCCATAAAATTTGTCTTTTTGCTTTCTGGCAGGCTATAAAGAAATAAACCTGCTTTGTTCCTCCCTTCCAAGGAAGGAGGTTCCATCAGCACATGTAAATACCTGAGAGAAATTTACAAGGAACACAAACACCAAATGTATTCCTGGCTGTGATTCAGAGCTATTTGTTTATCTGTGGTTCCTAGCACCACGCTAAAATTCCAGCCTCCCACCTCGAGAGTCAAACAGGCAGTGAGCACAGGAGCTCTGCTCAGGGGCACAGCTCCGTGGAGCCTTACCACTGGAATCCACCAATGGGCTCTGTAAACCTGTGACGGATCAGGAACGTCGCAACAGCTTCAGCAACCTGAGAGAAGGGAAAAAAAATAGCTCAGGATTTAAAGGGACACAAAGAGAACACAAAACCCTCTCAATTTTCAAAGCCTGCAGGATTTCCAACAACACTTCACGTCCTCAGGATTCTCTTGCTGAACTGTTGGCTCCTTTAAAACAAGAGCTCTGTGTAACACAGTTCCAGCTTTACTCCAACACTGAGCCTGCCATCAAGAAGTGACCAAACTTTTTCTCCACCCATTTCAGTAATTCTTAAAACAATGTCTAAGTTTAGCAGGGAGAAAACGTAAATTCAGGATGCAAGACAGTAACCTGAAATGGTTTGGCTTGGGAGGAACATTAAAGCTCATCCAGTTCCAACCTCTGCCATGGGCAGAGACACCTTCCAGTGGACCAGGCTGCTCCAAGCCCCGTCCAACCTGGCCAATACTGCTTAGAATGTATAAAAAAAGAGTGACAACTTAAGAACTCAGTATGTTTGGATAAAAATACCTATTTCAGACTGGTCAGAGTGAAGCACAGAAAGGCTGAGTTTTGACACAGCTGTCAGTGCAGAGTGAGCTTTAAAACCAGATGTGCTCCCAACCACAGGCTCCACTGGCTGCACCGCATTCCTGCTTCCATCTGGACACAAACTCCAGCATGCCCAGAAGCAGCACTGCTCTGTCAAAGCTGCTTCAGGAACATTTGGTTTCTATTTGGAAAATGTGAGCCACCCAACTCAACAAAACACAGACCAGCCCCTAAAGCTGCAGCTTAGTGCACGGGATAGTGGGGAACTGCATGAGGAAAGGAAGGGAGGAGAAATCCACGCTCCACATGGCTGGAATTAGGTACATCACCACGAGCCTGAGAGTTAAATCCATAGCCCAGCCCTGTGGCATGTAACATCTTAGCCAGGGCTTTCCAGACAGCTAAAAAATCCAAGCTGCTTGTGAAAGCCAGCTGTCGTGCCGGAGCGCGCCCCTGAAGTACGATCTCTGCTCCACGGAAAGGAGCAGATCCTTTCTGCACTTCAGACCATGGCTTGTAGCCTCAACCCCATGGTGGGGCTCACCTTGTCCGGAGCGTCTTCATGGACTGCGTGGCCACACTGTGGGAGGACCTGCATCTGGAACTTCCCTGTGGATTGGGAGAGTCAGCACACAGCCCTCACGCTCTGGACCAACTAACCTCAGCAAGTGTAGGAAAGGGGCCCCAGGGACGGCAGGAAGTCTTGGCAGACTCCACACCATGCACAGCCCACGGTGTCCAAAGAAAGCATGGACCAGCTGCTTAATGCACCTTCTCCAGGTGTAACTAGGACAGGTTCCCAGGAGTTAAAATGAAGCTGAGCTTTGCAGAGCTTCTCGATGCAGGCAAGTGTCAGAGTTGGAACTCTTACTGGATTTACCTTAAGGTAACATCCTGCTATCCAATACTACTTTCCAGTACTGGTTGCTCTGGTGAGCCAGGATGGGGGGGAAAAACCCAACTAAAACCCCAAAACATGAATGAAGGTCCTTAATCTTGGTCTGCTGTCTGTCAGAACCACCGGGAGATGGGACAATTTTGAATGGTTCCAAGTGTTCTAGCTAGGAACATCAGGAATGTAGTAGCTAGAAAGGGAAAAAATGGATTAGAAAGAAACCCTCACAGACACTGATTCTAATCCAAGAGAAGTGTGGCAGCTCCACTGCTGGGAGCACTGAACACTGGATTGAACAAAACCCATGGCAACAGCCCTTCAAATGGAACCTTTCCGTCCTCATTTCCCCACCTTTCCTTGACTACAGCAGGAGAACACTTTGGGATGGACAAATTCCTTAATGCCCATTTGTTTGGATATTGATTGCACCCATAGCAACGAGCTGTCATGCAAAAAGAGCATTACAGCAAGGCTGGAGTAACAATATTAAATACTTACCTTGCATCTGTCCAATGGTCAGATCTTTATCCAGCCTGTCAACACCTGCAATCAAATAAACAAATTGGAGAACAGCCAGAGAGAACACAACTCTCTGAGCCAGGCTTTACTCATTATTTTAAAAGAGACATTAGCTTGAAAGACAGAAAATAAACACCTCTGACACCCACAACAAGGACATTTCACTGCTGCACCTTGAGAGAGTAGAGTGACAGGAAAGAAACACAGCTAAAAAATGGAAGAGCACAGCCCTCCCTACAACTCGAAAGAATATTTAGATGCTGTATTTCCTGAAAAAAGGGCTTAAAGCTGTATTTGACTTTCACTTGAGTTCACATCACACCAGGCTACTTTAAGAGACACAGAGAAGCCCAGATATTCCCAGGAAATACAGGAGCCCAGTGCTGACCCTGTTCTCTCACATACATGTGACATCACTCAAGTGCACACCAGGACTGGAAGAGACACGTACCAGCTAAAAGCAAAAGCTTTGGAGTCGGACAGCTCAGGAAGAGGTTGGATAAACCCCTGAACCAGCCATCCCAGTACTTTTCTGTTTTGGCCAGTTCGATTCGCCACGTGTATAAATGCTCCTTCTTTGTCTGCAGGGGGGAGAGAGAGCTCTGCGTCAGAGATCAGTAAAACAGCAGAAAGAAAACCAACTCAGGGAGCCACTTGGAAATGCATAAATATATAGATATAAAAAATTTAAAACTACTGGCTCCCTCTGGTGGATTACACGCTTCCAGGGATGACCCTCCTTGCTTCTGAATCTCTCTCCAAATCAAAGCATCTGAGTAGGGAACAAGAAAATCAACAAGAGCTACACCAAGAGGAGAAGAGCCTTCAGGAGAAGACCAAAGGATTCAGGGCAATCAGTTTGCTATTTTTTACTGACACAAATAGCTCACAAATTGTCTGAACATTTGGGCTTGGCTGTGATCCAGTTTTCTCTCTCTGGAGTGGCTCCCTTTCATGTCAGAATGACTTGGATAACCACAGGTGACAGGTCTTGCAGGGGAAGATGAAAACACAGCAACAAATTCCTTACCTCTGTGTCATCCTCTTTCTTCCTTTTGTTGACAGAGCCTCCCCCTTCCTCATCCTCATCCTCCTCCTCCTCTTCCTCAATAATTCCCTCTACTATGGCTTTAGGGCATTCAGGACTGGCAGCCCCTTCGCACCTGTGAAAATAAAATCAGAAACTGATTCCCTGACAAAAGAAAAAACTCCAAACCAGAACACCATCTAGGATTAAACCTATGTGTTCATCAATTTCGGTTGAAGAAATTTTCAAGTGCACTTATATAGCAGTGGTATTGTAAAACAGAAAAAAAAAAGACTTTAAAATAATAAATAAAATAAACCAAAGGCCACCTACTGTTTGACTTGACCGACCATAGAAACTCTGGCAGATTCAAGATTTCTTATCTGTCCACTTTTTACACTAGGAAAAAAAAATAACCAGAAGACAGAAATATTTACTGAAGAGATTCAATAATCAGCAGGCCCAGAAACAGGAGTTAAGCTCCTCTACAGCTCAGGATTTCCCCAAACTATTCCCAAAGCTCCTGCTCTCAGACGGAACAGAGTGGCTCCTGCTAAACTTACCTGAACCTGCTGTTGTCACTGTAACTGTGAGAAAGAGGGAGAAGTGCTGGTGGGGAAACAGTGAACCAGGGTTAAACCCAGAGCAGGGGGCTGGGAGAGGCCCTGTGAACAGCCAAATTATAAAAGCTTTGTTTCCTCTGGGAGTCAAGCTACAAAGACAAGTGATTGGAGACACTGAGCCCAAGCTGTACCTCCACTCAATGGCGTTCTCAAGCGACTTGAATGTTTTGGGCCGACTCCTTAGGAAGTTCTGCATGCTGTTCAAGGCATCCATGGCTGTACCTAAAGGCAAATGGCATCGTGCTTATCAACTTCACGGCATCTGATGAAATTATTGCCACATTCCTCTATACAAAACTGGCTGCAACACCCGCAGAGAGAGCTGGAGTTCCCCCGTGATTTAATGCTGCTAAGGAAAGTACAGACTAGTATTTCCAAGCCAACTGTCATAGTGGAAAATTACTATTTGAATAGGTAGGATGTTCAGACGGTAAGGGCAAGCAGCAATCATTTATTAGCACCAAGTATTACAGCAAAACCCACCCTCTTCCCCATCAGGAAAGTGTTTCAAAGAAATTAGTGCCACGGTCCAGTTGACAAGGTGGTGTATGGTAATGGGTTTGACTCAATGATCTCAAAGGTCTCTGCCAACCCAGCTGAGTCTCTGATTCTGTGAAATTAGCAGGAAAAAAGCAAAGAGGGAGTAGACCAGGGAAAAGGAAAGGGAGGGGTCACACCGGAAAGATTTTTGCATGCGTACGATCTGCTAGAAGGATGGAATCGGCTTAGAAATGGGCCAAACCCTTCTGTATGCAGGGACTGGGGGCTAAGAGAGGAGGTGAAGGCAGGAGCCCAGCCGAGGGGCGGGAGGGCCCCCAGACTCACCTTCCACAACGTCGATCATGCAGAGCCCCAGCAGGCTGGGCAGCAGGTTGGCCACGGCCGTGTGCACGGCGATGGCGCCGCCCATGCTGTGCCCGATCAGCATGATGGGCGGCGGCAGGTCCCCGTACAGCGCCTCCACCACGCTCCCCACGTCCCTGCGGAGGGACAGCACAGCCGGCATGGCCCCTGCCCGGGCAGGGCGAGGACACCCCACACAGTGTGTGACCCCACAGCCCCCTGACAGCACAGCTGG
>JAODLH010001940.1:1322204-1332292 GCA_027575645.1 Cossypha caffra
AGCTCGCCGCCTACCTGGCAGGTACGGACCGCCGGGCCCCTGGGGCACCCCCGGGCACACCGCCGCGATCGCGCTGGGGTGGGGGACGCGGTCCGAGTGTGCCGCGGCAGGCTGCGGTCGGGTTTGGGGTGTGCTGCCCAGCGGGGTGACCCCCAGCAGCCGTGAGCCGTTTCCCTTTGTCCTGCCTAAGCGATCCCTCGCTGATAATCCTGCCCTTATCAGCATTATTTATTGCCAGCAGCGGTGTCTGCATAGACCCTTCTTTACCTGCTGCCTCGTTATCGTGATTTCCTGGTACAGCGTAATGTTTATCTGTGCATTTCTGACATTTTAGCCACATAGTGTGAGTTGTGACCACAGCTGAGACTGACCTGAAGATTGATTTTTGCAGATATGGGTGTTCTTGTCCTGGAGGTTCTGACCAAACTGGACCACCTCCCCCTTGGTAGAGCACAGATCACTAAACTGTCCCAGCTGTCTCCCAGCCATCCCATCAAAGGCTCCTTTGCTGTGCTGTCGCCCACATTGGAAAAACTCGGGGAGCTGCAGGTAGTCTGGATGTCTTTGCTCGTTATTATAAGCTCTGTGCTGTGCCTCCGCTGTAATCAGGTGCAGGATCGAGCTGTGCATGGCACACTGCCGGCCTGCTCTATCCAGGGCGTTTCTGAGCTAAGGTAACAAATGAAAAAACAAATACTGGCAGTGTTGACTTTATTTTGTTTAGAGGGATGTGGGGTAGTTGAGCGTAATAAGAAACATGTGGTCATCTCTACACTGAGAGAGAGTATTAACAGTGCATTTAAAAGTAGGTATTTGGTTCTTACACTTCACTGGGCTGGACTAATGGAAGATTTTGACATCTGGAATTAAGGAAGTTCTGTCTTGCAGCCCTGGCTGTGGAAAATTGATTATGAAAGATAATTGAGTGGGATTTGAAGACATGGAAGAGAAACAAGTAGTTGTAAATGTGTGGCATAGCTGTGTAATATAAACATTGCTTTATGTAGAAAAGCAACAGTTTTCCATTGCACAACAAGTGAAGTTAAATGCAGTATTTGCTGCACTTGGTTAAGAAAACAACAAAGTCATATTTTTCTATTTTGTCTTTCAGGTCTCACTGGTTCTAGAGCCTCTGCCAGAGCTGTATGACACCGGCAGCTCTGTGCTGACCGCAGAAGGAACTTCAGACACTGCAGCTGCTCAGGGAAGCAGCAAGCCCCAGCCTCCTGCTCCATCCCAGCCCAGGCACACACAGCTGACTGCTGAACAGGAGCCTGATGACAGCAGCAAAGCCACAACTCTTAGGTACCTTTTTTTCCCTCTTGACAAAATTGTGGTTTATTTTGCAGCTCACGCAGAATTCTTTACTAGTGGTGGTACACTCGTGAGTTATAGGATGCTTGATCGTTTCAAAAGTACATTCACATGAAATGTACAGAATGTTGAGGGTGTCTGAGGTGACAGGGACAGTTTCTTGTCTGATGGAAATTTGCATCTTGTGTTGACTTATTTCAAGTCATGCAAGTTCACGTAAGAGTTGCCTCAAATCATCGAATCACAGAATAATTTGGGTTGGAAGGGATCTTAAAATTCATCTCATTTCAGCCCTGCTGCCAGAACACCTTCCACTAGCCCAGGTTGCTCCAAGCCCCATCCAGCCTGGCCTTGGACATTTCCAGGGATGAGGCAGCCACAGCTTCTCTGGGTAGCCTGTGCTCTCTCCATGCACCAGCAAAGAACTTCCTCCTGGTGTCTAACCTAAACCTTGCATGACTTCCCACCTACCCTGTGGCAGTGGGAATCTGGTCCCCCTTGTCCTGTCACAACATGATCATGTGAAAAAGGTCTTTTAAAAAGCTTTTTTAAAAAAGGTCTGTTACTTGCAGCTTGGGTTGTTCTCCCTGACGATCTCAGTGGCAGGCAAGGAATCATTAAAATAAAATGTCGTGTTTCCTTTTGGAACATGTCCTGAAGGGAGATATTGGAGAGTTCTGAATCCTTTCACTCACCCACTTGAGTCGTTACTGAAATTACCTTTTATTTGTCCCTAGAGGAAAGGACCATTTGCTCTACCGAGAGAACTCTGAAAACATGCAGGACACCTTTTTTGCTCCTCATGCCCGTGTGACTTTACCAGATGAGCGTTTGAAGCTGAATCCTTCAGGTCAGCTCCTGCCGTTTCCCAGCAGCGCCGATCCCGAGGCTCTTCCCAGAAGGAAGGCACGGGTGCTGTCCATGCACAGCCCAGCTCCAAAGGACCTGCTGTCAGGTTTGTGTGCTGCGGGCTTCGGCTTTCAGATTTCACTGCAAACAGCTCGTGGTGGTATCTCGTGTGCCTGTCCGGAGATGAGATTTTCTGAAGGGAGAGAGAGACTTACACCCTCCTGCTGCATTACACCAAATTAAAAAAAAAGTATTTAAAATTTTAAATTGTTTTAATTAAAACTAAAATAAAAATAATTATTATAATAATTATATATATATATATATATATGTGTATATATATATATATATATATATAAAATTATTTAAGTTCTTTAAGTTGAAAATTTAAATTATTTAAATTTTTACTTAAAACCCACCATTGCCTGGGCTGGACTGAAACAAGCATTGGAGTAGGGCAGGTTTGCATATGTGCTGTCTTTTGAGTTTCGTGTTTACAGAAAAGAACAAAAATTAGACATCCTAAAGTGGCAAACTATTCTTCCCTAAATCAGTCCTGCTTCTGTGTCCTAATAATGCCCTTCCAATACCTGACATGTGTGGAGACAGGTTCCTTGTACAGCTGAGTGGGAGGCTGATGGAGGATCACTCTCCCTCACTCCCAGCTGAGCTGTTTCCTGGTGTATAAAACATGTTTAATCCCCAGTGCATCAAGATCTCTTTTCAGCAGCAGAAAACAGAAGTTTCCTGACTGTAGCTGACACATTTATCATGTGTACACGTTGCTTTTAATTTTATTTGAATGCTGAAATGTCATCCCTCTGCTTATTTCCCAGCTCTCTTGGATCAAGGCAGTAAACTCCGTGATGCCATGGTTGTTTCTGCAATGAAGTCCAGCCCAGACGTGGAGATTAAACTGAATAAAATGTCTCATATTATAGAGACAGATGATTTCAAAGCACCAACAAAGTGAGTCTGAATTGGGGGAAGTGAGATTCAAGCTCTAAACCATAAATTTTGAGGCTTTGTCTAGAAAACTGTAGATACTGAGATTCACAGGATGTGTTTTAGGATTCATTTAGGGTGAAAGCAGCACATCATTCAAATGGGAAGTTAATTTCTACCTGTGAATCAGTGCCTAAATCTTGTGAATTCATTTCAGTCTTCATGTAGTAAGCCTTGATTTAAGTAATTGATTTTAATATCACTTCTTAGTATGCTTGTATTTAGTTCAAAGTTATTTGACAAGAAAAAATTAAATGTTGGTAGTGAATAAGAGTAGTTCAAGATGGTGCAAGTGAAATGGCACTGCATCACAAAGAACAGCCTTTCAGGGAAGTGTATGTAATTGGTGACCTAAATTCAGGGGTTTTTTTCTTAGGAGAAAAGAAACTTAGATTTCTTGGTTTTTCTTTGGGAAAAATATGAATATTGCCTGTTATTCTGTGATAACCAGAAGGCAGTGTCATTGTCTTTGATAGTCAATGATGCTGTTGGAAACTATTTCATTTATTTCTGCAGAAACTGTTTGTATTTGTGTTAGATTATTTTTGACCTCCCAGAAAAAAATGATAATCCAATTAACAGATTACTCTTGAGTGTGCCCTATTGTCTTTATTTTTTATTTTACTGCTGTCCGTGCTTCCATCACTGTTACCCAGGAGCCCAAAAGGCTTGAAGTCCAGTTTTGTGCCCACTCCTGAAGATTCCCATCACTTTGGGTCTGAAGTTTCAGGTCAGCAGTTTGGCCTAAACTCTGAAGAAAGAGCAATCCAGTTACTGTTGGGCAGGTGAGTGTGAAGCACTGGAGCCTTCTGCAAAATTGTCCTTATCTCACCATTTTGAAAAATGTCTCTTGACTCTTCAAGTTGTCCACATTTTTGGGAATGTAACCAGTGACTCGTGTGCAAGTAATGGAGGTGTTTTATAGCTCAGCTTTAATGTGTGACAGCCTGGACAGCTCCAAGTCACTTGGTGTAAAAGTGGCATCAGAAAGATTAACCATAATCTTTGATAAAATGAAGTTGTTTAATAGTTGTAACTGCTGTGGCCTAAAATATTACACAAAGTAAGTACATGGAATGAATACCATGTTTCTTTGAGGAGGAAACACTCTGTAAATTAAAATTCATGAGAAACAAAAGCTGTTTTTAATCTTTCTCCAGATATTAAGTGGTCCTTTTCCTCTCATTTTGTGTAGCAGGAGCATAAATGGTGCATCCATTGTGTCCACATCTGCACCCTGAGCCCACACCTTCTGGGTCAGATATGGTTCACAATTTCAGTTCATGTTTCTTGTGCCCTGCACTTATTTTTTTCTCTGTGGTTTATCAATGGATAACACTGTAGTGTTACAGCACATCATAAAATGATTTTAAGCTCACAGCACGAACCAAACTAACTAACTAAACTAACTAAACCAAACTAACTCCAGCTTGTATGTGAAGATACTTGTATTTGCACCTACTCAGGTGTACCTTGGGTTGGTTTTTTTCTTAATCAAAGTAAACTGGTATCCTGAAGCATTACAGAAGTTATAAAGCAGGGAAGGGTAAAAATCAGAGGTAGATGTTCGTAGGTATATTTTATGGCAAAAGTCATCAGGGTCTGGAGTCGATTGCCCAAGTGGTCGTGGAATCTGCAGCTTTCAAGGTGCCCCAAATCCAGCTGGACAGCTTTTTATGTGCATCCCTCCCCTCTGAGCAGGGGCTGGGCTGAGTGATCTCCAGAGGTCTGTTCTAAGCCAGGCTGTCCCTCACTTTGCACACTGCTTTCATGCTGGGGCAGAGGAGTGGTCCCAGGTGGCCCTGGCTGGGTGAGCACAGTTTGCCTCTGTCTGGAGCCAGCAGAGCCCAAACCCGGGGTAAAATAGGCATTTCAGTAGGGTATTGCCCATCCCTCAGAGGCTGGCTGCACAGCTTGGAGCGCTGAGGTGTGTTTGTATCTGTATCTGTATTTGTATCTCTCTTGTATCTGCAGTGCTGATTTCTCTCCGGGGCACTTCTGGGATCAGACAGGCTCCCTGTGGGATTCTCTGTCCCTGGGCAGTGAGGTGTGCGACAGTGACCTTGGTGATCCCCATTACGACCAGAGTCTGCTGGAGAGGCTTTTTTACACAGCTCCTGTAAGTGGGGATCCAGAGAAAGGAGTGCATTCCCTCACGTGCAGAAAAACTCAAGTTTGTGTGATCAGTAAAACTACAGATTGCAGTATTTTAAAGCTGAGCAAGCATTAAGTATCATACACAAGCTTGTGAATACATTTGTACCTTGCTTAAAATTAATATTAAAAGAATATTGCTAAGACTACAAAGTCAAGCATCGAGTTTGGAAATTGCTGGGATTTTGAGGCTGTCCAGGAAGACTTCTAGTTTTTTAAATCCCTGAAATTGTGATACCATTTTATTTGTTTCAAATGATGCAATGCACAAGTTGTTTTCCATTTTTGTATTGCCACCATTATGGAACTCTCTGTACAAGGATAATTAACTTCTTATTTATGTGCATTATTTCTGCTTTAGAAATCTGGTTCCAGTTTGAGTGATTTCCTCAGTGATGATGATGTTAAATCCTCAAGAAAGGCATCCAAGACAGAAACCCTCGGAAAAGCAGGTCCAGTGAATCCACAAAAGGATTTTCCTGCCTTTGATCAGAATGTGACTGAAACAAAACCCAGGTAGTTACATCAGTGACTTCGGTTCTGACCTCATCTAAATTGTATTCCCTTTTTTTCATTACGGAGGCAATAGAAGTGTGCCTAAAGATCCAGTTATCAAGCTTATCTTGTACAATGCAGTTAGTGTAAAGGTTTTGTGGCTCTTTCTTTTTTTTTTTTTTTTTTTTAATTCGGCTCCAAAAAATGATTTCTGATTTTTTTCTGACTAACACTGCTTTTTTTACATCAGGTAAAATTCATATCCCTGGAAGAACCAACACAAAATCATTTGCAATTCAAGTCTTGCAAATTACACAAATGAGATTTGAAATTATGGCAAAAATCCTGTTGCTGTTCCTCTGCAGCAGAGACGTGTCTTGTGTATATCACCTCCCTGCTTCTGTACGTGGCATTAAAGGAAACTTTTCTGTTTGAAGAGTTAGGATAAGATTTTTTCAGATCAACAGTATGTAACATGTACTTTCTGGGTTGATTTTTTTTCAGTTATGGACCTCAGATAATGTAAGATTTTTATTTTTATTTTTTTTAACAGAGACCACCAAATTTGTTGTAAAAATACGTTAAAAATATAAATAAGTATATTTTAGTGACCCTTGGGCAGTTTTTAAGTAACATCCCACCAAGCTGCAGTTTTCCCTTCGTGTGGTCGTGTCAAGACCGTTTCTGCAGTCCTGAACCTCAGTTTTGCCTCTGCAGCTGCTCTCCCAGTGCTCCTCGAGAAGACCCCAGGGAAATGGCTCTTGTCACGCCCTTGGGTGCAGACAGGTTGGCATTGCTGCAGCAGATACACCTGGCCAGAGTCACCATTGAAAGCCTGAGGATCCCTCCTGACAGCATCCAGATCTCCCCAAGGAGGAAGGGTCTACTGGGGAAGCCTCCACGGCCCATGTCTGTTCATAAGTGGTGAGGGGATTGCTCCTGGTTTGTTTGCTGTGCCTTCAGGGGGAATTTCCCTGAGCTCTCTGGTGCAGTCCAGCTTCCCCAAGCTCTCCAGGCTTCTGAGACCTTGCTATTCCTCTGCTCCTCTCAGAAAATTGTATCCCATAAACTCAGAAAGGTTAGAGATGTGACAATTTATCCTGATGTGGCCTCACTTTAGGCTGTGCCTTTCCCAGGGTTTTGGGGAGGTACAGATGTACTTTGTGCCTGGCAGTACACTGAAAACGCAAGGAGGTTTGGTGGAGGAGAATCTGGCATATATATGATCTGTGGAAGGAATTCACAGAATAGGTGTTTCAATTATCCTAAAACACCTGTTACAGTAAACAGTGAGTGTGGAACTTGCCTGCTGTGTTCAGTTTCATGACTCTCATCAGATTCTTGATGGATTGTGGTCACCCTTCTGCTTTTTTATTCACAGTACCTTCCTTGTGGAGTACCACTTTCCTGTGAGAGTCTCCAAGGATGATAAAGGGCAGGTCTCCATAACAACAGAAGCAATTCGAGTAGCCTCAAGTAAAATCACAGATGATGGTAAGGGCATCATTTTTCTGCTTAGATTTAGTTTTATTGACTCCATCTCTTAGAAATTATTTACTAGTGTTTTCCACATACGTGCTTTGCTGCCTGAAAATCACAATATGATTAGTGGCACCTCTGCCCACAGAGTTGCTGTGCTGCAGGTGGAAGAACGATCCTCTCAGGGAGAAGGAAGCCAAGTGATTTTTTAAATTACTTTTTTCTTGGAAGAAGAGTTCATACCGGGATTTTCAAATTTCTTTTTCTAGGGAAAGAACAAGTTATTAATCCCATTCCTTCATTTGAACATAAAGCCAATATTCTTTCTGCAATAATAGGAGGATGATCAAGTGCTTTTAGAAATATCAAAGATGCTTATAGTTCAAATAAATAATTTCCCAGATGTTGAAGTATGTAATTTAGTATCTCCAATAGCTCACATAATCTGCTGGATCCAAGGAAACTGGATTCCTGTGCTCAGATCAGCAGACATTAATCTTTGTGCTGAGAGTTACCAGTGCTTGTATCCCTGAGAACAATTTCTGTGTCTGTTCCCACTGAGCAGAGAATGCTGGATGAGCAAGATGCTCTCTGCCCAGTCTTCCCAGAAATTGAAATGCCAGGGTGACTTTCAAATGCCTCTCCCATGTGATCATTCATTGGCCTTGCATCTTTCTGAGTGGCACTTGAGATATTTTGAGTTCTCTTGGGTATTCTCCGTTTGAGGCCAGAGAAAACATGTTTCTTCTGAACTTCTGTAATACAGCCTTTGTAATCTAAAACTCATCCGTCCTCCTGCTCTTTGCCTTGTGTGGAGTCCAGCTCCTTGGAGACCTAGAAAAATAGATGGGATTGAAAATAATTTGAAGAAGACTTCAAGTCAATCCACTGTGGCATTACCCTTCCTGAGAGTTGTTTATGTCATTTATTAAAGACACCTAATGGGAAGGATTCCATAGCCATCCCAGACGAGCTGGAGAAATGCTGGGCATCCCGTTGGAAATTCTGCTTATGTGTAAACCTGCATTTTTGTCATCGCTAGAATATGTTCTTATCCCTTGTGAATACTGTTACTGTACTTCTTGTACTCTTTTCCAGTCTGAGTGCCAGTTGATTCTGTGTCTGCTTGCAGATACTCCTGTTCTCCTGAAGCTGTGATTTTTCTTGCAGCTCAGCTTTGACTCTCTCAAGAACCATCTTGAACCCTGTTAGTTAAAATGAGGCAGGGTTCTCCCACTGGAGAAGGGCAGGTCTTACTGCATGCTAGAATGGCAGAGACTTGGTGTCACCTGAAGTCTTTAAACACTGTTATAATGTTGGTTTATATGAATTTATTTAATAATTGATTAATTACTTGTGAATTCATAATCTTAATTTTGTCCTGCTGGCCTCCTACTATTTGCTGGCCTTCAAAAATGAAAACCAGTTTACTTCAGCCTTGGTATTAACAAATAATGCGGAATTAAATGATTGTATGTGTAACAGAGTGCTCTTCAGGGCAAAGTTGATTTATATAATGTAATTTTGGGTATTTGTTGCTCCTCTCTTCCTTCCAGTGGTGAAATTCCAGCAGCGGTCTGTGTTCCCTGTGTGGTTTGGAGCAACAATGATCGAGCACTGGTGGGGCTCTGACCTGGCTTTTAAAATCTACATGAGAAGAAGCACACAGAAAAAGGTACTCACTAGAAGTTGTTCCTTCTTTGTGTATTGAAAAACAAAGGAATTCTTTGCATTTCAGTTTCCCACAGGCACTCAGTGCAGACAGTCAGATATTAGGAGGGGAAATGCATTATGTGTAGATAGCTGGACTGATTGCTGGTCAGTCTTCACAGAGTCAGAGAATACTCTGAGGGACCCACAGGATCATCCAGTCCAACCTCTGGCCCTGCACAGACAGCCCAACAATCCCACCCTGTGCATCCCTGGAGCGTTGTCCAAACACTCCTGGAGCTCTGGCAGCCTCAGGGCTGTGCCCGTTCTCTGTTCCAGACTTGTCACTCCTGTCGCTCCGTTAGAGGATTTTCTGAGTTTGAGACTGGCAAGCAAAAAAATTGTCTTTCCCTCATCATTAAGATTGATCTCTTGCTGTGTCAGCACTTTGGATCAATTACAAACGTTATCCTTCAATGAGAACACAGCTCCTTTAGCAGTGTAGAGCAAGTTCATGTGGATGCAGTTTATATCTTTGCCCTGCCCAGTGCAAGGGGAGTAATGTGAGCTGTGAAAAATAGCTGTAACTTGTGCATTTTGGGGGGGAAAAAGGTCTGTTTGTATTTGATGAGATTATTTGCATAGCCATCTGCCTGTGATGAAGATGGTGAGGGGGTTAACTCAGTTTGCATTGTTTTAATCAACACCAATGATATCTGCTTTTCTTTTAATTGGAGGAGTAAATGGATTCTTTCAGTATGGAAATCTTGCTCATTTACTAGGATTTAGGTTATTCAATTATTGCATTAATCTGGAATTGTTTACAGTGTGTTCTGGGAAAATTTGTCTTACTGTTCTAGTGAGACTTGAAATTGGATGTGAAGGAGATTTCCCAAATCCCTGTTGGTACAATGATGGTGGGAGTGGGAGGGTGTGTGGCTGTTCATGGCTTCCCAGAAAGCTTTTATTCCGCAAAAGTTCTTTAAATCTGATAGAAATCTTGCAGAATTAATTCTTTGCCTACCCTCAGCCTGTGGCCATTGGCTCAGCAGCCCTTCAGCTCTGCAGGGTGATTGAGGCTGAGCTGCTCAGTGTCAGCTTGGAAATACCTGTGGAAAAGGAGGGAGATCACACACAAGTTG
>JAODLH010001940.1:1348941-1364474 GCA_027575645.1 Cossypha caffra
GGTGAGGCACCACGGGCTGCCCTGCTCTCTGCTCTCAGGTGAGGCACACGGGCTGCCCTGCTCTCTGCTCTCTGGTGAGGCACACGGGCTGCCCTGCTCCCTGCTCTCAGGTGAGGCACACGGGCTGCCCTGCTCTCTGCTCTCAGGTGAGGCAGCCTGGGCCGCAGGGCACGGCTCCGGACGGATCCTGAGGAGATGGAAGGGAAACTGTGCAGGAACTGATGGGGAGGCTGGAAAGTGGGGCTGGGTGGGGTGCTCCACACAGGGCTGCGATGCTGCAGCAGTGTGGGGAGCTGTGGAAGGGGAGCAGCAGCAGCAGTGTTTCCAGAGCTGGAGGGAATGCTTGGGTTTATTCATCCTGCTACTGCTGTCACAGAAGAGGTGCTATGAGGCCAATAGTGCCTTCAGTTGACTTCCACAGGTACGAGGACAAGGCTGTGAGCGTTTCTGGGGTGCACGGGGCACCCTTGCCCATCAGGATGCTTTTCTTACTGCTAGAAGCACTGTGCTATTGACTAGATTCTAGGTTTAAATGAGGTATAAATTTGGAAGAACAGTATTCATTATCTGTAGGAATATAGGAGTGAAAGATTTCCTGAGGTATTTCATCCCTTTCCTGTGCTACCACAAACGATATATCTTAAAATCCCTAGGTCTTAAGCACAGAGAAATCCTCAGATTTTTATCAAGCTCAGCCATAGGTCAAGTAATATCCTTGGCTTTAACTTTTACTGGAAGGTCATCTCAAATCCAACTCCTTTGATTAAGTAAGTTTAGTACTAGCTCTTTTTTGGCTTCCAGCCTGTTTCATAGCCAAGTCAGGATTTGTTCTGGAGTGTTATCCTTTTGCTTAGAGCAGTTTCATCACTTGCCTACTGATCTGCTTTTCAATAAAAGCCTTTGATCTTTTATTTGCATATTTACATGATGTTGACTAAAATGATCCAGCTTAAACCCAACTGCCACAGGCTTATTTTCCCCTTCTTACTGTTGCTTGCAGAAAAAACTTGAGCGAGCTGGATGAGGTTCAAAGATACTTCAGTGAGAAGCTGACTAGGTCTTTCCCTGACTTCAGCACATCCAAACCAAGCCATGAGGAGTGGGAGAGTGACCATCAGGGCTCAATGAGCAGAGAAGTGGATCCCAAGGGTTGCCATCTTTTGGAAAAATCCAGTCAGTTGGTGTCTCAGGTCAGCAGCCTAATCAATGGTAAGTTGTTGTGAGGAGCAAAATGACAAGGAAACCAAATCCCTGCTGATGCTTTTAAAATAACCTACCAGAAGAGAGACTAAACTGGAACCCAGAATTACAGCTGCTGCCAGTTGTAAAGTTATTTCCTGCTTTTTCTGCCCATGGCTTCCTGCAGGGTAGCAGTGTTTCCAGGAGACGGAGTTGAAGGGCACCATCCCTATTATGCCAGAATTTGCCATTCTTCTGTCACCTTGATCTTCTCTTTTTTCTTCCTCTTTATTCTCCAGGGTTCTGCTCTTTTTATTTCCTTTTTCATCCTTAACAATTGTTTTTACTGCTCTTTTACATGCCTTCCTCTACAATCTGCTCCAGAATCCTTTTCCAGCTGTCCCTCACCATTCCCTTGCAGCAGGACTTGCCTCAAAGTAGTTGGCCACTTTACCTAATACTGGTGATCTCAATTCTCAGAGGATGCAAGCAAGGAATGTGATCTGCTCACTGGGAAGCAAGAATAAGCGATTGGAGCTTTTTAAAGAGTTTGTAAAATTTCCCAATAATTTCATCTTTAATGCTTCTGTTTTTTCCTTAGCATTTCTGTTCTTCTGGCCTTGTCAGTGGAAAACAGAGCAGAGCATGCTCACATCAGCAGTGTTTGCAAAGCTGTGCATGTTTAGCTCCCAACCGTCATTACATCTAGGACTTTGTGCCAAACCCCCAAATAAATCAGATTTAAGCTGAATTGTTGCTCCGTGCACTTACTGATGCTGTTTTTTGTTAACCAGACTTGCAGACGATAACTAAAAACAGCAAAGAAGCTTCTGATGTCCATCTGGAGAGCGTGAGGAAGCAGGGTGCTGTGGATGTGCCCAGGTGGAAGGAGGAGGGAGCCGGCCCTGGAGCTGCTGGGCAGCTGGAGTCAGATGCGCCCGGCGTTTCCAGCGACGCGCAGCAGCCGTGCAGCGCCGGGACATCTGTGTTTGACAGGCACATGCTGCACCAGCTGCTCGGCCCCCTTGTCCCTGGAGATGAGCACCCAGTGGGGTGTAGCCGGGAGGATGAAGGCGCCCCTGCCGTCCAGCCACACAGTGAGGAAGAATACGAAGAAGACGTTATAGAGCCACGAACTCTTAATGAAATAACGACCATGACAGACAGGACGAGCCCCTGGTCCAGTGTGGTCTCTGAAACAGGGCAGGGGGCCGAGCAGCATCCTCTGGACCCCAGGCCTGAAGAGCAGCACTCCACAGGTGCAGGTTGTTTCCAGAGAGGGATCAGCAGCACCTTGTCCAGCATCCTGCAAGGGGACAGCCAGAGCGTGCTCAGCGCCCTGAGCCCACCCGTGAGCCCCCACGCAGGTGGGAACAGTCCCTGGGCAGCAGCAGGAGACTTCCAGACCTTCAGCAGCAGCATGGGAGCAGCAGAGAAGGAGCTGCATCCACCTGCTGGACAGAGCCTCTGCAGCAGAGCACTGAGCACTGAACCCATCAGGAGAAGTGTCGAGTTCCATGCAGGCTCCGAGGAGCTGCTCCCATTCCCAGGAGACAGGGGTTTGACCAATGGAAAAGACACTGAGAGAGGGGAGGAGGAAAATGCTGAGGTTGTAAATGGAGATCATCAAAGCAAAGAAGGAAGTGGTTCTGATGAGAACTGTGTTCAGAGTGTATCAGCCCAAGCTGGCTCAGAGAGAAACAGTGAGAGCTTCCCTGATGACAGCAGTGAAGACCCCGTGGAAGGCTCAGAAAACTCCATCAAACCAAAAATCCCTCTGTATCCTTTACTCTTTTCTTAAACATTCCTTGCATTTGATGACTCTTCTGCTTAGTTAGCATCTTCCTGGCCTCAGGACATAAATTTGCTATGTGAAGCTCTTCCCGGGGAAATGAATCCAGAACTGGTGGTCTGGGAAATGTGTTGGAGGACCCCATTACACTGTTTCACAGTGGTGATGACTTCCTTAAAACTTGCAGCCAATAAGTTTTGTAATTTGTGAAAGTCACTTCATTTTGGGGGTAGTTCTGACATGTCTTCTTGCATTTTCTCTCCATGTTTTTTTTTCCCCCATGTATTAGATCTCTTGTGTTTCTCCTGTATTAAAAGAAACATGCTTTATTTTGCTTTTAAAATACTTCTTAATGTTTCTTGCACAAATTACAAATCTTGGATTAAGTGTTGGAATTTTTGCAGGATGAAGTCCTCTACGAATTTGTGAGGTATTGTTTTAAAGCAAGTTGGTGTCCCATGCTCTGCGAGCCCAGGTGAGAAAACCAAGTGTTGAACAATGGAATATTGATTAAAACAAATGAAATTTACTATCTGGGACCTGTTAACAGGTGAGGCTTTTTCCACATCTGGACCTCCTTGCAGCACACTGCCAAAGGTTGTTCCTTAACAGCTCTGCTCAGATCTGATCCTGTTGTTGTTCCCAACTTCTTCCTTCCACCCCAGGAGATGGAAGCCTCCATGAGACTGCTCAGCACTTCTTCTCATCCTTCCACATCTCCAGAAGTAAGTATGGGATGTCCTTTCCTTTATTGTCCAACTTAGCCCACTTCTTAAAGCAGGAACAAAACTTCTCCCTTCCTTTGCCTGCCAGCACTCAACTTAGATGTGATGGCTTTCAACTTGTGTCAAGGGGAATCCTCCCAATAGCCCTTCTCTCTGTGAGGATGGTTTTTAACATGCCTGTGTTGTCTGTGATCCTTATGCCTTTATATCAACCAGTTGTCCAGTAGGCTCAGGAAATGCTGCTCCATCAGGGTCAGTGGAAGTGGCAGGTTCTCACCCACACATCCTTGTGCTTTAATGTGAGGTGACATGCCTAATCCTGAGGAGTTCTAATGGTAATTATGGCTTCAATTTATCTCTTTTAGATCAGGCTGAAATGAGGGAGTTTGCAGGAGGGGGTTCCTGGAGAGGTATCTTGTAATGGTTCTGTGACCCAGGGATAGTAGAGTAACTTGAGTGATTGCTCCTCCTGCACCAAAGCTTTGGATTGCTGAGGATTTGCTTTTTTTGTGGTCATGAAGATTTATTTAATGTGAGAGGTTTGTGGTTCGGTTGTTTCAACATCTACATATGTATCTTATTTTCAGTTCATAAAGAGAGGTTATAAAAAAGAGAGTGACTTCTTACACAGGCAGATAGTGATGGGATGAGGGTACACAGTTTTAAACTAAAAGAGGGGAGATTTAGTTTGGATATTGGGAAGAAATTCTTGCCTGTGAGGGTGGGGAGGCCCTGGCACAGAGCTGCCAAGAGAAGCTGCATCTGCTCCATCCCTGGAAATGTTCCAGGCCAAGTGGGATGGGACTTGGAGCACCCTGGTCTAGTGGAAGGTGTCCCTGCCCGTGGGAGGGGTTGAAATGAGATAAGCCTTAAGGTCCCTTCCCACCCAAACCATTCTGGAATTCCATGATCCTTTTCCAGCCCCAGCTCTGCTGTGGGTGTTGATGTGGATGTGGGTGTGCAGCAGCTGGGCTGTTTGTTTACCACTCCCAGATAAGGTGATGCCTTTGTTTCTCTCCATATGACCTACAAAACAAACACTTTGAGGAGCATTTATGTCACTGGGAGCAGCTTGCCTGAAGAATCAAGACAGACCCAGACAGGCTCTAGTAGCTCTGAAGTCATAGACACCTGTGGTTTAATACTAATACCAGCTTTACTTGAATCCCCTCTGTGCAGCTCTGAGCTGAGTGGCTGGAACTACAGCCCTGCAAATTATTACTGATTAGGTAAAATGTTAGCAATGCGCTATTTGGGCATTTTGATCTTAAAGCACTTAATTTGAGGATTAGCTGGCACTAATCCTTTGCTGCAGCACTTGTAGTGTGTGCCGAGACAGGATTCAGTTATGCCTTGTGCATCACATTCTCTCTGTGGAGAGCCAGTTTTTCACTGCTACCAATACATAGAGCTCAGAAAAAAGTGCTTCCTCATAGTTTTGCTTTTAATTGGCCTTGGGGACATCAGCTTCTAAATCTGGACTGGGTTTGGTTCTGCACAGGTCAGCAAACACCAAGCGTGACAGCAAGGCTGAAATCTGAGCTGTCCTCTGGACATCACCAGAGCCCTCACTCACTTGGCAGCTGGTAAACATCTCTCCTGGCCTTCCTAGTGCTCCTGCCACCTCTCCCTGGCTTGTCTGACTCCCTGCTCTCCCCATCTTCCTTCCAGGAATGACAGAGCAGTGCTGAGGTGTGGAGCTGGGCAGTCACAGCACAGGAGCTGGCAGCATTTGAGACAGAAGTGTTGTCTCAGCTCTTGCTGTGAGAGCATGGGGCCCTGAGGAGCTGCTGCAGCAGCTCAGGCTCAGCATGGATGCTCTGACCACCTTCCCAGGATCAGAGTTCTGTAGACCCTCACAAAGCCTCTTTGTTTTTCACTTCTTTTCTCCATTACATCAAACTAACACTTCCCATTCTTGAGGTCCTTCCCAGCTCTTGTCTTCCACACTGCTCACCTGCTCTCAGTGTGGGCTAGAGGATAGATTTGAAAAATCAGAGCCTTAATAAGCTTTTCCATAAAATGCCAGGATCCCAGAGTGCTTTGGGTGGTAAAGAACTTCAAAGCTCCTCTTGTTCCACCCGCTTGCCATGGGCAGGGACACCTTCCACCATCCCAGGCTCCTCCAAGGCCCATCCAACCTGGCCTTGGGCACTTCCAGAGATCCAGGGGCAGCCACAGCTGCTCTGGGCACCCTGTGCCAGGGCCTCCCCACCCTCACAGGGAATTTATTCCCAGTATCCATCTAACCCTGTCCTCTGGCAGTGGGAAGCCATTCCTCCTTGTCCTCCAAGGGCACTCCAGGCCCTTGGCTAAAGTCCCTTTCTAAATACTGTGATATTTTTCCCCCTCACCTCTAGGAATATTCCAAAATGATAAGAAACTTGTGTGGAAACCAGTTTTACTCAGAATATTTCATATTTGTGTATACCTAGACTTACCTTCAGTATGAATTGGAAGTAACACAGCCTTGGCCAGATTCACAGTAACAGGCTTTTTGTGTTTCAAAAATGCCGATGGCAGCAACAGCCTAAACATCCTGTCTTGGTTGTGTTGTTTCTTCTTGGTCTGCTGGATCTGCCTGATTTCCTGCCTGGAGAGCAGGTGTAGGTGCAAGGCCAGTGCCAGGTTGTACCCTGCTAGCACGGATCTGTTTGCCCTCCCCGCTGTGTGCAAACAAAACTGCCAGCAAACTTGCTGAGCCACAGTGCTGAAACATTCTCTGTCTCCAAGGCTGGAATTCTCTGACCTTGGAAGAGGCCATGTCCTCTCATGACATGCTCATGAATCTGCTTTAGTCCAGCCCCTGGCACACAGGCACTGAATAATCCTCGGCTGGTTTCAGTGTCGCTGCCATTCCTATAAAAAGCAGAGTGAAGCGTGATCCTCGTTGCTCAAGTCCCCTTTCCTCTTGCATCTTCCCCATGGAACATGTGTGCTTCCTGGCTGAGCACCAGACACTCAGAGTCTCAGAGACAGAGAAACCTGGGATGGGTGCTGACCTGAGCCTATTCCTGGGGTGAGGAATGGTGTAAACACGACATTTCAGATGTGTGCTCTGGAAACTATGCAGGAGGATAAAACTGCCTGTGAGATGGATCAAAGGAAGGTTCGATGTCCAAAAAAGAGCAGGGGAGCTGGGGAAGGGTCTGGAGCACCAGGAGAGGCTGAGGGAGCTGGGCAGGGGCTCAGGCAGGAGAAAAGGAGGCTCAGAGGGACCTTCTGGCTCTGCACAACTCCCTGGCAGGAGGGGACAGCCGAGGGGATGGGCTCTGCTCCCAGGGAACAGGGACAGGACAGCCTCAAGTTGTGCCAGGGGAGGTTTAGGTTGGATATTAGGGAAAATTTCTTACCCCAAAAGGTTGTCCAGTCCTGGCACAGCTGCCCAGGACAGTGGTGAGTCCCCGTCCCTGTAGGGATTTAGAGCTGTGTGGACCTGGGGACATGGGATAGTGATGGCCTTGGCAGGGCTGGGGGAACAGTTGAGCTCCATGATCTTTTGTGTCTTCCCCAGCCTCAATAATTCCATGCTTCTGTGATTCTGGTCATCTGTCTGAGCTGGGAGTGCTAATGGTGCTTTCAAACCTCGCTGATTTTGAGTCCCACTTGTTCATGTAAAATAGCAGCAAGAACTGGTGTTAAACCTTTCCCACAGCCGGAGGTTCATTTTTAGGAAGGTCATTAGGATAGATACACACATCTTAACACCACTTCATCCTGCACTTTGGGCAGTGGTAGGAAAATGGGAGGAGGTGTATTTTAGCTGATCACCTCTGAAATGAGATGCCAGTGGTGTGTTTTCCAGGCACACCTGGTTTCCTGACTTGGGGAGCAAACAGACTGCTCTCCTTTGCCTCAGTGACATCAAATAGCATCAGGCACCTGCTCCTGTGTTTTGGCTTCGGAGTACAGAGCGTTTTAGGGTATGAGGTGTCAGGAAGGAGTTATTGACTGTGAGGGTGGGCAGGCCCTGGCACAGGTGCCCAGAGAAGCTGTGGCTGCCCCTGGATCCCTGGCAGTGCTCAAGGCCAGGTTGGACACGGCTTGGAGCAACCTGGGAGAGTGGAAAGTGTCTGCCCATGGCAGGGAGTGGGACTGGATGAGCTCTGAGGTCCTTTCCCACCCAAACCATTCTGGGCTTCTGTTTCCTACATTGGAAGTGGGAGATGCTGGCTCTCCATCCCTGGCTGTGCTGGACATGTGGCACATGGGAAAAGGGAGCTGTGGGAAGCAGGAGATGCAGTTTCATGCACCTTTGAAATAGGGTTAATTGGCAGATTGGGGCAATTTCCTAGAGAGATGCTTTCAGATGCTGTGCAGAACTCAGGGATCAGTCACTACCCCTCTCCAGCCACTCCTGACTGCTCCTTGTCAGATGGGCAGAAAACAGCGTGGCAAGAATGAGCTACTGTCCTGGTCTCTGCACAGCCCTGTCCAAGGGAAGTGCTTTGACCAGTGAGCAGCTCTCTCTGCTGGTTTTTAAGCTTCTGCTGTGGCCAGGTCTGCATTGAAACTCTCTTGGCTCCTTACATTTTGGTTTAGGAAATTCATCCTGGGGAATTGTTTAGAAGAAAGAAGAGCAAAGCAAAGATTCTCCTAATTATCCATGTCTGTTCAGTGCAATGGACGGGAAGTGTTTTAAAGTATTTTACCTGCAGGCTGCCACCTGAGCCTGTAATGCACAGGTTACCAAACACGAGGACTCACTCACTCCTGGAAAAGCCATTTCCCTCTCCAATGGTGCGTATCAAAGTGCACAAAACAGGGTCGTGGTGCCGTTTCTCTTGGGAGGGAGCTGGGCACTTCAGGAGACCTTTCCCAAGGCTCAGAAGCAGCCCAGGGATGTAGGTGAAAGGCCAGGCTGGCGGATCAGTTTTCCAAGAGACCTACCTGGCCCCGCAGCTTCCTCCCCTGAAGGCTCCTGGAGCAGGATCGCTTTTCTCAGTGCCTCACAGGCACAGCCAGCTCTGGACTAGCTGGGGAGAAATGTGTTTCTTTGTGTGCTGAGATTACTGCTCTTCTCGTGCTGCTGGAACATCAGGGACAAAGCCAGGCTGTGGGAGGCTGCTGGCAAAGCAGAGAGGAGATGACTCTGTTTAAACCAGGGCTTTTCCTCTCTTGGGCAGCCTCTTTGGGGGCCCTGCAGGCAGCTGAGCCTGGACCATCCCATTTATCATGGAATCAGAGTGATGGTTTGGATTGGGAGAGACCTTAAAGCTTATCCAGCCCCAACCCTTGCCATGGCTTCCACTAGACCAGATTGTTCTAAACTGCATCCAGCCTGGCCTTGGGCACTGCCAGGGATCCAGGAGCAGCCACAGCTTCTCTGGGCACCCTATGCCAGGGCCTGCCCACCCTCATAGGGAAGAATTTCTTCCCAATGTCTAATCTAAATCTTTCCTCTTTTACTTTAAACCCATTCCCTTGCCTTGTCCTGTCAGCAGGCTTAAGATTTGTTGCAACAGAGCATTGCCTTTCCCCTGTGAGACTCGGTCTTCAGGGTTCAGCAAATTATTAAGCAAAATAATAACTGAAAGCCAGAATGCAGTCAGGTCCCAGTGACTGTACCACTGTCGTTCCTTTGGCGTCATACAGGGAGGCTTTGGCTGAGGGTGGATGCTCACAAGTTCAGGGATCACACACCAGAGCCCCTTTCTGGGGTTCAGATCATTCTCTTTCTCACTGGGATGGTTTTCTCCGTGTGTCCAACTTGTCACCCTCTGCACAGCCCTGTGGTTTGCCTCGGCACGAAACCAAGGCCAGGGCAGAGCTCTCACAGCTGGTCCCTTGTCTCCGCAGAGCAGGAGTGGAGCCGTGCCGGGAGGAATCCCCTACCGGAGAGCAAACCGCCCCAGGCCCAGCCCCGAGCTCTCGGAAGAGGAGACCAAAAGAATCGCCAGGATCTTCTCTGCCCAGCTCTCCAAGAGGGAATAGTGCTGGCCAGAGGCCGTGCACAGCACAGCCTCCTAAGCCATGGCTGCAGGGCGAAGGCTGAGCCCTCCAGCCAAGGGGAGGTGGAAGCCACGGCTCCCAGGCTCTGTTTTTGGTTGGCCTAATTGGTGACTTGAAGTCCCCTGTTTAGAAGGGCTTAAAGCCTGTGGTCACCCACAGGGAGCTGCGTCTTGTAGGGACAGGTCCCCAGTGAGATGCACCCCTGTGGGTAACCCATGGCCTGTTACGTGCTCTCCAGGATTTATCCCTGTGAAATGGCCCTTTCAAAAATAATTGGTGGGCAACACAATTCTCTGTTTCCACAGGTGCCCAAAGTGCTTGTGTAAACACAGGCCAAGGGCACTGTAAAATCTGGTGGGTGTACAAAAGAGGGTGACTAGAAATATGAGACTTCTATATTTATATTTAAATTATTTTTGTACACCTTTCAGAGAACAGACTTTGATGCCAGCAGAGCTCAGTTATTTTTGTACTGCTCTCTCCCGAGTTTGTTTCAATAAAATTCCCTGGTTTCTAGTCAGCCCGTGCAGTGTCCTTATGCCAGGGCAGGAGCCTTTCCTCAGTAGGGGACAGGAGTCTCTCCCAGATGAGCTTCCAAGTCAGAGAAATGCTGCTGGAAGCTGGGGTGGCCAGGAGCACACGGAAAGATCACTGCTTTGCCAAGGAATTGAGTATGACCGCGCAGCATATCTCCATGTGTGGTGAGTCTCTTCCAATCTGAGCTGCTTTTCAAACCATGCATGGAATTCAGGATTTAAGCAGCCAGAGGATCAGCATCCCATTTTTCTCCCACTTCTGCAGTGTTGTTTTTCCCAGGGAGCACCCTGAATGTGTAAGTCACTGCTGGTACAACTTGCCCTGTGATTGTGGCCCCTTTCCCTGCCCTCGCTGGGTCGGGATGGGAGGTAAAGGCACCCAGTGTCCCCTGGAAGGGCAGGAGTGACGTGCAGGCTGCTTTCTCCCGGTGGCATCCCCAAAAAAACTCAGGCAGGATGCCAACTGGGCTGGGATCACTTTTGCAGAGGAGGTCACAGCGCTGACCCCTGAGCTGTATCTTGGGCATGAGGTAAACAGTTTTCCTTCAGGTTTAGGTCAGCACTGGAGCCGGGCAGGAAAACAAGGCAGGAGCCAGCTGGAGAGGAGTGTTGGTGCCAGGCAGCTTTGTCTGCAGCCCGAGGGATGGAGCAAAGGTGGCTTCAGGGTGTTGGGAGCACTCCAAGTCCCTCTTGGCATGGCGAGCTCAGGTGTGAGTGCGCAGCACAATCCTGAGGGACCTTTCTGCCTGTGGGGCTAACAAGAACCAAGGGTTAAACACACTGAGCTTTTAAAAAATGGAGGAAAAGAGGCCTTTCTTCACTCCACCTTGTGTTCCAGCCTCTTGTCCTGAGCCCAGTCCCTCCCAGCAGCCTCAGACCCAGTGCCTGGCCACACTCTGGCGTCATGGGTTTGAGGGTGTATCACTCGAGGTGCTCACCCAGACCCTGCTCCACCTGAGCTTGGGAACACGTTCCACCATGCAGAGGTAATCCTGCTGGGAGCTCTGCAGCTGTCTGGGATGGGTCGTGGCTCCTGAGCTGTCGGACAAAGGGATCCAGCCTGCTCTGCACAAAGAGCTCAGTGCTGCACTGCCTCCAAAGCACTTGCTTGTGAAGCCTTGGGGCGAGGGTTTTCTGCATCTCCTCCTTCCCCAGAGTGCTTTTAGGGTAAAAGCCAACATTCCTCCCCAGTCCAATGCAGGGGGTCTGGGCAGGACCCCCCTCCCCAGGCCTGGGCCCAATGTGAGGGGGGCAGGTGACCCAGTCCCATCAGCTGAAATGCCACTGGGGCAACACTGTTTTCCTGTCACCCGATCCCTGGCTCCTGGAATGTCCGGGGTGCTATATAAGGGTGGGGCCAGGGAGAAGGCTCTGAGGGCACTGCCTGTGCAAGGCAGGAGCTGGAACACTGTGCCGAGGTCCCTACGGTGAGGCCACGGAGGGACATGGCTCCGGGCAGGTCACTGGGGGAGACGATCTCACCCAGCGGGCCCTGTTACGGCTGGGGTGGGATTGGGAAGGGTGGGCAGTGCTGAGCCCATGCTGAGCAAGCCCTGTGCCTCAGTTTCCCTGGGACAGAAGGGAGGAGACAGGGCAGGATATGGTTTTCGGGATTGACCAAAGCCATCGACAGCCACCCTGGCACATCATCACCTCCGCCGCCGAACAGGACACCCACGTGAAGCCCTGTCCTGATGCTCCCCCACAAACCCCTCCTCTCCTTCCAGCCCCTCTGCCACCATGGTGGGTCTGAAGCCCCCCGAGGTGCCCCCGACGGCCGCCATGAAGTTCGTCAGCGCGGGGATGGCCGGCTGCGTGGCTGACCTGTGCACCTTTCCTCTGGACACCGCCAAGGTGCGGCTGCAGGTACGATCCGCCGGGTCCCCAAAGCGCCGCGGGCAGGGGAGCGCCCGGGGACTGCCACAGAGTGCTGGCACTTGGGGAGCAGCAGGAGGTGGGGTGACGCAGCTGGCACCCCGCAGATCCAGGGCGAGGTGAGGATCCCCCGGACCATCGGCTCCGTGGAGTACCGGGGCGTTGTGGGGACGCTGCGCACCATGGTGAGGACGGAGGGCGCCCGCAGCCTCTACAGAGGGCTGGCAGCCGGGCTGCAGCGCCAGATGAGCTTCGCCTCCATCCGCATCGGGCTGTACGACTCCGTGAAGCAGCTCTACACCCCCAAGGGTGCTGAGAGTGAGTGTCCCGGCAGGCCAGACTGCCCTGCACACCCCCTTCCTGGTGCACAGCCCTCTTCCAGAGAGAAACTCACCCTGGGGGGCACAACCCTCGCTGAAGCACCACAGGCCAATCGTCCTGGGGTCCCCGCAGGGCTGGGGGTCCCTGCAGGGCCAGGAGTCCCAGCACCTGCCCTCTCCAGACACAGGCACGAGCACGCGGCTCCTGGCTGGCTGCACCACGGGGGCTGTGGCCGTGGCCTGCGCCCAGCCCACGGACGTGGTCAAGGTGCGGTTCCAGGCCAGGGCCCTGTCGGACAGCGCCCGCCGGTACAGCAGCACCGTGGATGCCTACCGCACCATCGCCAGGGAGGAGGGCATCCGCGGGCTCTGGAGAGGTAGGATGGCCCGGGAAGGGGATGGGACGGGAATGGAAATGGAAATGGTGATGAGGAAGGGAAGGATGCAAACAGCAGGGCTGGGTCACCTGGGTCATCCCCAGGACGCTGCAGGCGGGGCTGTGAGCAGCATTCCCAATGCCACCACCCTCCTGCCCAGGGACGATGCCCAACATCGCCCGCAATGCCATCATCAACTGCGGGGAGCTCGTCACCTACGACCTCCTCAAGGACGCGCTGCTGCGGACACAGCTCATGACAGGTGAGGACGCGGGGGAACGTGGCCAGGTGCCATCCCTGTCCCTGCAAGATCCAACCCCCAGCTCTTCCCCACCTTCAGACAACGTCCCGTGCCACTTCGTGGCCGCCTTTGGCGCCGGGTTCTGTGCCACAGTGGTGGCATCCCCGGTGGACGTGGTGAAGACGCGGTACATGAACGCCAGCCCCGGGCAGTACCGCAGCGCCCTGAGCTGCCTCCTGGCCCTGCTCACGCAGGATGGCCCCGCTGGCCTCTACAAGGGGTGAGTCGGGCACCTGCAAACTCCCTGCGAGCCCGCACAGAACCCCAAACATCCCAGCCCAGCGCGGGACTGCGGGGATGGGGGTGCCCCTGCACGTCCCCTTCAGCGCTGCTTCTGCCGGCACAGCTTCGTCCCGTCCTTCCTGCGGCTGGGCTCCTGGAACGTGGTGATGTTTGTGTCCTACGAGCAGCTGCAGCGCGCCATGGCGCTGGCACGGCCAGGCCTGGCCTGAGCCCCTCGGCGCAGCATCCAGCAGAGTAATTCAGCAATTACATTAATTGCCAAAGCGCCGGGGAGTAGCGGAGCCACGCGCTCTGGGAGGGACCGGAGAGACAGGAGAAAAGATGCTGTTTGAGGAGAAACGTGGCAGAACGGAGGTTTTCAGAGAAGAGTTTTAAGGGGTGAAGGAAAAATTGTTTGTTGGCTTTCCAGCCAGGAAGAACAGCGCTTCCCACGGGCAGTGGTGTGGGCAGATGGGACCAAGCTGAGGGCCAGGGAATTCCCGTTATTCCTTACTGGCGCTTACAATAAACCGCCCCTATGGGGTCTGATCACGGCGTGGTTCAGGGTTTCTTTACCTCTTTGGGGTGTTTAGGGTCATTGTCCCAGCTCTACGTGTGACACCAGTCAAGCTGACATTCTCTATCACTTTCGGTGCACTGAGCAATTTCCCACTGATCTCTGATTATTCAGGTCTGTCACAATCACAAACAGCAACTCCACCTTTTGCCCTGCCAAGGCAGCAGATCCTTGACCCATGCCAACCACTCTAAAGCCTTAAATGGTCACTTTTCAGAACAGTGAAAATGTACATCCGAAGCAGGAGAGGACACAGACTTCCCTTTCCCTATTTTTCAAACGTAAGACAGCTGGGAATTGCTTCATTCCCATGGGTAACTGGCAGGAACGAGCCTTCCTCTGCTATCACTCCATCTGTAGCATCCTCATTTGCCACAGGCACTCAGTTCTGTTTTGAGGACTCCCATCAGAACACTGACTCCAGCTACCAGAAGCAAATTCCCAAGGTGGTTTTTACTTGCTGGAACCAGCGCGGATGACCAAGGCCCGCTGCTGCCCTCGGAATGGGACTCGTTGCTTTTTGTCTTCGCTTCTCTCTCTGTCCCCAAAGCCCCGCAGCCGCGGGCTGAGTTCGGCGGCAGTGCTGCCGCCTTGTGGGCACAGCGCGGTACTGCAGCCGCCCCCGAGCCGGCAATGGCAGTGCTGCCACCCTGTGGGCACAGCGCGGTACTGCAGCCGCCCCCGAGCCGGCAATGGCAGTGCTGCCACCCTGTGGGCACAGCCCGGTACTGCAGCCACCCCCGAGCCGGCAATGGCAGTGCTGCCGCCCTGTGGGCACAGCCCGGTACTGCAGCCACCCCCGAGCCGGCGCAGTGACAGTGCTGTCGCCTTGTGCCTTTTTGTGGGCGGAACCTCCTCACTGGTGGGCGGAGCTTCTCCCCAGGGGGCGTGACATCCTCACCTGCAGGCGTGGCCCATTCCTGGGTGGGCGGGGCTTCCACCCAGGGGGCGTGGTCTCTTCCCCGATGGGCGTGACCTCTTCTTGGGGGGTTGGGGCTTCTCGGGGGGCCGTGGCCTCCTCCCCAGTGGGCGTCATCTCCCTTATGAGTGGGTGGGGCTTTTCATGAGGGGGCATGGTCTCCTTCCCTGGTGGGCGGGGCTTATATAGGGTCCTTATATAGTATCTATAAAAAAAAAAAAGAAACCACTATATGTCTGGTGCAGCAGTAGAAAATTTCAGGCTCCCAGGGAGTAAATTATTTTATTTAAATGTTTAAAAGTTTTTCAAATTTTTTTAATTAAGAGAAAGGGAAATAGAGGAAGAGAGAGACAGAGAAATAAAGAGTTAGATTAAGAAATAGGGGGAAATACAGTGAGAGGGAAGTAGAGTTAGAGGGAAACAGAGGGAGAGAGAAAGAAACAGAGTTAGAGAAACAGGGGACAGAAAGAAATAGAGGGAAACAGAGTTAGAGAAACAGAGGGAGAGAGAAAGAGAAGGAAATAGAGTTAGAGGAACAGAGGGAGTGAGAAAGAAAGAGCAGCAGGAAGCTGGTCCATTAGACTGTGCAGCCCTTTGCATTCCAAAGGTGGCAGCAACTTAGAAAGAATTTGCAGTTTCACGGAGGCCTCATGCGACGCTCCGGCGTCCTGAATCGCAGCACAGAGCTCCTTCCACAGGGCTTTCCTCAGGACAGGCGTGACAGCCGAGACAACTGATGGGAGAGCAGAGGGCACAGG
>JAODLH010001951.1:2903-22152 GCA_027575645.1 Cossypha caffra
TGGTGTATTCACCTGTGATAGGAGGTGGGTGCAGAAGTAGATATGCAGTAGATATGGACTGGGCTCCAAGAATCACTTCACCCATTGAGAATCCTTCTACAACAGGGAACTTCTCTGCTAGACCCTGTGCCTCACTATGTATGTGTAATCATGTATATTAAAAGCCTCCAATGTGCTTTTTCTGATTAACTTTTCCATTAAGTAAGACTCACTGCTGTTTGTCAGCATTGGCTGGGGTAATGGACTTATACATATTTACTCATCAAGGAAATACAGTTATAATATCATGGTTGGTAGCCTTAGGATTTGTTTTCAACCTTTAACCAAAATTTTATTGAATGTTTCATTTATTTTGAACAAGTTGAGAGCAATGAACAGTCATGGTACTTTTCCAAATTGCAAACAACCTCAAAATTACCCATCTGGATTACCAGCTGAGTAGACCTCTGAAAGTTTTGTCTCACCTACTGTCACACTAATGATTGTAATGATAGCTCTGTATGAAGTTAATATCCTCTTGCTTCACCCTTTTTATTGCTCTGGAAAGTACTCAAGAATAATTAGATCTGTGTTAGCTATTTTGATCAAGAGCATTGAGCAGAGTGATATTATGGTTTAAAATGGGTCCAACTTATAGTAGGAGAGCATGCAAGAAGCTGGATAAAATGACTCAGAGTGTGCTGAGCCAAGACCTAGAGAATTTAAAACAAACTTTCCTGAAAAAGAAATGAGGGGCAAATGTCTTTTAATACAAGGTTTTCAAGATTTTTAAAGTAACTGGCAGGAGGTGTTAGGCATATAATGTTCTATGATGGAAGGTATAACAGGGGTGACCTAAATTGGCTTTCTGTAGCCTGGTGACACAGACCAGCTCACGACTTCACTCTGAATTTCAAACATGATTTTTTCAGGTTGCTTTTTAAAACATTTATTTATTTATTTATTTAATCTAGATCTTAATTGATTATCCTTTACTTATATGAAGAAAACCTAAAAAGTATACATCAGCTATTCAAACTGAAAATTGTTCAAGACTGTGAGTAATCTGGTGTGTTGTCTGGAAAAGAAATGAGACACTACCTGCTGTTTCTCCACTGCTCTGCTCTGCTAGCCCAGAGGCTGCCCTTGGTCTGCAGTGTGTCACTTGAGTGCCCATCTGTTTTACAGGTCCTGGTCTTCCTTCATATGAGCCTGGGAAGTGCGGGAGAGCAAGCAGGAGGCATTTGGAAATTTTGTTCAGGGACAAGGGAGAATAAGGAAGAGAATTTTGGTTTTGCTTGGCTTACTGAAGTTTTTTTCCCGGTTCATAGCTGTACATAAATAGTTACAAGCCACGAGGATTATTTAGTGTATTCAATTTCAATTTATTACAAAATTCTCTTTTGGATATTTAGCCCATCATGGAAATTCTGCAACATCCTTTCCTCCAAATGGTTTTCTAGAAAATATTGTGAAAACACCAGTGTTTCAGATTTGCAACATATAAAGGAATTAAGTAGTAAGACAGGATGATGGTGCATTAGTGGAGTATAAATACCTATCTGAAGTACTCAGTGTATGTAAGGCTGAAGGCTAGGGGCCTTTGATCACCCAAAATGACTGTAATGACACTTAATAGACTGTTAGGTCCATTAAGGTGCAACTGGATTGATACATAACTTCTGTATTGATAAGAATAAATATGATCACCACAATCTTTGATGAAATAAAAAGTATTATGGTCCAGTGATTAAGGCCAAAGTATTAATTCAATGCGAGAAAAAAGAAACAATACCTCTGGAATATTTTCACATGTTTTCTAAGTGTACTTTCAATTTGCAATAAGCATAATATGGCCCTCTTTTTTACAGTTCCTATTTTTTTCACCTCAGTACAGACTTGTTCCACATGATCCTGTCTGTATTTCCATCCATCCACAGGAAGTACCTGAAGCTGCAGCTCTGTCTACCATAACATCAGACTCATGGGGGATGGAA
Source organism: Cossypha caffra (assembly GCA_027575645.1). Lineage (NCBI taxonomy): Eukaryota > Metazoa > Chordata > Aves > Passeriformes > Muscicapidae > Cossypha > Cossypha caffra. Next base: position 4,880 of record JAODLH010001951.1, read on the forward strand.
AACATGTTGTCCAAATAACATGGGCTACTAAACACCACTCATGCCTCTTTACTGTGACTTGGCATTCAGAAGGTGAACATGCCATTGTTGCAGGTGAAATTTATGGCTATCAGTACATTAAAAGAATAGATGCAAATTTACTTGTACAGTGGTTGATTCCTTTGGAGCACTAGAGACCTTCAGAGGTCCCTTCACCCAAGATTACTCTATAATTCTGTGGTTTTAAAATGATGTAAATTGCTTTCATTTTCTGTGAAATGACTCTGAATGAAAAAATCATATGAGGATGTGGCAACTGCTGACAAGAAAACATGAACTTAGGAAATATAATGAGGTGTTGAATATGATTTAACATGACATTGTGTGAAATTAATTTGTCAGTGTGGACTAAGTAGAACAAATAATTCTTAAAAGAAGTGAATATTCTTACATTGAAGCTAAAATAGATAATTAAGATATAATTTGATCAACATTTAAAAGTTAAACAGATTTGACAGTGGTAGACCCATATCCTTATTGATATAGGATTTTAAATCCATTTATCTCAATTTCAAAGAAGTTGTATTTCAAAAGTCTACATTTCAGGCGTGGGAGAAAATTTGCACATTGCACTATAAATTTAAAAGAGAGGAAAATATGAAATAATTGTTCAGTTAGCAGGCAATCATAGCTGTGCAAAAGGTGTCCCACCATCAATGTATATTTAAGAGTAGAATTGGGAATCAATCTGTCAAATCCTCTAGTCCAGTGCCAATACTGGAATGTACGGGGGGTAGGGGAGCTCAGACTGCAGCTGAGAAAAAGATTATGAAGTTGATAATTTGAAATAAATGCTTTTGTTCAGCTGAAGTGAATATGATTTAAGTGATGAAGCTGTGAGCCAGAATAACATTACATTGGAATTTTTCTTAAATATATTTTCCCTTCCTGCATCTCCCAGCTCTGCAGTTTCCAGGCATATATTGTTTGTACAAACAATTTAAATGTCTTTTTAAAGTCTCTTGCGATACTGAGAGAGGTGCCCTTTTGGCATGCAAGAGAGAAGTACAAGCAGGGAGGAACACACAGCTGAAAGTGAAGCCTTGGTGCCTTGGAATGTCTGCTCAACCTGCCATGGGTGGGTCTGGGTCCTGTGGCTGAACACACTTTGAGGCAGGGACAGAGCTGTCCCCTGACCCCTGCTTCCTGTGGCTGTGCACAGCTCCTCACTTTGGATTCAAGAGGGTTTCCTCTCTGGGATATTTCTGCCCCATTTTTGATACAAGAGCCATGATAATCCTCCCCTCCTCAGCATGGTCAGCTTTGTGTCTATTTATATGTAGAATTCAGGAATAATGTAATTGTGTGTTGTGACTAGTAAATACTTATTTTTGCTCTGCCTTTCATTTTGCAGGAGTGTGTAGTGTGCAGACACAGCATTTTGATTTATTGGTAGTCTTTCTATTTCACACTGAGAAGTAGATATTTGAAGGACAACTGTATTACGACTTCATATTTGGGACCCAGAGCAATTCATTTGTGTGCATGTTTTTTCATAGATTACTGTGATTTTCTTTACATATTTGTTAGGAAAAATATGCCTGGAAAACACATTTCTCAACACCATAACTCATTTTCTGCAGGGCAAGGCTTTGCACAATCTGTGTCTGCTTTGGCCATTCTCTAGAAGTTAAAAAAGCATCAGACAAGGGAGTAGAATAAGATATGTACCCTGCATTTCAGCCAACGAAAACCCTATAATGTGCTTGAATGACTTTTGAAACAGCTGAACATGATGTGTATGACGAGATATAGAAGACTATATTGGCCCAGTCCTCTCACTCTCATCTGATAACTGCCTGGGTTATTTTTTTATTTATTTGACACTATCATTTGGGAAATCCTGTTTTATCTGTGACAAGTTTTAAAGCTAGTATACTCCTGTTAAGGATCTAGTGCATGTACCTTTCCGGTATTAAGATAGCAAGAAAAATGTTTCTGTAATGTTGGCCTAAGTTATGGCTCTTAAGATGCCTGTGCACTGAAAAGTAGGCGGAATGGAAATGTTTTGACTGAGAAAAATATGTGTTGTCAGCTCTGTTTTATCCATGGTGGAGGAGGGAAATGGAAACTGTACAGGGTTCAGACACTGATGACTAATATGATCTCCTGCTAAAACAGATTAGGAGAGGACTGTTCTGCTTTATTACTCATTCTTTTTCTTTTTTTTTTTTTCTTTTTTTTTTCCAGTGAGATTCACAACTAAATGAATGGTTTGTGTGTAGGAAAGAAATCTTTAAAATAATATAAATAGTGACCACGAAAGGAACACCATTTACATCATAAGATGGAAGAATATGTGAACAATACAGAGTGAACTGTTCCCCTGATGGAGTGTCAGTCATTTAAATGTGCATGAGGTACAGTTTCTTCATGCTGTAATTAATGTCAGTGTTTAGTTTAACTGTGGCAGTGATAGAAGGAGCTCCATAGAGGGCAAACCATGAAGTGAAGGAAGGCACTCATGGCTACTGTTCCTTGGGTCCCTGTCAATAAGGGACAAATTGGACCATTATGGGGTCCATTTTTACCAAACTGTGCTTGTCTGCTTTCTGACTCATGAGCCAGGAACTCACTCCACTGTCAAGTCCCTCTTGAACTTCTTCATATTACCTGCCAACTCTGCTTAGCTCAGAGGTAACTTAAAATATGTAAGAAAATTACCTTAAAACCCAGATCTGGATAGTCTTGTCTTGGAGTGTCTTTTCAAGACTTCTGCTGTTGATCTCCTCATGTGACACTCAGCTACAAAAAGGGCACAGAGCAATTTTCAGGACTAAAGCTATATGGTTAAAAACCTCTGTTTTGAAAGCTCCTGCTAGGACAAATAGGATGCAAGCCTGCTTTCCTCAGCTTCTTGCTGTCTACCAGCCATTTTTACAGTCCTCTACTGCATCCCTTTGGTTTCTCAAGCTTTCCCAGACCAGGGTTAAAGGATTCCCAAAACTGACAGAGTATTTTGGAAGCAGACTTACCTGTGTAGGATCTGTGTGGGTAACTTCCCTCTAACCTGCTGCCCACGGTCACATGTGAAGCAGCAGTCAGAGGTGCACCTTGTAGAGAAAACAGAGACAGTAATTAGCCACAGAAGTATGACTTGAGACATGAAATACTAGATTCAGTGTTCAGGTACTTAAATGGCAGAAATATGTTTGTAGATAATGTTGGCAGATTCTATTTTATGCACACTTTTGATACCTAAAACCAGGTGCCTTTTATAAGTAACTTGTCTGCACCTACTTTCAGATCTACCTGCTTGAAGGTCTTTGCAATTCTTCTAATTATTTCACTTGGGTGAGTTAAAGGATCCTCTACATTTTAATTAATTTTTCCCTTGTTAATACACCAAATATATAAATTCAAATGAGAAATGCCTCTGAACATTTTTTTTTGTGTTTGAATCTATAATAAGAATATTAATTTTGTTTTTCTCTGTAACTGAGCTAGTTTACACTGGGGTATATGAAGAGTACCTTCTCCTTTTCAGTTTGATATGCATTTTAGGGAATTTTTGTAGACTCTAACACCCTTGGTCATAAATTATCTGCTTTTGCTGCACTTCTTAACAAAAGTAAAGCAGTAGCTTTTCACTCTGAATGCAGGTAAAAAAAGAATTTTCCCTCAAAAGCAGGCAGTAGTTGCTGTAATGCAGAAGACAATACAAAGTCAGTCAATTCCACATCCCTACGTCCACATACTGGGAACATGAGCTCTCTCAGGGCTGAGAATACTCTCATTAATAGTATCTCAGGATTTTTACAGGCACTCATCTATCTTCTTGTGATGCCAGCACTTCATTTATGACAGGTTCAATGGACATTTTCAATATCTTTCAAACCTGATTTTTTTTTGAGTTGTATTCTTGTCAGTTATAATGATATAGTTAATAATCATTATATCTTTAGAAAAAAAAAAGGCAAAAACCAAAGATCAACAAACCTTTGGTTTTCATTTGCTTTTGATAGCATTCTTCTTCCTTCCAAAAATCTTCTTTTGCTTTCTTTTCTTCCTGGAAAGGTGAAAATTTGTGCTTCTTGATTTGCCTGTAATCCTATAAAGTCAATCAAAATATGATCAGAAATTTCACAATATCAGAAATCCTTCCAATAGCAACAGTATCATGTGGTTTACAAATTCTGTTCAACAAATACCTGACTCTACATAGTTCATCATCATCTCATTTGCTTCAGTTCCAGATAAACAGCAAGTTTCTTTCATAAACTTTAGTACCTTTAAATTTAGCTGGTACCACATAATGTGTACCACACATTCTTCCTCTTCTGGAGCAGATGCTGAAACTTCCATTCTCTACTGATCCCTTCCTCCCAGCAGTCCAATTGCTTCCCTGCCACTTGCTTGTACCTTGTCTATTTCTTCAGTGCTTTGAGAGTATTTTGCTTCATTTAGTTAGATAATATTAATCTCATTAGCAATCATTTGGCATGCCAGAATATCCAATGTCCTAGGAATACTGTCCAAATGTCCATCTAATATTTTTCTTGTGCTTTTTATAGAAAACAACTTTTGATCTGAAGATCTCATTAAGATTAGAAAAGCAAAAAGAAACAGTAAAATACCATATGGTTATCTCATTTTACAGTCCAGTAGACTAAATTGGTCCTATAGCCATTTAAAACCAGAAGTGTCAAATAGCATTGAAAAATTAGTGCTGTTTTAACTACAGAACCATTACAATTATTGGCTATTTTTGTTCTATTTTCTCTGAAAAAATGGCACATGCTATGTGCGTGGCTACAGACTTAAAATACTAATTCTAGTAAAGACTTCAAATAATGCTCTGCAGTCTTTTTAATCCAGATCAGAACTGTACTGTGAGAAGGCAGCAGTTTTAATGAAAAAATGGGTGATGAAAATTTTTTAGTTTAATGTCCTTGTAGATCTGACCTTTGCAGGTTAAACAATAATAGGCTATTAGTACAGAATTGCTCTCCATTCAGCAATAGTGCATGGGTACTTATATGAATATAATTCCTTGTGATGGTTTCCCAGTAGACGTCCTTCTGAGTGTTATGAGTGATTTGGGCATGAAAATCAAATGCAGTCTGTTCTTCAAGCTAAAATTATGTACTGCATGAACTCCTGTTCTGTTGAGGAATATTTTCTATATAACAGTACAATAATAATATTTGAAATTTTTAATATTGTCATTCAGCTATAATCTATCTAGCACTAATATCAAATCGCTCCACTTGTATTTTATAAAGACTCCTATTTTGTATAGAAAAGTAGCTTTCATAAAATCTAGTCTGCTCACCTGGGAATTTCTTTTAAAGGCAGAGAATGAGGACAATGGAAGTGTAGGAGAAAATGGAAAGCACGCTTATGTCCAGTAAAACATATCTGATTTTTTGAGACTTTGGCAAGTGTCATAAAATAAAACCAGAAAGGCATGCAAAGTTTTTAGAGCCCCAGTTTGCAGAATTCCTAGTTGCCTCAAGAAAATCTGAGGAAAAACAAGATACTAAGGGATTTCAGCAGTATAACCTTTTTGTACTGAGGGGTTTTTTTTTGCTATGTTATAAGCAGGTTTGTTAGAGTTGCACATATTACTAATTCTACAGTGACAATCTACAATACAATGAACAAATTAGTAGGTAAATTTGTATATGGATGCCAGTGAAAGTATATTATAGAATCTAGTAATATCAAATGTATCTGTGATTGAAATTACATATTAATATTTTCAAATTAAAATAATAACTATTTTTTGAGACTGATTGACTGTTGATGCTGGAAATTTGGAGTACTTTAATGAAGTCACTCAAATCTTTCTGAGCCTTCAGATTTTTGCAATTTGCCAATAGCTATGTAGAGCCATTGCTTGCCTATGTCAGAAGTTTAAAATCTGCTACATTGAGTAAATATTCTATTAAGAATCAAATTATATGAGGTATGGGGACATTGGATGTAATATCCAGTATTATACTTGCATATCAGAAAAGCTCCACAACTACAGTAACAAACAGAACAAACAAAAATAGAACATTTCATTTAAATACATTATGACGTTTTAGCTTTTTCCCTCAGCATTTAGCAGCTGTAATATCTGTTAGTACTGCCTTGAATGTGAGTAAAAAAATGCTAAAGATATTGATACAGAAAATTTAATAGTCTAGGTGCTAGGCCTCCTAGAGTTGATCTGCCAGTAGGAGATTAGTAAGTGTTTCTATTGGAGCACACTGTGTGCTGTAAGAGCTGGTACACTGGTACCAGAAAAGTTATACTTTCCCTATTAAAATAGAGTAAAAGTTGTGAAGAATGCCTGGAAGATCAAATTAACTCATACTAGTCATCCATGTTTTACAGTAGAATAATTGAGATGCTTTAGTTTGGGTGAAGAAGTGGCAGTGCATCCCATGTGCTCCTGTTTTGTCTGGTGGAATAAACAGCAGAACAAAAAGGATGTGAAAATAATTTTAATGATACATTCAACCTCATAGTGAAAAAAACCATGAAATCTGCATCTGACACCTGGAAAGAATTACCTCGGACTACCAGCAAAAATGAAAATATTTTGTAATAGGATTAGTCAGGACATGCAGTACTCTGCAAAACCAGGCTGTCCAAATGAACAATGTGAATTAGCATGAAGTGCACCGACAGAATATAGTAGACATATTTTGAAAGGTGGGACAAACCTTAAGGCATAATTGGTGTAAACAGCTACTGCTCAGCATCATGTCTGAATGCTTTTCTAGTTCAAAAAGATATTAGTAAGAAGCTGTTCCCAGCAGTCAATGGAACGGAACCCATCCCTAACACAGACTGGTAGTAGTGTTTTCTTCCTAAGAGCAGTGTTACATGGATTATTTAATCTAGCTGTATAATTGTACATGCTTGACTTCTGTTTAGTTTGCTTTGTAGGAAAATACAAAGCTTTACAGAGGACAAAGACAAATTTATGTAGGGGTTTTGGTGATGGCTATTTGGGTAGAACCATCTAAAAGCCATTTTGCTGATGAATGGTGGGGTCTCCAACAGTAGCAAATGGTGTGAATCCATGGTTGATACTGACCTGTCTAAAGAATAGAGTGAAAAGAAAAACAGCTGCCTTTTTAGGTATTCCACTCTGGAAACCAACTCTGTATGATGCTGCTGATCCATTATTTCTTTTTTTTAGTGTCAAGTTTGAACAACTGACTGGTTTTGCCCATTGCAAGACCCAGTAATGCTGTGAAACCATGAAACTTGTGAAGTCTAGTTACTGTGTTCTGCAATTGGCATGAGGTGAATCTTCAGAATGAAGCTGATTGGCAGCTAGGTGTGACACTGTTTAGTGCAGTCCATCATGGTGCTAGCATGGGTTTACATGAGAGACTCGTGTTTGCAGGGAAGTTAAGCAGACTGAGAGATGCAGAAACACAGCATTTAAGTTATATTGCACAGGGTAAATTCACTAGACTACTGTAACATAGGCATTCAGAGCAAGGACAAAGTAATTAGCTAGTGTGTGAAAAATTCCACTTCTAGCTGTGATTGTTTTTTAGGATTATGTCTTTTAATATGGGTACACACACTGGGTAGGTGTGTTTTTGCAAGAGTGCTAGCTAGGAAATGGTAACTGAGGAGTTTGACATTGATTGTTAAATCTTGCCTTCTATACACCTATATACATTTAATCAAACAAATGGAAATCTTTCTGGAAGATTTATTCTTATATCCAAATTAACATTCTGATATGTCCTGCTGCACCTACTAGAGAGAAATATAAGTGAGACCTCTCTCCGCTAATGGAATTAATCAAAATAATTTCCCTGGGATTTTGATGCATTATTGCATTCACCGCATATTACTGCTTGCTGATAGATTTATTTAATAAAAAAATTAAAATTAATGTTTGTCCCATTGATATTGAAATTCAATGTTATTAGACAAACATTTTTCCATTAAAAATATATATGCTTATTGTACTGTATTGGACAGGTTAATATGTTTTTTGCATTTTACAACAAGAAAGTTTATTACTATGCTGACATTAATGTATGTGAAATAATGCTACAAACAGATAAAGGCTGACTTGCTAATTGCTGTCGTAAGGTGGAATCAAGGTTTGTCTTTACATTAAACCCAGTAACTGCAGGAGGGATGGTCAGGACCACAGTATGCTATTCCTAAAGGAGTGCATCACACCACACAGATTAAATGTGAGGGGTTGATGATGTGCTGTATGAAGATGTTTTTTATTGTTTCCTTGGATACTTAAAAGCAGCTCTTAGTGCTGAGATATACTGCAGAAATGGTCTCACATTTTAATTCCTTCTTCTGGAGAGATCTGTTGGTAGTGGCAGATGAGGGTTTGCTGCCAAGTGGGACTATGAGTGAGGCTAAAGTACCCTACTGTCTACCTGTGAAACCATCTTGGACAAAAATGATGGTTTGGAGATGGGGTTGGACTCACTCCCTGCTGCACTGTCTACCTCCTGTTCTTGCCTTTCTGTGAGTTCTGTGGTTTTTGCAACGTGGGAAAGGCATATGAGGGATTGTGTATATGAGGTTTGGACTGGGAGCCAGAGCAGGAGACATGTGGTGAGCTGGCCAGTTCTGGCTGCCTGGTGGTGAGTGGTGTCTGCAGTGCTGTGAAGCTTTTGTGCAGGTAGAGATGTTGAAACTGCTCCACGAGGGTGGATTTGCACTTAGGGCTTCATAATTGCAGGTTTCTGTAGCATTCATGCTGGTGAAATAAAAGCATGATTTGAAAAAATGCTGCCACATCTGAAATTAACTAATTACAACTCTAAAACAGAGTTACTGTCTTCAGTATTCACCTACAGTTCTAACCTTTTTCTCTACTAATCATTCAGTTGTGCTTGTTTGTTTATTTTTCTTTATGCTTTTATTCACTGAATCTGCTTTGCTGTACTTTTGGAGAACTTGTCCCTTTTATGGTAAATTAAATGAGTCTCATCTATATGAGGTAGATTAAAAGTGTAGGATATGGCTTTGAAGGCTCCTATCCCTCACTCCACATCCAGAAAATGTCCAGGAATAGTGAACTAGAGCATAACTGCTTAGAAGTTTCTGCAGAGCTCTGGCATTATGCCTGAGTAATTTATGTTACTACAATTTCTAGAGTTCTTCTATCTTATTCTTTTATGTCTCTGTGTTTGACAATGCTTCACCTTCATTATCTTTAAAGATCAGCACTAAAACAAGATATTTCCTCCCTTTTCCCTCTTTCCAAACCAAAACAAATAAATCACTTAACTTCTTTGCTGTCTCTTTAGTCTACCCTCTGTGTTATTTTTAATCATTTTGACCTTGTAAATGCAATGACTTTTACAAGGATCTCAAGATACATTTAAGAGATTCCTCTGTATCAGCAATAAATTTTTAAAAAGTTCCATTATGTTATTATACGCTGTCTTTTTTTGTCAAACATTTTAAAATGTTTTCATGGCCTTGCCAGTGTTTCAGCTAAGTGACTTTATATTATATCCATCAAGAAGAGAATTCAAGCTTTATGCTTGTGTATTGTGTTATCTCTGAAATTGAAGATAGTACTCTTTATAAATTTTGAATATTCATTAGGCAATAAATAAAAATTGATAAGAACCAGTATGAAGAAAGTGTATTTTTACTGATTTTTCTGCAGAGGTACGTTTTGGAATGATTTCCGTACGTTTGTATATCAGTTTAGTGAGATTTTTCAGAGATTTATTTTCATTCGTTCATTTTATCCAAAGGTTTTGTAGTGTTCTTGTGCTGTTTTATTGTTTCAAAATAAAATGATACTTTTGTAATTCCCTATCACAAGCAACAAGTACAAGCATATGGAAATAAAATATTGTGTTTCAATATGGGGTGAAAGTTTATTCTCTGCACGGTTTACTTCCAAACAAATGTTGAAGGATTGAAGCTTTGTTTGGTTGTAGACTTGTTTTTTAAAGAAAAATATATGGAGTAGGTTTTCACAACTGAAACATTTCAATCTGAAGAATTTGTTACTGTAATCTGTATTAGTTTTCAATCCAAGAATTTATTATCAGCATTACAAGCTGTAGATCCATTTAAAAACCCAAAAGTACTGAAGCATAAAAATTTTCTGAAGTGGAAGTCCTAATAGAGTTTCGGTAATAAAATAATACCTTGACTCATCTCTAATTTAGGTCTGCAGTTCATGCAAGGGATCAATGTTTAGCATTGGGGAATAAGAAGAAAGTATCAGCTGTAATAGTTTTAAATACCCTCTTACTGAACATCTAGAGCAAACTGCCTTATATTATTCGATATCTTCAGCTCAGTCAAATCTTTAACAAGCTGGACAATAACTAAAAATATAGGGAGAAATTATTGCTTTTTATAAAATGTGACCAGCATTTTGCAACCCTGGAAGTACCTGATTTTTATTGAATATGGATTTGATTTTCTCAAGAAGGCTGCTTAAAAAGTGTGAAACAAAGTAAAAATAAATAGCACCCATGTCAACGTACAATGCAAACCAAATGTCAAAAAGGTTCCCTTTATTAGCATTTCTTATTAGTCAATAATTAATTCCTTTCAAAATAAATTTGCTGGTCTTGTGAAATTGTTAAAAATTAATCATTAATGGAAAGCAAATGGCAACCCCACAGTAACACAACTGTTCTTTGTTAAAGTAATTGAGGGTGTCTGTACTCATATGGTGATAACAAATTTTGGGCTACAATTCATTGTTCCTAATGGTCTTAAGTTATAAGTGAGTCTACAAGTTTTACAGTCATGCAAGAAACAATGTAAAGGAAGGATTGTTTTGTATGATTTTCTCACAAATTCATGGAAATGGTGATAAAGAAAATTCTTCTAACTCATTCGAGTTACAGGGAAAACCTGAAAATTCTATTTCTCTTCCTACAAAATCTGTTGCGCTTTCCTGTCTTCCATGTTCTTTGTTTAATTAAAAGCAAAAATAATTTTGATATTTTGAGAGGAAGACAGGAAGGTTGTATTTTCAATTTTATCTTTTTTTTGGGAAAATAGGAGGTTAGTCCCAAGCAGATCTTTCCCGGTTTTCTTCAAAGTTTTGCATACAAAACACCCACTTTGGTTTTGGCAAGGCTTAGCCTCAGGTAGCCCAGAGGCACTGTGCTTATGAGCAAGGAAGTTGTGCATTCATTGTCCATTTGGGCAGGAATTGGAGTCAGCCAGAGCTGCTACCAGGCCAGTGTCGTTTGTGCAGGCGCTGGCTTGGCAAAGCAGGGGAAGCCTCAGCGCGCTCGGATTTTAGGTGGTGCAGTTTTGAAGTGGGGCTGGATTGGCAGCTGCTGCATGCACAGGCTCTAGGCAGCCCTGCACAGCTTGCTCCACTGTTATTTTTAAGTTTCTGCCTGAGTCTCCCTTGGAAACAGTCATCTGTAAGGATTCAGCTGCCGATGTGGGGTAGGAGCAGGTGCCGAGCTCACCGCAGCCGCGCTGCGAGTCAACACAAATTAAGGGCTGAGGCACAGACTGAAAGCCAGAGGAAGCTTTGAGGGAGGACACTGAGCTCAACAAGGAGTCAAACACAGGGCAGGAGGTAGCGTGACAAGGAGTCTGAATTAGGGGAAAGTCTTCAGCTGTTACAGACAAGGGAAAGGTAGGCATTCCAGGAAGAAAATGCTGGAAAAATAGAGGTGACACCAAGTAACAGTACCACACCAGGCTTCACAGAGATGAATGGAAGTGATTAGCAATGGAATGAATGTTGAGACCATGCCTATATTCATGACTTAAGTATTTTCGACATTTTAAAAATCTTTTGACAGATCTTTTGCTTTATCTAATAGTAAGGAAAAGATGAGATCTCCATCAAATCCTACTAATTTTAGAGTGATAAGGGTGGGCTGTGAATTCGATCCATAGTTTGTCTTGAAGTAAACATACAAATAAAGGTGTAAACCATATAAAAAATCAGCTAGAGATAATGAACTGTTTCTTCACATTACAAACCTTGAGAGATTTCTTGTTTTGCATGGAAGGTCATAATAGCAACATAACAAAATTAGTCTCTCTTGAAAAATAGAAGAGATAAAAAAATCTTCCATTGAACCTCATGTGAATCTTTGTTTCCCTTGTTCTTTCAAGAAGAGCCCTGACAAAATTGCATGGCATCATATATTTGAAAGACGAAGTGTTTTAATGGGTTTAAAGGCATTCCCTCATAATTGGAAAGGAATTTCCAATTCCTTTCAAGGACTTCATCAAGTAGGTTGAGACCCTTTTCCTGAGCCTCTTCCAATTGTTCTATGAATTGTCCTATTTATAATAGTGTAATTCACTTACAGCTCTGCTTTCTGCCTATGTATTGAAACACTGACTTCTGAACTGCACTCCCTCTGCAACTATCTGTCTCTTGCTGTGAAATTCACTGAAAGATGAAGCTCAGAAATCAGCATGAGAGGATTAGAGCGTAACTGGTAGAAAAAATTCATAGTCTTGAACATGTTTAAAATTCTAGCATGTATCTGATGAAATGAAGACAGCAACTGAAAATGCCCCAGGACATAACTTTTTTTTTTTTTTTGGCAAGAGAAATAAGCAGAACTTTCTCCTTTCTCCCACATTGAAAAGTTTTCTTTTGAAGGACTGTAAGACTCCTTTTCCTTGCTCCCAAATCTTGTCTTCCCCTTTTCATTCTTTGTTCTTCTTCCTTTAACTTTCTTTTCTTCACTATTTTTCTCCTGTTTCTTTTGGAAGAGTGCAAGGGAAAAAGTGCTTTCATATTAAGCTGATTTGCAACATGAACAAGTAGATATGGTAAGGGATAGTAGCAATGAAAAGAGAAGTATTGTTATGATACACATGATGACAGCAGCCACCCTTTGCCTTTGTCAAAATACAGATGCCAGATACTCGACTATTACAATGTTCACAACAGGAATTGTCTGATTTTGGCAGTTAAATCCTGAGAGTTGAGCAAAATTATCACAAATCTATGACCTATACCATCAGAAAGATTCCATTTAAAACAGTCTTTAACTAAGCAGTGAAATTTGTCAGGAAATATGGATTTTTTTTCAGTCTAAATTGAATGGTCATGCAAACATTCAAATGCAAGAAAATTACATCTCTTGAATTCTTGACCAAAGAGTAGACTAGATTAATCCAGTTTGATTCTCAAATACTAGCTCTGAGGAGCATGGCAATTGTTGCACACCATCTGTTTGCATGTCAGCAAGGTCTGAGTTCTTTGTTTTTTCTGTTGGAGCAACTTGCCAGAGTTACTGAGCCTCTTACTCCTTTTCAATATAATTTATGAGAATCCTTCATAAGGCATAGTCACTGAATACCAGTCCTAGTACTTTATGTGTCCTGTGGGCCTCTGAATGTACCTTAAAATTTGCATTGTGCTATGTAACTAGATAACATTTTATTGCAGTGGTCTAGCACTGCCACACGAACCAGATCATAATGCATAGGTGAGGTGGCATCTCAGCTTTGGAGAATGAGTGAAAAAATCCTTTCCTTTCAAAAGAAAGTGTGGAAAAACTTTATTTGGAGGGGGGTTTTGTATCTATAGAATAGCCAAATTAAAGATGCATGAGAGCCAGACACACCCCACACTGCTGTTCTGGGACATGGTCAGCCTTGGACAGAAGGGTTGCTTTTTGTTAGGAGCTGGACCCTGTGCTGAAAGACAGCAGGTCCCCACAGAGGGCAGCTGGAGCAGCATAGAGGAGATCACAGCATCAGCTTCCCACAGCGCCCATCAACTTATAAAGATCAAGTGGAAGAGGAACACGTGTGAGCAGTGTCTGTGTGTAGCAGCCCTTCCTGCCAAAAAATCAAGGGTTCCCTGAACTCCTCAAAGAGCCATATCTGAAGAGGAAGCAGAGAATACTAGTTCAAACAAACTGGGGAGCACCAAAGCTGTCCCATGTAAAGTACTTTAAGCAGAAACCACATTTGTTTATGAATCAACCCAATATTTGGCCAAATAGAAAAAGAAGGCTTTTTTGGCCTCTTTTGTACCTTTATAAAAAGGGAATACCAAATAAATATTGCATTTAACATTATTTTGTGTGCCAGACAAGTTCAGAGTGTCATATTTGGTAGTCAGTGGAAGTGGCTGTTCAGAGAGATTTTGGACACGCATATAAATGTAGCCTAGAGTGACAAAATGCACCTCCTTTCACTTTAAGTTGATCATCCCTCCTATTTTGAGGAGTGTGAGAGTTATTGGATCTGATGGGAGTTACATACTTCCTTAAGTAGAAAGGGAAATGGGACCCAAATTCAGAACTCCTAACCAGAGAGCTTTCCTTCTATGAATTCAATTATTTTTACATATACAAAAATTAAATGGAAATTAGTTAGCTGCTTTATGTAAAAACTTCTGTTACTTTTTGCTTAGGCTTTTAGCTATCTGTCCTTGGAACCCACTGAATGTGTGTTCATTTATGTTTGGTGCTCCAAATCAATGCTGACAGCTGTAAATTTAGGTTAATAAATGAATTACACAGGTAAGGAAAACAAGCACTATCTCCTCAGAGGTTTTATAAGCCACATAGCTAATGCTATCAAGAAAACATTGATCAGACACAATCTGATTGATTTTCCCCCTCTGTGCAGCTGATGAAATTGTAACTACTCATGTTTCTCTATCCTTCATATTTCATGTTATTAGATTTAGTCTATCTGCTGTACTGGATCTTCCCTACAAAACTCAGCCTCCTAGGTGAAAGCAGAGACGACCTTTCCTCTCTATCCATGGTCTTTAGGGACAAGCAGTAAAATTCCTGGAATACCTTGCAAGCTTTTTCTTTTGGAGAGGATGAGCACTCCTGGCAGAGCTCTGGCTCTCAGGCCATCACCCCCTGCCCTGCCACAGCAACACACCCATGTGAGTGCTGGGGGAGGTCAGGCTGCAATTCTGTCTTGTAGGGACAGAATTCTGCAAGTCACAGTGGCCATGAATAATCCTACAAGGAAGCAGTAATTAAGGATGTCTTGGAGGACTGTCAAAGGTGTACCTGGGTGCATGGAAAAACAGCACAAAATAAGACCATCCTGAGAGCAGCAGAGGGCACTGGTGATTTAAAGTCATCCTGCTAAACCTCCGAGGATGCTGAATGCTATGCAGAATTTCTTCCCCATACCATTGTATTGCTCTGACTTGAAATCCCATCTGCTAATGTGAATGCATATATAATAGGCCTAATTTTGCTCTTTTATCTATACTTAATATTAGAGTGACTGCAATGAGGACAAGGCATTAGAGAGCAAAATTGAGAGTGGATTAAAATGTTTTATCCGGGAATGAAAACAGGGAAACAGAAGCACAAGATTCTTTTTTAATGCCTGTTTAGAGAGGCTAAAAAGATTCACAGAATAGACTACCTTAGGAAAACTGCTTCTTATATTCTTGGTGAAAAATATCAGATGCTGCAATCCAAGATTTTTTTCAAAGCAGAACAAAACATCATGAGTGTTGAAGGGGAAAAAACCTGCCAGTTTGTAACATCCTTTACAGTCCCATAGCCAGTATATCCAGATTCAATGAGTGCTGGAAAAAATCACACAGTATTTCAAAAGCTGATCTTCACTGTTCACTGTTGCTAAACTGATGCTTTAAAATTGACAGCTGTAACTTATTCTATATGTTTTATAATGAAATACACTAATCCCTTAAAAATTATGAAGCTCTGCACATTTCAGCATTTGATTTAACCTGGTAATTTTATCATGTCTTCTTTTATCCATAGTTCTACCACACAACTGAAGGAAATTCAGCAGAGCTATTAATAACTGTGCATTCTTACCTGTAGTTACTGTCAATACTTGTTTTCCCCTACCAGTCTTATATTTTTCCTTCTTTTTTCTTCCTTTCCCCACATTTTTTACTCCTCTATGTCTTCCAGGACTGCCCTAGACTTCTGCTTGAGTCACCCTCTGACCTGGGGCTCTACCTAAATGAATTATAATATCCACTATGTTTGAGACTGTAGGCACCAGAGGACACAGTTACCAAACAACTATCCATAATGTGATGTCAAAACTTGCTATCAAGGTGAAGATCTCTGCACCACTTTGTCAGCATTGGAAATTTTCAAAATGCTGGCATCTTCACAGAAAGCTTTCCTTTTAATTGCCTTCTGCCAAGCAAAAAACATTAGCCTGCTTCTGGCAGCTTTATGGTTCCAGATGTCCAGATCTCTCATGATACCCTAAACTAAAGGCATCAGGGTTTTACATTTTATTATTGAGCTGTGCTGCTGATTCCCCAGCATTAGAGTGTATTACTGAGCTGATCTGTAGCTATACTGAAGTCTTTATTCCCTATACTGTTTACCTACAACTTAGAACTGTAAGAAAACACACCTCCTGAGAAGTGTCAGAACAGAGCATAACAATTTAAAATGTTATGTTTCACTTGAAGCTTTTCCATCTCTGTGAGGTGAAGATAAGGAAAATAAACATCCCAAATTTTGAATGTCACTACTTAAAATCTGTTTGCTCACTTCCTAAAGCAGAATATTGTATATATCACCACAACTGCTGTTTCAGGAAATCAACCTTTCTCACAGTTTTAGATTATCAAAAGATCCGTCAGTTTACAGATATCTAAATATAGCAGTTTATTCTTAGTACAGTTCTGCTAATGGTACTACCTTCTTGCATGGTGAGAGCAGTCCAAGACAGAAAAAAAAATCTTCATTGGTACTGATGGATTCTGTGCTTAAGCGCTGCAGATTTGAATTATGAAGGAGCTGTTTTGGTTTGTTTTGGTTTGGTTTAGTTTGATTTGGTTTGGTTTGGTTTGGTTTGGTTCAATTTGATTTTGTTTTGAAGAGGAGAGGTTTTAGAGACTGCACTTGTTGAGCCTTCTTTGCAGAGTATTAATATGAGCCTATTCAGTGTTAATAGCAGGCCAAATGAAGCAAGGAAAAGGAAGATGAACTATTACACTAAGTAGACCTCTCAAATCATTGGTCAAGGTGCCTGGTCATGAGACACAGTCACATCTGCAAGAAACCAAGGGTTTTCTTCAGTACCACTTTTCCTTAGACCAGGTGTAGTTTGCATCTTTCCTGCTATAACCCAAAATCCTTATATCTCCATTCTGGTTAAAATTATCCCCTTGAAAGTCTGTTTCTTACAGTGCTTTAATTTAAAAAGTATATTGGATTTGTGCTTAATCACCCTGAAGGGTGATGCAGAATTTAATTTTTAACAGTGTTAAAAATTAAAACTTTTAGGTATGAGATAAGTGATGTAGAAATGGCAATTATTTTTTATTATAGAGTAATAGAAATTAC